>OZ024912.1:11445636-11862443 GCA_964017125.1 Flabesymbios commensalis
ATTTGGCATGTGATAGAATTCTTGTTTCACGTTATTGGTGTTAAAGAGAGCTGTAATTTTGAAATGTATTACATGCCAAATAGACTAACTTCGATAAAACACAAAAAAATCTACCAAATTTTCAGGGATGTTTGGGGGAGATAAAAAATGCTCCGAGAAAAAAATGATAAAAAATTTTTTTGAGCAGCGACCGAGCAGATTGAAAAAAGGCTACTCCCAGGATCTGGTGAAACAGACTGTAGTCTCAACTTGTATGGCGATTTGCGTCAGTATTGAAGACTTTGGTTCAGTCGGCATTGTTCAAGCGTGCAGAGGACATTCACTTAGCTCTTGACCCACATCCTGCTAAGTTGATTGATTTAAGCTGTCACCCACTTGACGTTTACCCTGATGACATCGCAAGGCTCTGACACAGTGACCTCCATTTTTAAATGTAATAGTTCTAATACAATCAAAAGTTTACATCTGCTGGAATGGCCTAGTTTTCGTAGGCACTCGAAATATTTGTCTCAATTTCATGGCATCCGAGTTTTTTAATAGGCAACGCGAGTGTTGTTTTTACACAGCTGGCTGTGGAAACAAGATGGCGGTCAGTGTGACTGGGCCTCGCGCAGTAAATGAGTTAGGCGGCTCAGTCATACCGGGTACTTGAAGTTGTGTATCGCTACCGCGACCCACAACAATGAGCGAAAATTACTCACTTTTTTTAATATGAGAACAGACATTTGCAAATCCTGATGTTTGAACACACAATTCGTTCCCAATATCATTGATTTGGTCGACTAATAAAACAAGTTAGGAACGAAATAATAAAGTTTTAAAGTGTTAATCACGTTAATTGTCTTCGTTTTTAACCTTTCTATTTTTGTCCTTCAAAACCAAGCAACTGAAAGAGAAATATACAGTAGATTCGTAGATCCTATTCTACCGTTTTAATAATATATATTTTAATAGCTTGTTACCACACTTTAATTATTAGCCATTGGTTATGTTGCATATGTGCCCTGTTTCATGACAGACATGTACATGATCAGCCGATGATTTATGCATAAATTATTTTGCGGTAATTGAATAGGTTTAGCAATGTTTATACCTGTGCATTTATAGCAATGTAAAAAGAAAATCGGGGAAACACATAGTATATCGTTTTATATCGCTATATACCTGTACATATTTTACATCTTTATTTATTTTTATTATAATTAGCATACACTGTACAACGAATGTGTTAAAACCTGCTATGGCGTCTTTAATCCTTTCAGCGCGGACGGGGGGGCGTCTTTATACGTCAGAATCTGACGTCTGTAGACGTGAGATTATGACGTCTGAAGTGAATCACCGCACTGTAAGAGTAAAAGTATTTCTAACGGCCGTAGACCCACAACATAGGTATTCAAATGGAACGGAAAGAGCTAACTAAGACATTCATGATGATTTCAAATTGAAAAAAAACACTTTGGTCTTTTGGTTTATATACAACTATTTCAGTGCTATAACGGTTAATGAAGATTAAAAATAATAACCAAGGTTTGTCAGACGATTTTTCTACATTTATTTACTTGACCCTTTGAAATTGAAATAAAACCTTTGGTCTCCAAGGTTTATACAAAAATATTTCAGCGTTGTAAGGGTTAACCCTTACAGCGCGGGGATAGACTTTAGTCGTCTGTAGACGATTCTGACGACTAAAGTCTATCCCTGCACTGTAAGAGTAAAAATATTTCTAATGGCCGTAGACCCATAACATAGGTATTCAAATGAGCCGGAATGAGCTAACGAAGGCATTTAAGATGATTTCAAATGATTTCAAATTGAAGAACCTTTGGTCTCCAAGGTTTAGACAAAAATATTTCTCCAGCAAACACGAGACGTTGGGGCAATGTTGGAGTAAAGTTGGGCCAGTGTCGCAGACGGTGGCCCAACATTAAAACATGCATGCAGATCTTATTAAACTATTGTCTATGGAAAGCCATACGCCCCAGGGGTGTGCTCTGCCGTGATATGCAAAAAGCAGGGACTGCTTACAGAAAAAATATGATGATTTTAAATTAAAAACAACTTTGTTCTACATGGTTTACACAGGAATATTTCAGGGTTGTAAAATGAGACGAAATTAAATGAATGGGGTTTTAAGCCACATTTGTGCACATATAGGCTAAACTAGGCCAGGAGAACCTCGTGAGGATGGTGGGATGAATGAGATGACACTGCCCTCCAGACACAGGATTCGAAATTCGAATCTTGGCGATCTGAGCACGCTACCTCTCGTTCACGGAGGCTCCCCACAAAATTGGATCTTTACGAGTGAGCGGGGAAGAAGCATTTCGTTTCTTTAAAACTTAAAGGCCAGAGTGGGATTCGAACCCGCGATCTCCGACCTTTCAAGGAGGCAGCTTTAACCGCTGCACCTTTCTGGATTGTTAGGGTTAATAATCTAGCCATACATGTATACACCCACGAGCGGTTCATCAGTTCATCTGTTGAAATGCTCTGCCATGAAATGCAAAAAGCAGTCACTGCTTACACAAAATGTAAGCTGCTACTTTATATTGGCTTCTCACAAGAGTAGCCTTCTGCTGTGTTACGATGGTACGTGCGTTAAAATCCATCCAACCGGGAGATGGTCATGGTATGATACTTACGGTATTTATCAGGTATGGTAAGGAGTAGCTTTGTATAGTATGGAGCTAGTAGTGCCGATTAAACCTCACGTTTTCTCTATAAGAGTAGGGCCTAATTTATTTCAGTTCATTTACAGAAAATGAGCAGGTGGTGCAACTTACAGACTGGAAACAAACGTGATACAGTATAAACAGCAGGTCAATAGTGATTCAACAGTGGTTGCTGCATCAATTCTTTTTAGGGTGAGCAAACTTTTGTCCACTGTCTATAATTTAAGCAGACTTAGAAAAGTTGTTAAGCTATTTTACCCATAGCATTATAGCTGTGCGACGGACATACACTACTTTTATTCCAATTTTAAATATGTTAAATATAATAATGGCTCATGTTATTTTCTTTCATACTGACTCTCGTACTTTATATAATTATTAGGTTTCTACCCTTTCCAGAGGTTATTTTACTATATTTAGTAACGTTAGCTATTTTATCTCTGGTTTTGATGCGAGAAACATAAACACATCATGCCAATGCTGTCTAATTGTATTTTAATTTGTTATGATGCATATTTTAAATAGCCTGTACTTGTTTTAGTATATACTATTATTTGGCTTTAAGTTTACATATCATGCATATATTATTTTCATGTGATTTTACGGAAGTAATCCTGTTGTATATAGGCATGTACATATATATTTTATACTGTTCATTTTTAATGATGCATAAGTCTGCATAGATTTTCTGTCGTCAAATAAAATATCTGTTTATCTATCTATTAATACTAAATATTGTATTCTGTGAAATTCAATGACCTCTACCTCCTTTGTTTTCACCGAGCTGGCTAATACAATGAAGTATGGGGGAGGGTTCTTATATAACCTTGTTTTCACCGAGTGACGTCACTGCGTTTCACAGAATGAAGTATGGGGGACAGGGTGTTGTATAACCTGTGTTAAAATCAAGAGCTGACCACGTGACGAGATTAGCTTATTATCAACGCCGTCATTCAATTGCTATTTAATTGGGGGTGGGGGGGTGGAATAGCATACTTCTTCCAAAATTTATGTAAATTTATCATAATAGTAACTTAATGTAGGAAATTTGTTGAGAATATTTTGTTTGTAAAAATGTCGATATAATCACCGGAAGATGTGAAGACTATGTAGGACCTGAATTTCTCAAATTCCCCAAGTAACAAGCGTTTCATAAATTTTATCATTTATTCTCTCATATAATGAGCCGATGTGAACTTCTTAAATGGCAAGTATAAAACCCCAAGTGAACAAATGTTTCAACAGCTAAAATGGTTACAGTTTGATGAAATAGTAAAATTTAAGCAAGTTAGTCTTGTCTATAAAGCTGTAAATGGTAATGCGCCCCAATATATACAGACTATGTTTATCAATATTAAAGAGTACTCAAATTATTCACTTAGATATTCAGCTAATAAAAAATTATTTGTTCACAGAACACATCAAAAATCCTTTTCATACACAGGCGTAATGATATGGAACGCCTTACCAGAAAACATAAAATCCGTTTGTTTTATTTATATTGTCAATATTGCTTGAACATAGCCTACATATGCATGTTGTAAATACTCTTTTTTTTATAACTGTATTGATTGTATTATTCTATTTATTACTTTGTATTGTGTATTTTGTATATTGGAATGTTTGAGGGCCCCAAGGAAGATGGGTGAATGCTCATTGGGTTTATTATTATTATTATTATTATTATTATTATTATTATTATTATTATTATTATTATTATTATTATTATTATTATTATTATTATTATTATTATTATTATTATTATTATTATTATTATTATTATTATTATTATTATTATTATTATTATTATTATTATTATTATTATTATTATTATTATTATTATTATTATTATTATTATTATTATTATTATTATTATTATTATTATTATTATTATTATAAAACAAACGAAAAAAAAAGAACTATACCATATGGGATATTGCAATACCTGGAATATGGGAAGAAAAAAAGAACTATACCATATGGGATATTGTAATACCTGGAATTTTCACTTAAATGGCCATACTGGCCGAAAAGTGAAGTAAAGAAAATATTTTACTTACTTACTTACATGTTGTAGCGCCTGCACTACAACACAGCTTAATGAGTATAAAAATGTCAGTATAAAATAATGTAAAATATGAAGTGATTATAAAATGAACGACTTTTCCAGTCACTATATCTCCATGAAATTGGAGTGATTGTGTAAAACTACAAGTCTAAGTCAAAACAGTGTCATTGTCAAAACAAATATATAATATATACTATAATGCTATATACTATAATAAAAAAAGGTAAACCCATTTAGACATAAATATGAATGACATAAACAATGAACAGAGAAACCATTAAGTAAGTAAGTAAAATGTCTTCTTTACTTCACTAGTCGGCCAGTATGGCCAGAGAAATCATTAAACCACAAAAAATTCTCAAAAATTAAAGACTTACAGTGCCCCCACAGTTGGTAACAAGGTCTGTGATATTGAAGAACATCACAGAGCGATCACAGGCTAATTGTACGGCAATGGCTTCTCTATGACATGCTGCATCATCCGCCAGGATGCCACAGAGAAACCTTTAAAACAATGAAGTGAAAAAAAATAATTATATGGCAATGGTTTCTTTCGGACATCCCGTCCATCGCCAGGATGCCAAAGAGAAACCACTGCAAACACACAAAAAAACAAATCATAGAGGAATTATGAGTAGACCTACAATGCCCCCACAGCTGGGGATCGGGTCTGTCATCGAGAGTTAGCACGACAGAGCGATCATAATCCGTGAGAGCACTGTAAGGCACCACAAGTACAATGAAAAAATAAATAAAATATATAAATATGAATATATAAAGAATATATAAAGAATTTGAACTGAAAACTATTCGAAAACAAACATAACAACCTCAGTGAAAAACCCTGAACTACGAGGAAAAGGAAACACAAAAAACTTCACGTCAAAAAAATAGAAAAACCTGGTTCGATGAAAGGCAAAATGCAAAAAACGTTTGGGTGTGCTTGGCCTTCTAAGAAGTTGCCCAGGGGGGACCACGCGGAAGTGACACCCACCCCCCCTAATTGACTTTCTGTGAATTACAAATATTATCCCCAATCAATACGTAGCCTATGTATCATAGGTATTCAAATGAAGCGGAAAGAGCTAACTAAGACATTTATGATGATTTTAATTTGAAAAAATATTTTCCCCCCATGGTTTATACAAAACATATTTCAGGGTTGTAAGTGTTAACAATCTATTCATCCATACAACCACGAGCATTTCAATAGTCGGTCCATCATGTCATTATTAACCTTTTCACTACCATACATGACGGAAATTTCCGTCGTCATTCGTCAATGAACGTAACCTTAAAATGACACAAATTTTCGTCAAATATATACTACATTTATGTATTTTTCGTCATTTGAAGCTGGAAATTGCGTTAGCAATTCCAGCTTCAAATGACGAAAAATAGAACTCCTACACCAGTATATCTGGATCCTGGCATGCACTCCGGCCTGGAAGTCAAAGGGTTAAAGGGGAGTTAGGAAAAAAAACTAATTCAAAGTACTTGAGGTAGTTGGTCAATATAAATACCTAGACCTAATATTCAACTTTATTGGAAAATTTATGGACGCAAAAACAGAATTTTTTATTATGATGATATGATAATTATACACCGTATATGTTGTCCTGGCTTGTACTTCATACATGTATGTATTATATATGTATATATTTATGCAGATCTGAATTTAGGGGTCTTGTCAAGTTAAAAAAATTCTTAAAATACGAGAAAAACTCGGATTGTCCAGACAACAACCACCCACCCGCTTACCCATTTTTTTATATTTTTTTGAAACATGTACAGCGAAAAAAAAACACAAAAAAACATACTACTTAAAAAAAAAAAATCCGAGTTGGGGGCGGAATACCATACTTGTGCCAAAATATATGTAAATTTATCATAATAGTAACTTCACATGAGAAATTTGTGGAGAAGTAACACGCGTTTAATGATTTATTCTCTCATATAATGAGCCGATGTGAACTTTTTATATTGCAAGTATAAAAGACCAAACGAAAAAAAAGATCTGAAAATCAATTGACTTACAAATAATACCTCCACTTATTATGTATTAATGTAATAATACCTCCACTTATCAATATTAACAGCTTCGTGCCAATGTGTGCGTATTGTATTTGCGTACGTACTATGCCATTGTCTATCATTTTTTTAAGTTATGGTCCATTCGTCCGATCTTAGGCTATACCACTAACCCAACTCTATAGTCTGTCCCAACTCTATAGTCTGTCCCACGGTGGAGGATGGTCCAAAATGGAAGTTAGCTTTTTGGTATCCAGTCAGTCAATTCTCAAGCGAAATTTTGTAACTATTATTATCTAGTCATTTGGCAACAACCCTGAAAATTTCGCGAAATTCCATTTAGCATTTCAAAAGTTAGACCATTTGACATGTAGCACAATTCTGAGAATAAACCGGAATGAAATTAATGGGTTGATACATGTTATAGAGGAGCGTCATAAATAAACATTTACTACATGTCAAAAGGTCTAACTCTTGAACTATGCAATATTTTTTTACGAATTTTTTAGGATCGATGCCAAATGAGTAGAAAATAGGGTTAACACAATTTCTTGAAAATCGCTTGAGAATTGACTGACTGGATACCGAAAATAAAAGATTTTGGACCGTTCACCACCGTTAGACAGACTATAGGTGTGGCACGCTGCCATGGCAACTCCAAGCAAACATGAGGTGTTTGCCCAATGTTGGGCTGATGTTGGGCCAGCGTCGTAGACGATGGGCCAATGTCAGCCCTACATTGGCCCAACGCCTCGTGTTTGCTGCTGGACTAAGCCAATGGCTATGGCTGCAAGTGAAAAATTATGACCCCCCTTCCCCCCCCCCCCCCCCCCATGGCTTTGGTGGAAAGGGAATTCGCACAGATCACCGCATTATCATCCATGTGAAGATGGAAATTTAGCGGGGTCTAAACAGGAAGAAGCGACTTTGCTGAATATTTTATTTGTTCATTTATTTATCCTTTTATTCTTTCTTTTTTGTGCTTATTTCTTTAATCATTCAGTAATTTATTAATCTGTACATTCATTTATCCAACCACTGATGTTCATTCATTCATTCATTATTTTTTTACTTTCTTACATTCGTGCATCATTAATTCATTCTTTCTTTCGTGCATTCGTTCAATAATTCATGTATTAATTCATTCATCAGTAATAGCCTACCGGCGTCATGTGATAATTATGATCCGTAATTTTGATTGTGATTACTTTTATATGTAACTGATTGTTATTTAAAAATAATAAACTTTTTAAAAGTCTATACTTATGTGTTTCAATATATTTCTTTCAGAAAAATGCATGGAAAATATCTCGTTTGTATTGTGGTGGTGTTGTTTCTCACAATATGCAACATGATCATCTGGCGATATAAATCAGAACAGAAGATTAGTCATATTAGAGTCATGTTAGACACACAGTGTACATTCCCTGTTATTTCACAACAACTCAGATATAATGGACAGTTTCGGCAAAGTGGAAAATGGCTTCCAGTCGATAATGTTAATCTATCATCCAATACAAAAGGTTACTATGATCCGGAAGTGTGCATTTTAAGAAGAAAGGGGGATACTACATCGTGGTTATCATCTTGTTTGCATGATACAAACACACGAAGCATTCTTTTCTTGGGGGATTCTAATCAACGTTTATCGACTGCAGTATTTATAAACCATCTGGAAAAGAGTGAAGGCATGAAATGTCATAACACACAAAATCTGACCACAAGAGATGAGGAAGGTCACTTGACAATTGACAAATCTAAATTAAAACTAGAAGGCTGTAAGTGGTTACATTGGCGTGAGTTTGTATGCCTCTCTGAGGGTAAGACACACATGCCTTCCTTTAAAGTTACTGTTCGTTATATACAATTGTTCTGGTTGAGAGAAAACATTTCGTTTGTAAACCAAACATATTCTGATTGCCCAGATATTATGAACAAGTCGGTGAGCACAATACAGGAATATATATTGGGTGAATATGCAGAGAGAACTAAACCAGACTTGATTATTTTAGGATCAACTGCCCACACCCGATATCTTTCAGTTAAACAATGGACAGTAGATCAGAAATGGTTGATCGAGAAAGTTGATCAATTATTACCTAAATCTACATATGTCGTGTGGCTATCTCAGAAGTCATGGAGGGCAGATAAAATACCATGGGGAAATCCTTATTTTCAAAACAATGTGACAGATAACGGTACCGAATTTACTATCGATGAACACGTACGTAGACAAAGTGATCAGTTCTATAAACTTTTGAAGACTAAACTGGAGGAGGGTTCCTCGCACATTTTGCCATTCTTTGACTTGTACCATATGTCACGTATGGTTCAATATTTGTGGTACACAGATTACCTTCATTGTCACAGATATTATTATAATGGTGTGCATGAAGCTCTGTTTGAAACATATTGCAATTCTTTTAAAAAAAATACCAAAACAAAAACCGAAATTAATAACCATATAAACAAAGCGAAATTATAAATTCAATTCCACAGAGCCAGTTATCAATTACTAAATCAGTGGCGGATCTAAGGAACTACATATAGTATTTGATTGTTCAAAACATATATGTTATGTGTTCTCTAGCTATCTCTTTAGGTTTTCTATATCTATTTCAAACTATGTAATTTTGAATCAATGTCTACAACTGTGCTGAATTACATTCTATTTTAGAAGTGTACAGAAAATGTTATTATTGAATATTATCAAGGATTTTATTATTTTATCATTATGAAGATAATGTCATAATATCAAGTACACATACATGATTACTTGTAATATCGATTTTTTCTAATGTTGATCATTTGTAAATGTATATATGTTTATTTTTACTATAATCAATGTATATATTTTAATCAACCGGTATTGTGTATCGCATGTTTATGTAATATTCACATATTATGTAAACTTTACATAGTTATCAGGTTATGCAGCAATGTACATTATATATATATATATATGTGTGTGATTATTCCTGTGTATATATACATAGTCCTATACATAGACATTCGCTTATATATTAGAACACCATGCGAATGATCCAGTGGGTTCAATATGATTGTACATGGTAATTGTTTTTTAGATATGTTTTTGTTTATATAATTATAAACGTTGTATGTTTCTTCATTAAGTGGAATCTATATATTCAATGTTTGTTCCATATAATTATCATGATTATCTGCAACTGTTAGGATTTAAATATATTCAAATAATATTTTATTGTTGTAAAATTAACGTAGGCCTATAATATTTGTAGGTATGGTAACAATCATATGTGTAAATAAAGTTAAGATTTGTATTTTTTGTTATATAACATTGTATATATTTATGCATACCTTATTATGCGTGAGTATATACATGTAATGTTTTCGTTTGTATATGAGGGCCCCACGGCAGATGAGCTTCGCTTAGTGGGTTTGATAGATATATATGAAAATGCCTGTTTTATGAACAATTTGTATGTATACATGTATATTTTTATCTGTACCCTTAGTAAATAAAGTCTGTATTATTATTATTATTATTATTATTATTATTATTATTATTATTATTATTATTATTATTATTATTCTTATTATTATTATTATTATTATTATTATTATTATTATTATTATTATTATTATTATTATTATTATTATTATTATTATTAATATTATTATTATTATTATTATTATTATTATTATTATTATTATTATTATTATTATTATTATTATTATTATTATTATTATTATTATTATTATTATTATTATTATTATTATTATTATTATTATTATTATTATTATTATTATTATTATTATTATTATTATTATTATTATTATTATTATTATTATTATTATTATTATTATTATTATTATTATTATTATTATTATTATTATTATTATTATTATTATTATTATTATTATTATTATTACTATTATTATTATTATTATTATTATTATATATTTATGTGGCCATGCTATCTTGGTATCTGCAATTCTGTCAATTGAGCATACATCTTATTTTATTTGAATATTCACTGCAAGGGCACCGCCATTGTCTAATTTATAAAAATGCATGTATTTTTAAACAAGGGTAGCATGGGCAATGTGTCCAAATTTTATATTACTATAATAACCAGGGTACTGGGATGGTTGCTAGTGGTAGTACTTTTCGTTCCAACCTGGGGCAGCCCAGTGGAGTGTTGTTCCATCTGCTGCATGCTTGACAGCATATGGTACGGAACCACTAATCTACAACAGACAATTAATTTGAGCTGCAGCCTCCACAAGTCTAGATGTGATCTTCGGGCAGATTGTTATCAGCATACCCTGGTTCCTCTACTCAACAGCGGAGCCTATGCAGTTCTTGCATCAGTGCTCAAGCATTGATGTTGCTGCGCAGTAGGGCTTTAAATTAGACGTTAGGTCTTTTACGTGGGATGAATGGAGTTGTCTTGAACAATTATATCTCTGGAGACTTTCCGACCTGAAGATAGCCGGGCTGTGTGAAAGACCATGGTGTTTCAGCATTAAATTACACAACAAAATCCAATGTTCTCGCAATCTGAGCATATGTGGTGGTAAATCCCCTAAACATTCCTAGAATCTGTTATCGAATGAGTGAAGGAAAACATTCTTAATAACGCTCCATGCTCTATAACCCCACCCGCACCTCATCATTTGTACAGCATTCATTGATTTGTCATCTACGGATTGCACTCGCAATTAAAAAGAACAACAATAAAGTCAAAGAAATTTTAATGTCTCAGCACATAGGCCTAGTCATCTAAATCTCTGTTTATTTCATGAGATGTTCCTACAGTATAGATCCAATGTTTCGCCATTTAGGGAGAGGGTGTAGTCGACACTTATGTCAACGGCTCTTACAGCGTGAAACAGTAGGATGTCCTGATTGCCCTATCAACTAGATAAGATATTATTTTTTTGTCAAACAGATATTAAATTAAAACTACAATCCATTAAATAGGTGACACGACTTGAATAATGAATTCAATCCATTAAATAGATTGCAAGACATTTGATCAACTTGAAGTATAATAGAGCCGGGGAAATGGAGCATATTTTATTATGTTTAAATGTAAATACTAAAAGAATTAGTTGTGTATACAAGTGAATCTGACATAGAAGTAAATTAGGTACTTTTTCTGTAAGAGCCACATGAGCAATAATACTGATTAAGGTGTTGAATCATGTAGGATGCAACTTGATTTCTATAACCATAGTTTATTTTAAGGATTTGCCATTTTTTGTATTTTAAAAATTCTCTTTTGATTAAATCATACAAAAAAATAACCTATTTTCCCATTTTACTACTTATGTCATTTTCAAGCATTATTGTCAAAGTGAGAATAATTTTAAAATCACGTATCATTTTCAATGCCACTTTTGGTGGAGACAGTGTGTGTGTTGGTTTCAATTCTAAATGTGAAATTATATTCCCTCATTTTTCCTTAATTTCCCTTGATCTTGATCAAACTCCCTGGCCTGGACATCTCACAATTTATAAATTTTGCATTCAGAAGTATGTATTTAAGACCATAGATGTATCTAGTTACAACTGTTATTGCCTTACTCGTGTACATCGATACACCTATATGAAAGTGCCCTTCTTTCTGTCTCAGAGCCAATGAGACAATATTTTTTGTGCATTTTTGCTGACCCTTTCTGCCCCGAAGCCGTATGAGGAAAGTACCTGCTCCGGATCAGTCACTGGGCAAAGAATTATATTGAGAGTAAATATACACAGCTTTTGCGCAGCGTCCATCACCACAAATGAAGGATACGCTTTGTAAAAAAATTTACCAGTTTAATTAACACCAGTGTGACTAACTTTTTAAATTAAAACTAAGTTCTGCTAGAAAATCAGCCCGGATTTAGGAAAGGTTATTCTACTATGGATGATGTTTTTACACTTAAATCTCTAATCGATATATTCTTACATCTGCCTTTGTTGACCTTAAAAACGCGTTCGATACTGTGTGGCGATCTGGGTTATGGATCAAATTAATTTCTTTTTGAATTACAGGCAAACTTTTCAATGTTATCAGAAACATCCATAACAACTTCAAGTCTTGTGTACAAGTAAATGGGCAAAAATCTGATTATTTAAGTTGCTATACTGGCGTAAGACAAGGGGAAAACCTCTTCCCACTTCTCTTTGCTCTATACTAAATGTGTTTGAATCGTTTTAGAAATACATCCATGTAAATAACTCTCAAGCCTAATGATGTTTTTTTTATCAATTCCTAAAGATACAGGTTCATCATTACGCTGATGACACTGTCCTCTTTTCCGATAATGCTGATGGTCTCCTATACTCTTTTAATTATTTAGCTCGACACTGGAAGTTACAAGTTAACACTAGCAAAACTGAAATTGTAATTTTCTCAAAAGGAAAGTCAAAACAATCTTTTAATTTTACTTTTAATAATAATAAATAGTTTAGTGGATAAGGTAACCTATTGTGCATTTTATGATTAAAGCATGACATTTTTACCACTTGTAGAACATATCCTGAGGGTCATTTCAAGATGTGGAGGTAAACTGGATTTGACCTCTGATGACCTCTAGAGGTCAATGACCTCGAAAGGTCAAAATATTCAACGGCAAACCAAAAAGTAGTGGAAATTGTATATTACAATGTCCATGATTTGTTTATGTGTCCCAAAAGTGTGTCAAATACCCGAAGTGACAGTTTTGAATTATAACAAGAGCACACTCGATAATAGCCCGCCGCCGAATTATGATAAAGAAAGTAAAGACAAATGTCATCACGTAAATAAAAAGGTCAAATTATTGACGTAAAATGAGAAAAATCACAATAAATCGGCCATTTTTTTTTCAGCCATTATTGAACTTGTCCAAGAACTACTTATAAGTAACATACATAACAAATTTGAAGAGAATATGTGAAAAACTTTTCAAGTTATCGCGCCCACAGGGTCAAATTATTGACGTAAAATGAGAAAAATCGCAATGAATCGGCCATTTTTTTTTTTTTTTCTGCCATTATTGAACTTGTCCAAGAACTACTTATTAGTAATATGCATAAACAATTTGAAGAGGATATGTGAAAAACTTTTCAAGTTTTCGTGCCCACAAGGTCTAATTATTGACGTAAAATGTGAAAAATCGCAATAAATCGGCCATTTTTTTTTTTCGGGCCATTATTGAACTTGTCCAAGAACTACTTATTAGTAACATGCATAACCAATTTGAAGAGGATATGTGAAAAACTTTTCAGCTTATCGCGCCCACAAGGTCAAATTATTGACGTAAAATGTGAAAAATCGCAATAAATCGGTAATTTTTTATTTTTTTTCGGCCATTATTGAACTTGTCCGAGAACTGGTCATTAGTAACATGCATAACAAATTTGAAAAGGATACGTGAAAAACTTTTCAAGTTATCGCGCCCACAAGGTCAAATTATTGACGTAAAATGTGAAAAATCGCAATAAATCGGCCATTTTTTTTTCGGCCATTATTGAACTTGTCCGAGAACTGGTCATTAGTAACATGCATAACAAATTTGAAAAGGATACGTGAAAAACTTTTCAAGTTATCGCGCCCACAAGGTCAAATTATTGACGTAAAAGGTGAAAAATCGCAATAAGTCGGCCATTTTGAATTTTTTTTCAGCCATTATTGAACTTGTCCGAGAAGTGGTCATTAGTAACATGCAAAACAAATTTGGGAAGGAAACATGAAAAACTTTTCAAGTTATCGCGCCCACAAGTAAATGTTAACGCCGACGCCGACGCCGACGCCGACGACGCCGAACTTCAATTGCAATAGCCCACCTTTTTTAATTAAAATTAAAAGGCGGGCTAAAAATAACACCAAGGTCATGTCAAGGCCACACCAAGGTCATTTAAAGGTTAAACTTGCAGAAAATAGGTAAAATTTCTACTTTTTATCAATTTCCACACTGTTTTTGTGCAATCTTTCATTACAATGGACTGTTTTTCACATATTCTTCGTCATATGTATTTTCCACACATATTTTAGGATATTAAGGGCAGTATCAGCCTTGGGAAGGAGGATATTTCGTAGGTATTCCACTTATTACGTTCCTTCCTCAATATTTAGTTGTACAGTCTAAATTACAATTAGGCCGCATTGTAAAACATTATTTTGGGCTCCCAGAGCAAACTATTAGGTTTTGCCATGGGGTGGGGTTGTGTTTTACTGGAGTACCATCCGAAAGCAATTTGAAGGTCATGTCAAGGTCATTTCAAGGTCAAACTGGCAAAAATTGTTAACATGATAACATGTCTTCTTCAGAGCTGTTTCTTTTTCAAACGTGTCTTCAGTTAAAGGAGCCTGAGCTTCAGTCTGGTGGCATGGAAACAATTTTTCTAGAATCACATCTATCTACATCAACCTAACTTTATGCAGGTGAGCCTTATCTGACAATTTTCAGACAGCTCAGTTTTATTATCGTGACTTTCATTAATGTAATTGGTTTTAAGCCTATTAGTTATACATTTACTAGCCTCCATGTAGCAATCATGGCTCCTTCAATAAATTTGGTCAACAAAGCAGTGTCTTCTAATTCATGACCACATCATTAACATACCAGATACTAGAATTTATTTCTAGGCTACATCAATTTTTCAGAAATCTCGGTCACCATGATATATATAAAACCGATTATTCCACGGTTTAGTAGAACATTGTAATATGATAGTAGGCCTTTATAACGGAGTATTAGACCGTTAGCATGCCATTACAACGGGATAGTAGACAACTATACGGATTAGTAGACCGTTATAACGGATTAGCAGGCCGTTATAACGAAATACTAAACCGTTATAACGAGATACTAGACCGTTATAACGGAGCAGTGGACCGTTATAACGGAGCAGTGGACCGTTGTAAATGAAATGAATCGGGCTTTAGGCCACCTTTGTGCACATATAGGCTAAACTGGGCCAGGAGAACCTCCTGAGGATGGTGAGATGATTGAGATGACACTGTCCTCCAGACACAGGATTCGAAATTCGAGCCCTGGCGGTCTGAGGCCGAGCACGCTACCTCTCGGTCACGGAGGCTCCCCACAATACTAACTTTCACACGTGGATGGGGAAGAAACAATTTTGTTTCTTTCAAACCGCCGAGACCGGGAACTAAAATATGACCAACGAATAATGTCGCAAAATCAGTCTTTGCAATAGTGAATTGCAACACTAACCGTGTTGAATTTGATAAAAAGTGGATACTTTCAATTTTTTTGCTATTTTGACCTTGAAATAACCTTGATGTAACTTTGCTATGACTTTGGTGTTATTCTTGTCATTAATAGTAGTATCTTCGAGCATTTGACATACTTCTGGAATACAAAAATAGTTTATAAATATGGTAATACACAATTTTAACCACTTTTGGCTGTACGAACGAGTATTTTGACCTCTTGACATCGATGACCCCTAGAGGTCTCCAGGTGTCAAATTTAGCTTACCTCCACAATTTAAAATAAAGATAAGGATATGTGGTAATCATGGTAGAAGCTTAATGCTAAAATTTTAAAATGCACAATTTGTTTCATTTATGTGAGCTTGAACACTACACTATGACCCAAGTATTTTGAGAAACTTTCTAAAATAATGATGCAGCCTAGAAATTAATTCTGGTATCCGATATGAAAATAAAAATGCATATTTTTTTTAACGATTTTTGTCAGTTTGACCTTGAAATGACCTTAACGTTGTTTTTCGACGGTACCCTAGTAAAACATAATCCCAACCCATGTTAGACTTCATAGTCCAATTATGCATCAATAGTTTGCCATGGGAGCCGAAACTGTAGTTTTACAGCTGCTGCACACTGTATTTTTGCTCGTCCAATTAAACATTGAGGACGGGGTGTAGTAAAGGGAATACTTAGTGTGTATTTCCCCTCCCAAGTTAGATACTGCCCCCAATGTCCTAAAGTGCGTGTGAGAAAGATGTCTGACCAAGACTGTGTCAAAATCAATTATTTGTAATAGATGACTGCACCACTAGTATTGTTTCAATTGATTAAAACTAAATATTTTCACTATTTGTTGCCATTTTGACCTTTAAATGACCCTAATTTAACCTTGACATGACATTTGTGTTATGTTTATGATTAACATCAGTCTCTTAGAGTATTTGGCACACTTCTGGAATACAAAAAACATTTTATAGATATTGTATAACACAATTTTCATCACTTTTTGGCTTCGCAATTGAATATTTTGACCTTCCGAGGTCAATGACCTCTAGAGGTCACCAGGGGTCAAATTTCACTTACCTCCACATCTTAAGATAAACCCCAGGATATGTACTAATAATGGTAGAAGTTTCATGCTTTAATCATAAAATGCACGATTGTTTCATTATGGGAGCTTAACTACTACACTAAAAGTAAATATTGTTGATTCCTTTAAATATATGGGTGTCTACTTTAACTATAACGGTTCAGTTATTTTTCACAAGAAATTTACATTTGGTCAAGCCCAATAGGTTCTTCTTGCACTTTTGAAAAAAATCAAGAGAACCTGAACTTCCTGTGGATATTCAACTTGAATTATTTGATTATCTCGTTTTCCCAATTTTAGTTTACGGCTGTGAAATATGGGGGTATGAAAATATCTCTATATTAGACAAATTACACCTTAAATTTCTAAAATGTATATTGTGTATAAAACAATCGACACCAATATGCATGGTGCTCGGTGAAACAGGTCGTTCCCGATTATCCATAGCTATTAAAACACGAATGATATATTTTTGGTGCAAGCTAATGACAAATGATGCGAAGAGATTTTCCGCAACTGTCTATAGTTTACTGCAAATTTATAATGTTATTATTCTTTTTACCTGGACCCTACAAGAAGTACCAAATATCAATACATTTCCGAATCAAATTAAACAAAGACTAAAAGATCAGTACATTGAATAGTGGTTGGCAGATCTTAATTTTTTAAATAAATGCCGTTCATATAGAATTTTAAAATTGAAATTTGAGCTCGAAAATATGTATGTCTTGTCACCTTCTAACCGAAAAATTCTTTTTCGATTTCGAACATCAAACCAAAGACTACCAATTGGAAGAGGAAAATACTATGGCATCAATGGAGAAGACAGAACATGTGAATTCTGTAATTTGATAAATTCTACTTTGTACTCGAAATTAATACCCTTCTTGATATAGCCTCAGTATGGAGGTAAGAAAGTTTGTCATATTATAAGACAAACTTACCGCCCCACTGTCAAAATTATCCGAGCCATATAAAATTTAAAAATATTCAGTCAGACACACCCTGTAACATTTCTAATGAATTAGCTAAATATCTGAAAGCTGAATTCAATTATTGCAATATCTATATTTAAGCTCTTTAAGTGATTCCGTAAATATACTCTCTTGGCTATTGTTGCGGGATTTTGTACCCAAGGGGTTTATATAAATTTACTGTATTTTATTTTGGTTTACCGTATGCCATGTAAATATATGTTGGGCCAATGTTGTCCCAACGCCAATAGTAATGCCAGCATAGAGATAGGCCTACGTGCAGAAGGCCTACTTGCAGAAGCAGTGAAGCATTATTAACTCACTACGTATGAGAATTGTAGGGAATGTATGATTGTGTACAACTGAGGTTTTCTGTTAAATAGGATCGCGTCGGCGTTATGAGGCAGCAATTTTCTGTTTCGGCTTTCGAAAGTGGTGGCCTAGTGTGTTCCGGCGTGAGTGTGACTACTCTGGGGCACTCGCGTCGTTAGTCCATTCGATCATTGCGTTCTGCGGACCTGGAGGATATATCGTGGTGAGTGTTTTCTAGATTTTATTGTGTAAACCTCACCACGATGAGTACTAATCTTCTGTCTATTTCCCAGGTCGCTGGGGTTTGGGTATTATTGTTTTTATGATTTTGTTGAGTGTGCTAATGAATGACTGATGTGTGATTGACATAATTATATTATTGTTACCGAGAGTGTGATATTGTTACCATTGATATTTTATATACTTTAGTAATGTTTGGTACATCTTTGCGAGATAAGTAACTAATTCTCTTTCGTATTGTTCAGCATAGGATTATTCAAATTTATCTTTAGAATGGTTTGAGATAATATTTCAGATAATATTTTATGAGAATATTATCTGCGTTAAACAGGCATTTCGAGTGATTGTCAAACTCGAACTTTATTGATATTTAAGGCATATTTTCCATGTAATAAAGTTTGCTTCTCTTCTCATATTCCGGACTGTTGAAGATACTAAAGTGTTTTATCGTATCTACCACATTGTACTGTTTATATGATTCATGAAATTAAAATGTCAATGAATGTGAATTGTTTAGTTCTTATCATTACCGTCAGTTCAACCTCGTCTGTCTCATATTAATCTTTTGGATCGGTATGTTACGTCCCAAATTTTTATCTATACATTTCGGTAATTAATTCCCCCTGGTGTAATTCCATCATAAACACACCATAACACTATATTTATACATGTTCTTTATCATTCTTCGTCACCTTTCTCATGTTTACTTAGCCTTCACACATACTTTTACTCATGTAGCAACAATTTGCTCAGTATTAGTATCTAGGACACTGTGCTGCCACGGGAAAAATAAAACTAGTAATATTGTACTATTTATGTGTTATAATATTATGTAATATTTCATGCTGTTCTTATATTAAATAATGTTGTATTTTTGTTCCAACCTATATTATATACATATATTATGTTACATTCAATCATTGTACCTCACTACCTCACATTAGGCTATGTTCTGCATTATATTTTTCTATGTATATAAATACTTTATTTTGTTAGTATGTATTATTACCTTTATTATTAACTATTGTTATGTATTGTTGCATACTTCAAGCAATGTATGGCCCGAGTTTAATAAACTATTGTCTATTGTCTATTGTCTATTGGCTTAGTGTAAGTGAAAGTATCATCATCAAGTGTTAACGAATAAAAAGCTTCGCCTTTATGTGGTTGTTCACTTGACTTTAAGTGACTTTGCCCTATTAATCACACAAGTACGTATATCATGCTATAAATCATGTAGACGATGATGCATTTCTAATAAAATAAAAACAATTATTTAAAAGATAAAATTTACTTGTAAATATTTAAATTTCCTGATTGTTCCCTGATATTTTGTCTAATTGATGAAATTCTCTGATTTTTCCCTGATGTTTCTCAAATTTATTAAATTCCCGGATTTTTGCATGGTCACATATCATTATTTCAAATGTTTTCTCATCAATGTCTTTTGTGCCTTCACGATTTATTAAAGCATCTTCTTACATCCCTGAGAACAGACCTAATTTTCTTACAACTAGGGGTTTTAGAAAGAAAATTTCTAAGAAACTGGTTTACCAATACATGGCAATTTTCTTTAATTTTTCACCCACTTCAAGTCATCTTCATCCACTACAAGTCGGGAATTGCGACAGCAATTCGCGGCTTGTAGTGGATGAAGATGACAATGGTAAATTCAGGCTTGAAAGGGTTAAAGGGATATACAACATTTAGTTAAGTAATATTACAGTATTTTTATGTCAAGTACGCATATACTCGTCAAATGAATAACCGAACATATCGGCGTCTATCTTATACTTGGTAAAAACCGTCTGCAAAACAGGCCTTGATACATCAGCGTACATGTTCTTATACATCAGAGAGTTGATCTCCCCCATGTTTTTCTCAGGAAATTCAAGTTTGAAATCCGTGGCGTTAAATTTGGGTAAAATGTCAGTCAAATCTTCTTGCAATGTTTCAGCGTGCGCGATGTAATCCAAATCCATGCCACAGGGCTTGCAAATCTTTATAAACGGTGTCCAGTGCTTGTTGGAATCATTCAGGTGTGCTGCTTTCTCCAGAAACTGCTCAAAGCTGGTTTTGACGACCTCTTTATTGCGGACCGCCAGGAAAAGATACGCTGAAGCCAGACGATCCAGAGGATGACGAACCATGATGAACTTGAAGTAGTCTTCAGCGGGACGATAAAGACTCTTTCTGGTTTTCTTGGTGTTCAGATCCGCACTGGGGATAGCAACAAATCCTGATTTGTTCAGCTGACTCCATCTTTTCTGGAGAACCGACCAGTTACCGGGACGTCTCGCTAACCAGGTGTCACGACTTGTTTTCTCTTTGTCAATTACGGCTTTAAACAAGGCGTTCCAACTTGAGGATAACACCTTCTTTATCGGACAGAACATCACTCCATGATAATGATCAGTCAGAATCATATCACCGCCACCTCTTTTTCGCAAATAATCACTGGTTTCGTTATAAAATCCGTCTTCCAGTAATTTGCACGTCTTTTGTAGCAGTTTAAGTCGACTATGTAGCTCTGTTGTTTTTCTGGCGCCAGTGATACCATATGGTAGGGCTGACCGAGACGGTGTAGGACTTCCAAACTGAGATACAAACCAAAATATACAATATACCACCAAAAACACAGCAAACACTGCCGAAATTGGCTTTTCTTTCAGAATTGATGTCATGGCTGACTCAAATGTGTTTTTTAATGTCTTCAGTTATTGTTTGTATTTGCCTGTTGTTTTCTGTTGTCGTCTATGCCCAAGAGACACTCTTCATATAATAGAGCCAGTATAATACACACATATTTGTAGTGCTGTTGCAATTTAATAATGTATTCTAATTGATGAGAGATAATGTGTGTGTTTTTAAAGGGATAATTATGTTGGGGCATATTAACCCTGAAATTCCCAAGTTCTTTCATTTAATCCCCCCTTTCGCTGCCGCGAAATTCACTCACATTGGTTTAATTTGATAGCACACATTTACTTGTGGTGGAGCTCTTGTTGTGAGGCGGTCTTCATACATGACTAGTCATTATTGTAGTAATGAATGAACCACTCATTATATTGTGATGAATAATGATTGGTATCATAATTATGAGTGGGATAGTTGTGATTAACATTCATAGCAGTTAATGCCCCACTTTTTGGGAACGCTATGCTCAATTGAATACAAATAAAATATTATATATCAGTTAAAATAATTCTAACAGTGTGATGATTCATAAGACTATAATATGTATTGTCAATCCAAATCACTTTTTAGCGCGCTGATTGAATGTGCCCACCAACGGACCTACCTGCCAAACCACTAACTCAGTCACCCGGAACGACCTATCAAAGTCACTCCGAACGACCTATCTAACCAGTTACTTGAATGGTGGTTGGTCGGGTGAAATGAATGTTTGATGGTGGTTGGTTGGAGCAGTTTGTGTGGTATTTTGCCGTGAATGCGTTGGTGGTTGTGTAGGTTTGTTGGCGTGAATGCGTTGGTAGTTGTGTAGGTCTGTTCTCGTGAATGCGTTGATGGTTCTGCAGGTATGCTGGCGTGAATGTGTTGGTGGTTGTGTCGGTTTGTTGGTGTGAATGTGTTGGTCATTGTGTAGGTTTGTTTGCGTGAATGCGTTGGTGGTTGTGTAGGTCTGTTGGTGTGAATGTGTTGGTGGTTGTGTAGGTTTGCTGGCGTGAATGTGTTGGTGGTTGTGTCGGTTTGTTGGTGTGAATGTGTTGGTCATTGTGTAGGTTTGTTTGCGTGAATGCGTTGGTGGTTGTGTAGGTCTGTTGGTGTGAATGTGTTGGTCGTTATGTAGGTTTGTTGGCGTGAATGTGTTGGTGGTTGTGTAGGTTTGCTAGCGTGAATGTGTTGGTGGTTGTGTCGGTTTGTTGGTGTGAATGTGTTGGTCATTGTGTAGGTTTGTTTGCGTGAATGCGTTGGTGGTTGTGTAGGTCTGCTGGTGTGAATGTGTTGGTGGTTGTGTAGGTTTGCTGGCGTGAATGTGTTGGTGGTTGTGTAGGTTTGTTGGCGTGAATGTGTCGGTGGTTGTGTAGGCCTGTTGGTGCGAATGTGTTGGTGGTTGTGTAGGTCTGTTGGCGTGAATGTGTTGGTCGTTATGTAGGTTTGTTGGCGTGAATATGTTTGTGGTTGTGTAGGTTTGTTGGCGTGAATGTGTTGGTGGTTGTGTAGGTTTGTTGGCGTGAATGTGTTGGTGGTTGTGTAGGCCTGTTGGTGTGAATGTGTTGGTGGTTGGCGTGAATGAGTTGGTCGTTATTTAGGTTTGATGGCGTGAATGTGTTGGTGGTTGTGTAGGTTTGTTGGCGTGAATGTGTTTGGTGGTTGTGTAGGTCTGTTGACGTGAATGTGTTGGTGGTTGTGTAGGTCTGCTGGCGTGAATGCGTTGGTCGCTGTGTAGGTTTGCTGGTGGGAATGTGTTGGTGGGTGTGTAGGTCTGTTGGCGTGATTGCGTTGGTTGTTGTGTAGGTCTGTTGGCATGAATATGTTGGTGGTTATGTACCCTATCATCGCTGTAGGCCCGCTAACACTGACCGCCATTTTATATCTACAGCCACCTGTGGATATGTTACTCGCGCCGCCTACCGAAAAACTCGGATACCATAAGGTCAGAGCCTTGGTATCATCAGGGTAGTGGTTGTGTAGGTTTGTTGGCGTGAATGCGCTAATGGTTGTGTAAGTCTGCTGGGGTGAATATGTTCGTTGTTTGGTGACAATCAATGTGAGTTATTTAGTGGTTAATTGTGTTGGTTTGCTTGTGTGAGTCGATGGCTGGGTGAGTTGATCTGCGTGATTGAGTTGTTGGTGGTTAATACAGGTCTGAATTAGTGCGCTGCAGAGCTGGTGATTCAAATGGTACAGAGAAACCCTGGTGTGAAAACTTTATTTGAGATTCTGAGTCGATTGGTTTCTTAGATATCAGTTGAATACTCAGTTTCGGTAATGGCTGCCTAATTTGCATATTTTGCATGAAAAAAAAACGTTTTGCGACAATGGACACCGGGTGTTTTGTGTTTCCCAGATATCGATACACAATAAAAAAACAATGTCCAAATGTTAACACGTCATTACCCCTAGGCCAAAATTTAACAATTTCGCTACCAGGCTATCATGGTCCAGAATGATTATCTAGCGTTGATAAGCGCATGAGTAGCGTTAGAGTATCGTGAATGACGACTGAGGAACGCACATCACACTATCCTTTTTTTTATTTGATTACTTCCCAACATGATCATCTGGATATATGAAGAAACACAGATGATCGTAGCGGCCTAGCCCAATATTAAAGAATCATCCAGCTTCAAAATGCGCATGCCTGGGACGGTCAAGTGTAGGCCAACAGTAGCCTATTGAGTACAGATTGACGGCATTTATATAGCCACTGAACTGATTACAAGACACTACTTAAACGAGACATTGATCCAATGCTGTTTTAATGTTAGGCCAACGTCTGCGACGCTGGCCCAACATTGAACCTACATTAGATAAATGTACAATGTTTGAGAAAAAGTCCTCCTGCCCAGCAAACGCAAGACATTTGTATGCCATTTATGCAATGTCGGCCCAACGTCTTCGACGTTGGTCCAACATTGCATAAAGTCATACAGATGTTTTGTGTTTACTGGGTGACAATACAAACTTGGGGGTCAAGCAGTTTCTAAATCCCCCAGTGATACAGTCAGTTTGTTTGCAAGTAGGCGACCAAGTAGGGGCAAAAGACAAGGGCTTTGAATTATTAACTCATAGATGTCCTGTGATTTGAGAACTGGCTCTTAATGAGGCTTTGGGTATGAAACGCATATTTAGTATTATTATGGAATAGGACCTTGGCTTACCCACGGGCACAATTGCCTTCTGGGGGACCCTTGTCCCGCGAATTTTGACAGTTGACTACACCTTTAACTAGAGGGGGATAATACAAATTAGCATCTACCAAGCGAATGAGATCTCACTACCATCAATCTGCAAAACTCCATGGGGATGGCTGCTGACTGTAGAGTCCGCACACAAATTACTGTTTATGAGGTTGTTTCCGCTTCTGGTGAATTAAAGAAATACAGGCATGTTGTAATTTTGTGGATAATTTAAGAGCACACATTGTTTTCTTCACGCGTGATATTCAGGTATAACTGTATTATGGGATTATTGGATGGATACATGGGGAATAGACATAAGGATATTCAGGGAGATCCGAGCAAAGTTTAGGAATATGGGTAATTACACATGTGAGACCATGATCCAAATCATTGAGTGGCAGTGAGTGTATGCACTATTCTGGCCTCAGAGTATATATTAATAAATGAATGGGATTTTAGGCCACCTTTGTGTACATATAGGCTAAACTGGGCCAGGAGAACTTCCTGGATATGGTGAGATTACACTGCCCTCCTGACATAGAATTCGAAACCTGACGGTCTGAGACTGAGCTCGCTGCCTCTCGGCCACAGAGGCTCCCCACAATATGGAATTATCTTCACGAGTGAGCAGGGAAGAAAAATTGTGTTTCTTTGAAACTGGAATGCCAGAGAGGGCTTCGAACCCGCGATCTCCTTCTTTCCAAGCAATCAGCTTTAACCAGGGCCCCCGCTATTCTGATCTCAGAGAGAGAGAGGGGTTGACCTAACAGCCATTTATGTGTGGATAATGTGTACACGGGTCTAGTCATAACGGCTGAACTCAATATTCACCAGAGGGGGTGATCTCTGCCTAGCCAATGAAATTAAGCACATGTGGTGCCACAGTTCTTGCTAAAGCCACATGCATGCTGAAACCACATGCATGTTCAAACAACGCTTGAAAAGCCTGTTTCAGCAATAAAAGTGCACGCGTTTGCAAAAAAGAGAGTTGAATATGGCAATAGTAAGTAACGATAGCCTCAAATCGTGCTAATGAACTAAGTCATTCATATCACTTTTTAACGTTTTAGAGCATTCTAATTGCATAATCACTATGAGAGTTAGCCCCTACCAGTAAGGATTCAAACCCGATAGGCCTTACATCCAGGCTGGCTTGTTCCTATTTTTCTTCAATTTGTAATCTATGGGCCAGTAGGGATATAAATAATTGAATGGCTCCGTGCAATAAACTGCTAAGTGCATGTTTTGTAGTTTCGAGAAAAGCGACTTCAAAGTTTAAGTTCAATATTTTTTCGCACTAAGAGCTTCCGAGTAAAATAACTTTGTTTATTAATAATATTGGAAAAGTAATTTTAGTAATCATATCTAGGATTCCCAGCATGCCATGCACAATTTTTCCATGTTTCTATGTTAACTAGTATTTGCAAATAGTGTTCAAGTTTAATAGCGAATATCTCATGGCAAGTTACATTACCATTTCATTGCTAGCAAAACTGTGGCTGCATTACTTGAGCGAATTTTGCCAGAAACCATGGATATCGATTAGATATCTGTGAAACAGTGACGTCACAACCATTTATCTGAAAACTTTTGCACAATAAAATAATACTGTTGATTCATGTTAAAAGTGCTTACCATTTCTGATTTATATTTTTTTTTTGTGAGAATATGTTAAGTGAACTTAACATAACTTTTATTTAGTAATGTTTACAGGTAAACGAACTTGACAGTTTTTTATAGTGAAATCTGTTTTACTGACACCCATAAGCATGTACTCGCCTCTGAGAAAAGTGCTTTATAATAGTCGTAGAGCTAAGATTTTTTTACACATTTATCTTCCCTACCTCAGCACCTCACATCTGTCGTCATCAGCAAGAACATGTTAATGGCGCCTAAGAGGTTATTGCACGGAGCCCTTCAATTGTGTGTAGGCTACATCTACATTTTCTGTAGTTGTGATTGTAAGATCGGGGTTTGATCGCGGAGTCTTGTAACACACCAGACTGTGCTTTCTTATTCATGTCCTGGGCCTGGCCGTAACTTAGTCAAACAGTATCTACTTATAGTCGGGTGCTTTGTTTGACCATCTGTTCGGCTTAAAATGTTCGGCAGTTTAGCTATAACTGCCTGTTTAAGTATTTTCTGACTCTCTACTTATCAATAATATATATTAATTCGTGGGTGCAATCCCAGATTCTACAGTCATTTGAAAGCCTAAAACAGCATAGTTGCCGAAAAGCCATGAAAAACACGTTTATTTTTTGACACTGGCACACTACATCAAACTGCTGTGCACAGTGAAGGAGAATATGCACTCATCCACAAACACATATTTTTTAGTATTCACATGTGCGCTTTTGAAATTTTGAATGCATAGAGATCGGATTTCAATGCATGCTATATCTGAAATGGCAAACACATTTGAGAATGCATGCTATTCAATTTCACATTGTAGGCTATACTAGTGTCAAATCATGCGCAGTTTTAAAAACAAGTTAAGGAAAAATGTGCACGTGTGGTTGGCGTGAATGTGTTGGTCGTTATGTAGGTTTGTTGGCGTGAATGTGTTGGTGGTTGTGTAGGTTTGTTGGCGTGAATGTGTTTGGTGGTTGTGTAGGTCTGTTGACGTGGATGTGTTAGTGGTTGTGTAGGTCTGCTGTCGTGAATGCGTTGGTCGCTGTGTAGGTTTGTTGGTGGGAATGTGTTGGTGGTTGTGTAGGTTTGCTGGCGTGAATGCGTTGGTGGTTGTGTAGGTTTGTTGGCGTGAATGGATTGGTTGTTGTGTATGTCTGTTGGCATGAATGTGTTGGTGGGTGTGTAGGTCTGTTGGCGTGAATGTGTTGGTCGCTGTGTAGGTTTGTTGGCATGAATGTGTTGGTGGTTATGTACCCTATCATCGCTGTAGGCCCGCTAACACTGACCGCCATTTTATATCTACAGCCACCTGTGGATATAAGTTACTCGCGCCGCCTACCGAAAAACTCGGATACCATAAGGTCTGTGTCAGAGCCTTGGTATCATCAGGGTAGTGGTTGTGTAGGTTTGTTGGCGTGAATGCGCTAATGGTTGTGTAAGTTTGCTGGGGTGAATATGTTCGTTGTTTGGTGACAATCAATGTGAGTTATTTAGTGGTTAACTGTGTCGGTTTCCTTGTGTGAGTCGATGGCTGGGTGAGTTGATCTGCGTGATTGAGTTGTTGGTGGTTAGTACAGGTCTGAATTAGTGCGCTGCAGAGCTGGTGATACAAATGGTACATCAGTTGACTAGAGAAACCCTAGTGTGGGAACTTTATTTGAGATTCTAAGTCGATTGGTTTCTTAGATATCAGTTGAATACTCAGTTTCGGTAATGGCTGCATAATTTGCATATTTTGCATGAAAAAAAACGTTTTGCGACAATGGACACCGGGTGTTTCGTGTTTCCCAGATATCGATACACAATAAAAAAAACAATGTCCAAATGTTAACACGTCATACCCCCTGGGCCCAAATTTAACAATTTCGCTACCAGGCTATCATGGTCCAGAATGATTATCTAGCGTTGATAAGCGCATGAGTAGCGTTAGAGTATCGTGAATGACGACTGAGGAACGCACATCACACTATCCTTTTTTTTATTTGATTACTTTTCAACATAATCATCTGGAGATATGAAGAAACACAGATGATCGTAGCGGCCTAGCCCAATATTAACTAGAGGGGGATAATACAAATTAGCATCTACCAAGCGAATGAGATCTCACTACCCTCAATCTGCCAAACTCCATGAGGGTGGCTGCTGACTGGAGAGTCCGCACACAAATTACTGTTTATGTGGTTGTTTCCGCTTCTTATGAATTAAAGAAATACAGGCATGTTGTAATTTTGTGGATAATTTGAAAGCACAGTTTGTTTTCGTCACGCGTGATATTCAGGTATAACTGTATTATGGGATTGTTGGATGGATACATAGGGAATAGACATAAGGATATTCAGGGAGATCCGAGCAAAGTTTAGGAATATGGGTAATTTCACATGTGAGACCATGATCCAAATCATTGAGTGGCAGTGAGTGTATGCACTATTCTGGCCTCAGAGTATATATCAATAAATAAATGGGGTTTTAGGCCACCTTTGTGTACATATAGGCTAAACTGGGCCAGGTAAACTTCCCTGACGGTCTGAGACTGAGCTCGCTGCCTCTCGGCCACAGAGACTCCCAACAACATGGAATCTTCACGAGTGAGCAGGAAAGAAAAATTGTGTTTCTTTGAAACTGGAATGTCAGAGAGGGCTTTGAACATGTTGTGTGAACTTAACATAACTGTTATTTAGTAATATTTACCGGTAAGCGCACTTGACAGTTTTTTATAGTGAAATCTGTTTTACTAACAGCCATAGACATGCATTTGCTTCTGAGAACGAGTCCTTGAACTTTCTAGAGCATTCCCGTTTTAGAATGCTGGAGAAGGTGGGGGGGGGGGTAGTAGTAGTAAATTGTTGCTTTACGTCACTTTTCGTCACTAATGGTCACTTAAGTGACATTTAAGGGAATTTATTAAAAATATTTTTTAAACGATCACATACGTCTATTAAAGTGAAATGAATAAAAATGACATGATGGTTGTGTCTTAAACTCCTACTAAAAAATTGAACTGTATTCCAAGTCCTATTAAAACATGAGATAGCGCCAGTGCCGATGCACAATATAAATTAACATAAATATCGATGACAAACAATTAGCAATATATAAGCCACAAAGCAATGTCTGTGTCAAAACAAATACAGTAAGCCTAGAAGAGTAAAAAAGTACTTAACTTTTCACTACCATACATGACGGAAATTTCCGTCGTCATTCGTCAATGAACGTAACCATGAAATGACACAAATTTTCGTCAAATATATACTACATTTATGTATTTTTCGTCATTTGAAGCTGGAAATTGCGTTAGCAATTCCAGCTTCAAATGACGAAAAATAGAACTCCTACACCAGTATATCTGGATCCTGGCATGCACCCCGGCCTGGAAGTCAAAGGGTTAACATCACTTTCCGGCAGCGGAAAGCATAAAAGAAAGAACACTGTACGACATACACAAGAGGGACATCAATACATAGAAAAACAGTCTACATAAAGAGATAAACGTACAAATTACAAAATAACATATCATAACTAAATAATGGGCAGACTCACAGTGCCCCCACAGTTTGCGATCAGGTCTGTGATGGAGGAGGAGCACGACAGAGCGATCACGAACCGTGAGATAACCTCAAGTCACCACAAGCTAATTGTATGTCAATGGTTTCTTTCTGACATCTCGCACTAACATATTGAAGAATACAAATAAATTGATCTGAGATTCAATACCAAAAATTAGAAAGTGGAGAATCTACTGGCTTGAATACAAGGCTCCAGCAATCAAGTCATGCATTCAGAGCCAGAAGTCACCTTGGCACAAAAAAAACAGAACTATTATTGGAAAATACACATAAAAACACATGAGAAAAAACTTTACGACACTAATTTAGCTGACATTAAATACTAGAGAGTGAAGAAGAACATTAATACACAAGAAACCAGCCTACACGATGAGAAAAATAAGGTTATAAATAATAAACAAATAGAATGCGCAAAGAATATACAAAATTACATAAATCTCTACAATAACTTTGCAGTAAAACAGATCCCGCATAATACAAAATACTGAAAAAATACTAAAAATACGTATGTCACAATGACTGGGTGTTCTTCTATGAAGTTGTCCAGGGGGGGACCACGAGAAAGTGACACCCAACCCCAACTCCCTACGATTCGTAGTAAGTGTAATGCTTTCCTATACTTGCCTTTAATGTATTTGATAAGCTATGTTGTTGTGGAGGGGGGGGGAGGGTTGTATAATGGCATGCGAGGTAATGTGTGCAGAATGATTATCATATGGCCTGATAGAAATATATTTGCATCAGTTTTATACTATTCTCAACTTTTATTTGAGTAAAATGACCATTTTTGTGAGCGGGTTTGAGACTTGTTTGTTTAAATCCAGAATAGCAGCAGTGAGAGGGATTACTTGCATTGTATTGCACATTACTTAACCACGTGGGCCTTAACCGTTTAAGTGCTAAGCACGACTATAATCGTTGTTAATCAGTGTTATTATCCAATTAAACCACTATAGCGCGAACAAAATGTGTGTTTAAACACCAAGATTCACAAATGTTTGGTTTCACAATAGGCCTACATGTATGCAAATGTGAGCAATTTTAACCCCCTTAAGAATGGTTTATAACTTAACCCTTTAACCGCCGGTGCCGCATACATTCGGGTTTTAATTTTTTATTAGCACATAAGGTACTAACATCTTAAAAATGTTGAAGATAAAATGTGACATCAACCAGCAAGATTTGAAAAGAGTTGACCTCCATTTTGTCAAATCTGAATAATTTTCACTCACTTGAAGTTGTGGATCGCGTCAGCGAGACACAACTTCAAGTGAGTGAAAATTCAAATTGAATAATTTGGCGGTTAAAGGGTTAAACAGTCAGAGAAAGGTTCGAGAAAATTTGCGGAAGATTGTAAATGAAATAAAATGAATGGGCTTTTAGGCACAAATAGGCGCAAAAAAATTCGAGAACGCTACCTCTTGGTCACAAAGGCTCCCCACAATATTATTGTTTTACGAGTGAGCGGGATTTTGTTTCTTTGACGGCCAGAGCGGGGTTCGAACCCGTGATCGCTGATTTTCCAAGCAGGCAGGGATCAGGCCCCCCACCATGGAACGTATATAAATTACATGGTGACTGTAGAGCGTTTAAAGCATTGAATTGTCAGAAAGTGTTCTGGCGGCCATCTTGGATAGGCAAATCAGACAACTTCTGAAATTAATTAGGGTGATGACTGATCAGTCAAAGAATGATCTGGGAAGTTTGCGAAGAGTGGATAAATGTTGGCAACTCTGGGGTGTTTACATGGATTGGTCATTGTACTAGGATGATTACTAGTAGTAGTACGTTTTGTCCCTACCTGGGGGAGGGTCATTGGGGATATGTTCCGTCTGTTGCATGTTGTAAGGCATGGTACGGAAGCACTAGTCCACAGTGATCATCCAAGGGAAGCTGCAACCTCTACGTGTCTGGTTATTATTTTTGTGTACATTGGCAGTGGCGTACCCTTGCTCTTTTGCTCAGCAGCGGTGCTAATGCAGCTCCTGTATAGGTGCAGGCACTGATGTGGCCGTGATAGCCTTAAACTAGTAGCAATAGTGCTTGATGTTAGGTCTCTCATGTAGTGTTACTTTGTCATGCACATCTCGATTCGACGTTGAGCACCCAACCTTAAAAGAGACATATAGTTGGATGTCATCAGTATGCATTTGATATTGGAGATAGTGACAAACACAAAGGGGTGGTATTTTAAATAAAATGGGATCCAGCAAAGACCCTTTGTAAAACACCAAATCTTAAGGATGATGCCCGGGGGATGATGAAGCCGATTTGTTTCAATGAAGGTGAACCTTTTGGAATCTATCTCCCTGATATGATTTGAACCTAGACAGAATTGTACCTGAAATACCACACTGCTTCAATCCCTCCAACAAGAAACCATAGCAACAGTTTCAAAAGCTGCCGAGAGATCAAGTAAAACCAAGACGGTTGCCTTACTGTTTTCATAGACCTCTAGATATGGACAACCAACAGGCGCGAGATCGTCGTGAACTTACGGCGCGCATGCGCGGCTAGGAAAAGGGATAACTGATTTCCGGTCTACCTTTCATGCTGTCTCTTTATGTTTTTCATCGGCTCGATAGGCGAGTAATTTGGGCTATTTTGTCACTATAATTTAAATTACTGGACCAACTAATTGTTCAAAATAATGTATTTTTTATGTTTATATTAAATATATACATTAAGAACAATGACAATTGAGGTTTACAATTTAAATTAGACGCCAAAGTGAAGCTGTTTCAAACTTTACTGTAGGGATACACTAAGCCAGCATGTCAGTAGACCTTAACTCGAACAATTGTCATATTGAATTGAATACATGTATAGACGTCAAATTATAGTTGTATTGGACATGTTTACATACCCATGAAAAAAACGATCAAAAAGCACATGGTTGACAGTTTACAGCGGAAGTAAACTATCCCCTTTCTTGCCAATTCTCGCAGACGGAAGCTCATACACATCAATCAGTGTCCTGAGATTTGAAGTCGGTTGTCCATTCTCCCGATGTTTATGCTGTTTTCAATAGCTCTCATAATGTTATTTTGAACACGTGATACGGCGTTTCATTTGGGACTGATAGAAATATACTATGCCAGTATGGTCATCTGGTGAATAAGACTGAACTACTATAACACTATGGCCACCTGGTGAAAGAGATTGAACTATTGACCGCTTCTCAGGTTAGGTCAATGAAGGTCTACTTCCGAAACGCATGACTTGTGATTGCTTGGCGAGCCCGGCCAATTTCATTTATGGCCGGGTCGAGGCTAAGGTTCTTAGTCACGTGACTTTCATGCCTGTGCTATTGAGGCCGGTGAATAATTTTCTGGGTCAATCATAGGAAATGCCTCAGAGGGGAAATACAATACTGTGAACAAGTACTCTTCATCCGGGGAAGTGACCTTTCAAAAATGCCTGAATTCGGGGATTACCCTATTTTCATCTAAATATAGCAACTAGTCACAAACATTCGCCACTGGGGCATACCAGAAGCTACAAGCTCGGCCACGCCGCGTAGTGTGGCTCTGGGAACCAGAGTAGACTTGTGAATGGTACAATAAATACCATGTGTGATCCTGTTAGTTAAAAGCTATCAATATTATGATGGTGTCTTTGACATCTATATATAACTCATTTTGTATTTAGAATATACAGTCTAACAACCTAAGACAGCGCTTGCGCCGATACACAATATAAATTAGCACAAATATTAACGACATGAATAAAATAATCAATATGACATCCATAAAGCAATGTCTGTGTCAAAATAGTAGCAGTTGTAGTAGTAGTAGTAGTAGTAGTAGGCCTAGTACTACTACTAGTAGTAGTAGTAGTAGTAGGCCTAGTAGTAGTAGTAGTAGTAGTAGTAGTAGTAGTAGTAGTAGTAGTAGTAGTAGTAGTAGTAGTAGTAGTAGTAGAAGTAGTACTAGAATTAAAGAATGCTCAACGTCACTTTCCAGCAAAGGATGTAAATATACATAATGATAATAGGACCAATGATGCTTTAGTGCCGATACACATGGGGTCCTCTTAAGTTCTATTTGATATTAAATTATGTCTATGATCCATTCAACCAACGCTGTTTCAATGTTGACCCACAGTCTACGACGCTGGCCCGTCATTGAAACAGCATTTGGTGATTGTACCGTGTTTTCTGACTGCTTCATAATGCTGGTGACACTTTAACATCCCCGCGACAGAAACACCAGATAACACGATACATTGGCCCAATGCTTATGTAATGCTGGGCCACCGTCTGCGACGCTTGGCAAACATTATTCCAACTAAAGCAAAAAGTACTTCACCTAAGGACCTGAAACGTTACATTGCACATGTTCATAAGGACCGGTGTACAGAAACCGTTTCCCACACACAGTACCCCTTTTTCCCCTAAATGGGACACAAACTCAGGCAAAATAAACTTAATGAGATACCGGCTGTAGGCCGGTCCTAAATATAGTTTAATCCTTTCACCTCTGACAGTGAATACCCCCTAGTACTGGCCCAATTGACATTGATAAATATTATACCGGCGCATGCGCCGTTATACGCAATAATACAGTAGACTCTCATCAATGACGTCAGATCGTAATTAGGTCAACTTTTCCCGATGCGAATTCGTTCTCAGTCAAAGTCATATCAAAGGCGATCACTAATCAACATTTATTAGGTGTCTAAATCCGACATGTGGACGTTGATGGGCGCGTGACAATAAATTTAAATAGGGCCAAAACAAAGGCCCTATTGAAATTTATTGTTACGCGCCCATCAACGTCTACATGTCGGATTTAGACACTTTATGAATTTAAAACACACAACTACATTATTTTCTTTGTTCGTCCACTACATTCTAAGCCGGGAATTGAGAGCTATTGCTCACCAAGTACAGACCAATTATCATGGTAGGCCTATGGTGCTATAATCGGTCAGGTGTGATCGAGCTGTTGGTTATGAGGGATCCTCATTATGGTCGTATGTGCTCTACATTCTTAGCTGTAGAAAAGACCTCGACTTCGGCCTCTGCTTTTTCCACAGCTAAGAATGTAGAGCTCCTCGGGCTTTATCCTATACTGAATGTTATATTACTGTTATTTAATATATAACACAGACGTCATAATTATCACCAATATTGCTTTATTCAACCAATATAATGAGACACAAAGAGAATATACCTGGCATCATCTGCTTAAATGGTGAATAAACAATTGCATCACAAAATGAAGGTAAACCAGCTGTTATACCGTATAACATCACATTACAATCCTCAAAGAAATCTAATAAAAATCATCCAAATACCTCAACAATTACCATTCAAATTATTAAGCTTTTCAATAAGGATAATTAATAACAATTTATTATTCTTCATAATGATATTTAGTAATCTATTTACTTACTAAATAGAGGGTAATAGGGGTCAAGCCTTGTCCTGCTGAATTGTTTCAATTGTATTTTTCGTCATTTGAAGCTCTAATTGCTAACGCAATTTCCAGCTTCAAATGACGAAAAATATAAATATTTTTTGAAAATATACATGTTCTAAATTGAGTTATTTTACTAACTGAACATCTAACACAAACTGTATTGTCCATTTCAGTGACATATTATTTGGCTTAAAATATGCTTAAAACCGTATATATCCGGGTGTAGCAGGACAAGGGCTAAAATATTGTAAAGATTCAGAAAAGTGACTAGAATATATCACGTTTCTCCCCCTGAAATAAAATAAATAAAAATATGTAATTGTACCCGAGTATATGACTAGATAATTATTATATATATTATAGTGTATATTATTATATAAAATGAAGATAAAATCTGGATCACACAAAATTTCGGTACTGACAGTCAGCGTGTGGTGAAATTTAGAAATACCCTTTGTTGAGATATCCAGTAAATGACGAATCACATGACAACATATCCATAAATAGATAACAAGGAGGAGTTACGGTCATCCCCTGCCTGCCAACATACCGTGGAAAACCCCCTGGATCCCCCCTGCTGCACAGAAGAAAAAAACAAAACAAATAGTACACATCACCCTGATCTTTACAAATAAATAACGATAGCCTACCACAAGTGACACAATACCAACCACACAATTAGAGATAGATAGCCCACAAAACATTCAGCTCGCAGTGGCAATGCATCTGATTAACAATGATAATTAGCGCGGGGACCATGCGTCACCCGCGTGATCCTGATAGGGAACTGTTTACGTGGGGAAAAATAAACAAATACATTTTATCACTTGGAAATACGACCATGAACCTCGGCAATCTCACAGGGCGGCGTTTGTAATTATATTAAGCGAGTTGTGTGTCGCGTCTGTAATGCTTGAAAATTGCAGATTTTAATTTGGAAAAAACAAATGAGATTTTTATGATAATGCAAACTGCTGCACTTGTAGTTCTGCATTTTCTGGCAATACAGCTCAGCCTAGCTGTCAAACCGGACACATCTCGTGAAAGCAGAAAACTCAGGCCTAATGTTGGCGTAACGTTGGATCAACCTCTCTTACGTTGGCTCAATATTGAGCCAACGTAAAAGAGGGCGACCCAACGTTGATACAATGTTTTCACAGTGCTTTACCTCGCAGGGGTGCCTGACAATGCTGACAGGCACGGCACGAGTTAAAAAAAACTGCCGATTATAATACAGCTGCTGCTCCGCGAAGCTTTCCACCACCGCGGTGACGTCTTAATATTATGACGGTGACAGCAAACAGAAAATCAATAAACAGATGAGCATCCTATTAGGAAGAAAATAACATGAGGCATTTACTAATTCCTCACTAATATTATCTGGCAACTCCGTTCAAAGATATGATTTGTACACTGAGTTCACTAAAATTAGCACGAGCCCCCCTCACATTATCATACTTCTATATTCCCTAAACTAGTCCATTTAGAATCATCTCATTCGTGTGATTATTCTTTATTCAGTTGAATAAGCATTATAAATTACCTAGTGACCTGAGTTGGTTGTCTCATACATGGAGTTGAGTGATAACATGACTAGTGTCAACTGTTTAATACTATTTCACGAGGTATTTTATGAATCTTGTCACAGTTGACTTCCAGAGAATCATTGCACACAAACATTGTGTCAGACCGAGAATTATCATATTTATTTGATGGTTGAGCTTATCTCATATCGAGTACCATTTTCAACACTATACTTCCACAATAATTATGAAAGATCTAACCAATTTAATCGCTACATAATTTAGAATAGCAACGGAGACATATAATATTGAGATTGCAATGCATCACATCAATGTTTGATTTATCGTCACAGCGACCAATAGCTCAAATACTAAACAATTTGTGATAAATATAAATTAATGTAAATATCTATTGAATAGAATGAACAAACCATTACCCTCATTCTGCATTGTATGCTATGTTGTCTTTATTACGACTGGTGAACATACGTGTAATCGTGGACGGCTGAAAGAAAACACTTTTGCAAAGTTTGGAGTGAAAATATTACATAACGGGGGAACGTTAATATTGTAATTTAAATATATCAAACATATCAAAGTGGCGGCGATAAACTAAATAAGTTAACCCTTGAAAAGCTAAATTATTGAATTTAAGTTTTCACCCACTTGAAGTTCGTCTTGCTACCGCGACCCACAACTCCAAGTGGGTACTTATTTTTTTCAAAAATAGTAATATTTTTCGTCATTTGAAATTGCTTTAAACGAATGAGAAATAGACATAAACAATTTTCAAAAATAGTAATATTTTTTGTCATTTGAAATTGGAAATTGCTTTAAATGAATGAAAAATAGACAGAAACAATTCCACAGAACAAGAGTTAAAGACCAGTTAAAACTTGACTATCAGGATATTATCAGTTTTAAACTGATGTTAAAAGGCAGACAGATATTCAACACGTGTGTATATGTGCATTGTGGGCATTCACATTGATAATTACAGTAACATTATTTTTGTTTTCACAAAACACACTTAATATGATAAAATATCAGCTACGCGAGTCCTGTTTGACAGGTGCCCAGTCATAGCTGAACTATATATACTCGTCACTCTGGCTATGAAAGGGTGTATCTGCCACTATACAAAGTGGCAGATACACCCTTTCATGGCCAAGAGGACGTATTATTGACCATTATGCAATAACAAGGAAATATAAACATGGTAAAGAGTAATGTTATATAAGCCATTGAAATATACACCTTATTTCACACTGGTATTGGCACACCCTATACATACATAATTATACAATATTGGCTAGGAGTAAACTTAGACATTATCACTATTATAGTAAATAACAATCTAATTTTTCTGTCATTTTCATGTATATAATAGGAACAAAAACCAACACTAAATAAATCATATTGCAACCTGCCCTTTTCCTTTTCTCATTTTATTTACAGGAATGTGAACACTTCTCTAATTTATTCTATGGCATCCTAAATTCTAGATGTCATTATCATTTGACTAGAAATGAATAAATTGAAAACATAATATCATGGAATGCATGTATTGACTAGTAGTAACATAAATTAATCTGGCCTGCCAGACTGTGACATTCAAAAAGCTTATTAAACATTTGAGATGTAAACATTAATAAGAGGAATTATTATTATAATGGACACAGTTAACTATCACTAAGTACAGTCTGTACGACAAATATTATGTCCTGAAAACATGTCAATAAAAGAGTACCGGTGTGTTACTGTAGCGGAGAAGTCGCCATGACACTTCCTACATCACATGCCGCAGTGTATACTATCATCATGATCATCACATTCGACTCGGCATTTAGTTGCAGCTCAGAATTTTTGCTGAATATCAGTCATTTCTCAATTTATTTTCATGAAATTCCACAAGCACTATTTTCCAGCTTAATCCCAATAACCATAAAAATTCGCAGTTATATTGAGTATTCCAAAAGTCAAACCTTTTACATGTAGTGAATTGTTAATTATGACGCCACTCTATCAACCCACCAATTTAACTCTGTTTAAAACCCAGGTTTCCAGCACATGTCAAATAGTCTAACTTCTGAAATGCCAGAGTATAACATAAAAATAACTTTGCAAAAAAATAGAATTTTAAGAGGTTTTGCGACTGTTCTAGAAAAACGCGTTTGCGTGTAGTATGGCAAGTTATGCATTATCCACATTTAATCGACTGAAATTCTTAATATTTATCTTATTTTTTATCGAAATTCATTTGTACAGAAATTCTCCGCGGCCGCTCTACTGCTGCAGGTTTATGGACTGACAACAATGGCGCATCAAAAATATAAATAGACAGAATCGCGAAATTATTTGCGCTCTCTTATTTTATAATTTTATCAAGCTTTTCACAACTCATAACGTGTAAAAAAAAAATCAGATTTAATTAACTGATGATTGAGCTGTTGTGTTAACATTACCCGAACACTAACATATGGCGAAAATTACCAGATACAAACTTGATGAGAAAAAAAATAATTAACTTGTTGAAATGATCAGTGTAATGTAGATTAATAATGCTGATGCACTAGTAATGTAATGCGCATTTTAAATGTTTGACATACGTCGCACTACATTGAGCTAATGTGCTGTCTTTATGGACGTAGGCGCACACTGACAACTCTGAAAACGCCATGTAGCGTTTAAAATTAATACAATATTGATGGGTGATAATTTAATGTATGACCAATTTTAAGGCTATGACTAACTGGAAATAGTTACAAATTTGATATAGTTTATAATATATTCCTACAAAACTAGCACGTCAAACCACAAACTCCGGTACATAGACAGTATATATTCGTGTCAGTTCAGATGATTGAAGGAATTGACTAGCATTCATCAGTGTGCTCATTCATAAACATGTCACCATACATGGTACGTATTTTGCTGTGCAAAGCCAAAAGGCAGTAACTGCTTACTATAAAGGTAAGCAGTTATTACCTTCTGCTTTTACACTGCAGTATTGTGAGTACACGATTCATAATAAAAAACGGTATAACCTGATAACAAGATAATACATGCCACAAAGAAAAAATAGACTCACTAGTTTTAACCTAATTATTTTGTCACCAAAAAACCAAAGGGTGGTCGGTGTTTCTTTGTATATATATATATCATGTATATAGTCAAAATAATATTGTCATGTGGCGCAGGTTTTTCGATAATTTCTCAGGCAATTATCATCCGATTGCCGTGAAATTTTGCAATCAACTACCCCGAAAATGGCATGAAAAAATATTGTATAGTTTAAAAGTTAATCTCCGTAAGATGTGGTAAATTGTTAATTATGACGTCCCTCTATAAATTCATTCAGTTTTATTCTCAAAATTTGATTGCATGTCAAACGTTTGAAATATGCTACGCAATAATATTTTTTCTCAAAATGTTGAGGGTTGCTACCATAGCACTGGCAAATAGAGCTTGCAAAATTACATAGATTTCGGATGAGAATTGACTGAGAAAACGACGGAAAACATGCTCCATATAACAATATTATTTGACTTCTAGTGATATTTATAATCTTCTAACCCCCAGGTGACCTGTGTTTAATTAGAATTGAAACGGGTTGCCATGAAATGTCTACCTTTTCGACTCTTCTGTGGACAAAGTTTGAATTGTTACATTATACCATAACCCTGCGTTATTAAACCACCACAAAAAGACAATAAGATTGCACCAAAACCAACAAAACGTTCACAACAAACAATCCATACTTCCAAACCAGGCTACAAATATCAATAATATGCACTTAAATATCCCGTATTGTAACAATATTCCTGTACAAGTGATTGTTAAACAGACTAAAGTGAAATGTGAATTTAGAAAACTAGACCGGTGTTCTGTAATCCACTGACATAGATATTAGGCCTCTGATTGGTCGAGATGGCAATCTCGACCAATGATCTGCCTAAGATCTAGGTCAATCTTTAAGAGAACACCGACCCTAATTTGTTGTCACTCTTGTTACCTATGAACAAACCTATTTTGATACGTTTGAATTGGGTCACCGTTAATTGCACTTATCTTTCAAGATTGAGCCAGGTAGACAGATGCGTGCTGTTTGACAGCGTCATTATGTTAAAAAATGCCATGATAACCTCACGGTGCGTATTTACATATGCATATCATCTGCCATCTGATGTCAGAGACGTTTTTAATGTGTAACTTACACCCTAAAATATAGCGATATCCAAAACAGATGACACGGAGCGAAAACCAACAAACATATATACCAAATAAATGTAACACAAACACCTATAAATGGCTGTTTGACAGCTATCAACCTCAATTCTAAAAGCAAATGTACCTGATTTGCCGTCCCCTTCACACTAACCTCAGACTAGTGGCTGGTAATACGCTCACGTGCCAGTCACACGATATCCTCGTGTTAATGTTGAGCAAGATGACTAGTTATTGTAGGAAGATTTTCTCCGTGGGACTAGAGTTGCCTGATTTATCATATCACCCCCCTTGAGACGAAAGGGTGTATCTGCCACTTTACAAAGTGGCAGATAAACCCTTTCGTCGCCAGGGAAACGGTACATAACCTTGTAGGTAAGTGATTTATAAGTTAACTTCACCTGACATTGGGAAGTTCAGCTTCCCCTGGGACGGGGAGAGCGGACTGGCGTTAAAGTTCCTGCCGTTCATATCTGAGCTTGTCGCTTCACCAAACAGCGTCTTGGCTTGTACCTTTTTCTGAAGTTGTTTGAGCAGGTCCGATGCTGAAGTGTTGACGCCAAAGTTGGGAGTGTATGGAGCCAGCGTGGGTGAATGTGGACTGAAGGGTAGGGCTGAGCCTGGCATGACAGGCGACCAAGGAAAAGACATAGGCAAGGGACTGCCCATGTGGAAAGTACCCGGTAACGATGGCGAAGAAGATGTATTGGCACTGAGCAGGCTGACTGGTGGCACGGGAGAATCTTTAGCTGTAGTAGGGGTGTCACTACCATTAACGCTACCACTGCTACTACTAGCACTACTACTGCACTCTTCTGTTTTAATCTCTAGCGCCATTGTCTTCGCGGCTGTCACCGTACTGTTGCTGCTTGTAGTAGCCATAGATTTGCTGCAGAGGTCACTTCCGTTTTGATCTTCTGCGGGTCGTTTTCGTGTCTCTCTGGGTTTTCTTTGTCTCAGTAAATGTCGTTCTTTCACTTTATACTCTAGTGTTGAATGTGGTACGCCAAAGTAGCTCCCCGCTCTGTGTACGCTCATCTCGCCTCGCTGTACGGCGCGTACCGCCTCCAACAACAACTCACTGTTGTACTTCCGGTACTGGCCTCGTTTTGGCCGCGTCTTACGAGGCTTGCTGTCTCCGTCACTACTCTCTTGTTTCTCAGAATTCTCCCCGTCTTGATCAGTCTGTTCAGGGCAATGTACAGGACTAGTTTTAAATCGTTTGTTATACGGTTCATCAGTTGATGATGGTACATCTTGGCAATGATAGACGCTGGAGTCCGTAGGGTAGCTGGTGGCCCCGAATCTACCGTGATCATAAGCGTCCATGTTGTCATGTAGGAGCAGTCCCGCGCCATTCATCTGTGACCGGGACCTCATCCTCTGAGCGATACTTTTGGCGATGATATCTTTCAGAGTATCCCCGATCTTAGAGGTCCCTGTGGCACACGGTGAGTGGCGTGAAGGTGAATCCTCTCTGCTGATCCCCATGTTAAAAGAGGCACTATTATAAGTTCTCATGGGTCGATAGGACGGAACCTTTAGCTCTACTGGGGAGTTACTTCTATCCCTCATACTGCTGGGCATACAGCCAGTACGAGCACCCCCACCATTAGGTAGTACAAGCTCAGGTACAAAGGTCTGGTGGGCTGGGAGGGCCGCACCCATAGCTTTAGCTGTCAGCTTCATACGATGTTCCTCTTCTTGTTGATTCCTCTCATAATTCACTCTTTGCTCCGCAAATTTCTTGATCAGTTGCTGTAGAAACGGCAGCTTGAGTTCGTAGGCATATGGATTTGAAAGTCCGAACGCTTTTTCACAGTCCATAGCATGGCGACTGTTAAAAAAGAGCGGGGGCATTCCGAATGGTCGCTCTAACCCCGCGTTAAAATCGTGCTTACGTTTCAGCTGCTCCAGCTTACGCTGAAACTCTTCAGAGTCAAGATCGAATTTTATGTCACGCATTGCGGCGGATCGCATGCCACGATTAAAAAGTTCACTGTTCTGCAAAAGATCTGTCATGGATAGCCGTCCACCAAATAAATCCCTGCCAATTAGGTTTTCCTGCTCCTCCTCTGAGAGGAAGAGATTCGGGGGGAATGCTGGGGGCCCCCTGGAGAAGCCTGCAGGACCTGGGGGGCTGGATGCAGACGCGTGCGTGCCTGGCTTTACCCCCCGACACTCAGGCCCTGTGGTCGGCGCCATTTCTTCCGCAAATTGTTGCTGCTGCTGAGGAGGGTGTGGCGGTAATTTTTTCACTTGACTGCTTCCCCCGGCGACGTTAGTGCAATCGTTCTTCTTACTGTAACATTCATCAAAATATGCACCGATTAGAATAATCTCTAGATGTGTAGGGCATAATGTTTATTATATGAAAAGGGAAATTTTCTAATGTCACAAAAATCCGACGCTTAAGTGCACACACTCAATTTCATCTAAATATGCACCCATTACAACAATATTTTAAATATTAAACCCGATGTCGACTAAGGTAGACTTTGTGTTTTTATTATCATTCATGTATCCATGTTTTCTTATTTTGAAACAAGTCTTAAATGTTTTATAGATCAGTTCGATATGTGTTAAGTATGTGGGGATGATCAATATATAAGATATAAAAAAGAACTTTACAATGGCATAAAATGCGATGTAAGCATTCATAATATATGCGTCAAAGATTTAATTATTTTTATTTGAATAATATAGAGTCCTATAAACTACATTATATATCTGCATAGATTTATGTAGGATTATTTACCAAAACGTCAAAGCCACACTATGTGACATAAATTTAACCCTTGATGCGCTGAAATACTTGTCTGCGAACCAAGAGACCAAAGGGTGCTTTTCAATTTGAAATTATCATACATGTCTTGAATACCTATGTTATGTGTCTACGTTCATTATAAATAGTTTACAATTTTGGTGTGGGGATCGTCTTAACCCTTTCAAGCCTGAATTTACCATAATCATCTTCACCCACTACAAGACGCGAATTGCTGTCGCAATTCTCGGCTTGTAGTGGATGAAGATGACTTGAAGAGGGTGACAAATTAAAGAAAATTGCCATGTATTTGTCAATCAGTTTCATGGAAATATTCATTCTAAAACCCCTAGTTATGGGAAAATTAGGTCTGTTTTCAGGGATTCAAAATGATGCTTTAATGCATCGTGAGGGCTTGAAGGGTTAAGACGTCAGAATATAGCGTCTGAAGTCGATCACCGCGCTGTAAGGGTTAAACAAGTGATTTTATATATGTCAATATATTGTTTGATAGATTTAAACACTATTTAAAGAATACAATTTAACGGTTATTTCAAAATTAGTCATCGCCATCTAATCTCATACAAAGCTAGTATTAATTTTTACACATTATATTTAGTGGTTTATTCTTGAACTGGATAAATCTGTAAATTCATAACAGTATAGTTTTAGGCTCTTCGTGTCTAGATCTATTTACTCATAATTTTGTATAAAATTCCACATATTCCGTTTTTGAGACAATTCATAGGGAAAATACATGTACGATAGAGATTGAATAGGATAAATACGTAAACTCGACAAGTCATCATAGTAAGTTGTTCAAATACACATATATTTTGTTACATGTTTCACTTTAATTGCAGCACAATTTAGGCACGTGTAAAACATAAATACCTAAGAATATAATGCGCTTGATACTAATGACAACAGACCACCGCATCCCGGTCAACACGATTTGTAAAAATGTGTGTTTAAAGGGACCTCTTGGAATGAGACATTTTAAATTTGAAAATTTAATTTATATGAAGCTATATAGCCTACTGATCTTAACTAAAAAAACGAAAAAGTCAAAAAACAATTTTAAAGCACCGAAAAAGAGTGAAATAATTGTATTTCCAGGTCGTATATTGCCATGTAAACAAAACAAGTCAACAATATTCAGCACTTCACATAACAAATTCCCACGTATCAGACGGTAAGATCAGAGAAGTCGCCGCTAACTGGTGTCTTATAGTAAGGACACGGGAGGACACACCTGCAGCACTGATTGTCTACCCAACGCTGGGCCGATGCCATCAGCATGTGGCCCAATGCTGTGAAATCATCCAATCGTCCTTCAGGTATACAAATAATTTGTTTGGGCTACTTCTGGTTTCATAGAAATGTTGATTCAAAATATTTGTAAAAATATGAAAATTCTGAAAAAAAATAAAACATGATCCGTGGGATACACTACTTCAGTACGGAATTAAAAACGAAAATTGATGTCATCCCAAGGAGATGCCTTAAACATTAAGATTTGCAAAGTAATGCTTGATCTCAAAGTAATTCTCACCCACTTGGTGTTGTGGGTCGCGGTAGCGAGACACAACATCAAGGGGGTGACAATGTAAATTATGTAATTTAGCGTTTGAAGGGAGAAACACTCCTGTCGCATGTATGTATCACGTGAATAATGTGAATTATCCTAAATAAAATTAAGTCAATAAAAAATGACATAATCTGTCAAAATAAGGAGTGTTAATTTTTTGATGGCTCATACGCCTATGCCGCTTTTTAATCGGTAGATTCAAATTTTGGGGGAAAGCCTAAATCTAGTTTATTTTTGTCCACATGAACGCTTCATTGGCAGGTTCAGTAGGTGAGAACATGCTCAAAAACTATACATTTGTTTATTCAGCCTAATAATGAACATAGTTAACTGAAACAAAAACACAAAGCCTTAAAATTGAAATCGCCCAAATTTTGTTGATGTTTGGAATAACATTCACAGTCACAATATCTTCCGCGATGGCTGTAGTTACCCCCTCCAGCTAAATTTCCCTGTGTTTCTTTGTAATTCAAACAATTATAGTATTCTTTGCATTTCAAACGATTTTCTTGTTTTCCCTGATTCTCTCTCTTTGGTGTATACTGGACCCATCACAATATATCGTAGGCATTTGATTGGTTAAAATGGCCATCTCAACCAATCCGATGCGACTACGATATATTGTAACTTCTTCTGGAATACGGGCCCTCTCCCAACAAACACGCGACGTTTACCTAATGCTGGTTCAATGTTGGGTCACTGCTCACGACGTCGGCCCAACATTAAATCAGCATTGGGTCAAAGTCTCGTTTGTGCCCTAATTATGCGGTTCATCGTTCACCAAATCGCGTGATCAAATCTGCATGACATTCTGCTGATTATCATCAGTGAAGTAATGGCAGATAATGCAGTCATTATAGAAGCTATCATCATCATTGCCGAGCACACTGCTAACGGTCTACATTTATCAAGACATGCAACTATTTGAACACTTGTCAAATTGCAGTGGAGCAAAAATTAACATCTATAAAAATTAACATCCACTATCGACGATAACAAAATAAACACAAGATGTCGATGTTGGCTCAATGTTGGGTCATTAAATCAACATTATTGTTTCCTGTTAATTGGAAAGGCAGCCATTTGCAATTTATTGCTGCAATTAATGAACAAGTCCGATCATTCTAATGTGAAGGAGGACAATGCTAAAATCTAGAAAATAACGCGCTGACAATAACACCAGCGCCGATACTGGCAGAGACTGTAAAATGTATGGGATTAACCAAAATGAAAGCTCAGGATGCCCTGAGTGTGGTAGATTATATTCAAATAATTGTATTTACCCTAACAGTTAGCTATTACCGCTTCATTTGAATACTTATGTTATGGGTCTACGGTCATTAGGAATATTGTACCCTTTTAGTGCGGAGACCGACCTTAGAAGTCATAATCTACGTCTATAGAAAAGATTTTTATTCCATATATTATGTCAAAATGATCAGTAGGCCTATATGCTATTCTAAGTTCTTCGTCCAATTATTATTAGGCAATGTGATAATATTACACAGAAGATGGGATTCCCCTGGACCTCCCTTATATATATAACAAATCCCTCTTCTGACACCAGACATTCGTACACATCCCACCAAAAGACGCAAAAATAATGAAATTGATTTGTCCCCAATCACTGACACTGAAAAAAAATGAGCATTGTGTCCCCACCTCTCCTTAAATTATATCAATACATTCAATTTAAATTGGATAATATCACCCAAAATTAGATATTATAGAAATTATTATTGGTTATTCGCAATCCATTTGATTCCACAATATTCTATAAATGATAATTTTATGTAATAAATACATTTTTAAAATGATTATTTACCAAATTACCAACGGCTGCCCATTTCTATCTACGTGATCAATATAACGTGATATTGTTGGTTCATTTCGGTGGTGCGCTGCACAGAGATGAGTTATGTCAATAAAAATTCACCCTTGTGCTGCTAAATTGTTTTTTTCTACTTTTCATTCATTTGAAGCTGGAATTGCTGACGCAAATTCCAGCTTCAAATGACGAAAAATATTTATATTTATGAAAATATGAATATGAATATTGCTTTATGTCCCTTTCTGCACAATCATGGCAATATCGCGACAGATATTTATGATAAATCGACATCCACTATTCTATAAAATGCTGTGACATTTTTGTGTTTTGATTCTTCGTTGAAACCGTATATATACGGTTCCAGTAGCACAGGGTTAAGCTTGGTGTGTTAAATATTCTACCCCCCCCCCCCCCTAATTTAAATGAAAACTGAATGACGGCGGTGATTAGCTGATCTCATCACGTATGTGACAGGCTGAGAAAATATGAATCTTGTTCGGGGGTAGAATACTATACTTAGTCAGGAAATTGATAGCGTACTCCCTTCTATTACCTATCATTCCTCTAACCCTTTAAGCGCTGATCACGACTATAGTCTTTTTTAATCTGTTTTATCAGCCGAATAAATGACTGTTATTGTGAATTAAAAAAATTAAACAACTGTGAGTAATTTTCACTAATGTGTTGTATGCTGTGTTAGTGAGACACAACTTCAAATCGGGAGGAAATTAAAATTAGCTAACTTAGCAGGAAAACGGCTAATTTATATGTAAAGTCATGTGGTCAGCTGGTGGTCACAGCAGGTGTACAGTGTCGCCTGTATGATATAATCCCTGTTTGAGGCATATTCAAAAATATATTTTTTCAGTGTGAAACATTTAATGGTAGATTGTGAATGGATAATGTCATACCGGTAGTTCCTCTTTAAACCATAGTCTTTTTGAAAATTGTATAATAAATTGTAAAACAAATGAACACTGTGAGGCCTATATATGCATGCTATAGTAGAGGTTACTTTTTTTGTTTCCCGTGTGAGCATAACGTTTCATTCTGTAGGTCGCATATACATGATATAGGTGATGTACTACTTGCCTACAGTCACAGATATAATAGATCTGTTAATTTTCGTGTGTTTTGATTTTCGAAAATTTGTGATTTTAGGACTTTTCACGAAGTCTAGAATTATCAATTTCGATGATAGGTAGCGCTGTTATAATAACAATTTTGCGATATTCATAAATTCTAGAATTTGTCCTCCTCGCGATATTCCCGAATATTAAAACCTCACTATCTACAGTAGTCATTAAACAGCAAGCTACTTTTAATGTGTCTTCACCACTAAAAGGCGTGTTATATTTATAAAAACACAATATGCCTGAATTATGTAGCAGTATATTTAACCCTTTAACCGCCAAATTATTTAATTGCAATTTTTATTGACTTGAATTTGTGTCTCGCTGACGCGATCCACAACTTCAAGTGAGTAAAAAATATTCAGATTTGACAAAATGGAGGTCAACGATTTTAAAATGTGCTGATAAAAATAAAACACGAATATAATCGGGACCGGTGGTTAAAGGGTTATCTCACATAAATGATGATATGTACGTACCTCATTTTCTGTATTATCTGTGGCACTTTGAGCTCCACAGGACTGGGTGTGTCATCTCGCTGGTTCTCCGCGCACGTCAAGGTGACGGCACGTGGACTGGGCTTACGGCTAGGGCTGGATGTGTTAGACGCGCTGAGATCCAGCGGTTTGTTCAGCAGGGACTCCTGGATCAGGGCCGTGGGGTCCGGCAGTACCACACCGGGAGGGTACGCTAAGGGTACCAACTGCTGAAGGTACCGCAGGCCTCCTGTGGTACAGAAAAAAAAAGGGATAAAATATATTGTTCCAGAAAAGACGGACAAGTTATTCCCTACAATGTTGGTTTAACCCTTATCCTGCCAAATTAAATAATTTAAATTTTCACCCACTTGAAGTTGTGTCTCGCTACCGCGATCCACAACAAAACATGTTAAACATGTTTAACCCTTACAGCGCGGGGATAGTACATAGATTTTAAACGTCAGAATCTGACGTCTGTGGACGTCAGGTTCTGACGTCTAAAGTCGATCACCGCGCTGTAAGAGTAAACATATTTATAATGACCCTAGACCGCTAACGTAGGTATTCAAAATACTCAGAAAGAGTTAACTAAGACATTTATGATGATTTCAAATTATAAAAAACCTTTAGTCTCCATGGTTTATACAGAATAATTCCTTGAAGGGTTAAGGTTCGACCCTGGTCGTAGACATATAAGTTGCATTCGGTAATCGTGTTGATGAATATTCTTATTGGATGTTCATCAACTATACAAAATAGCTTATCCACTAAAAATATGAATGAAACAACACGTAAGAATGACCCTCGTTTAAATTATCCAAACGTGTGTTTATCCATTCGTTTGAATTCATCCTATAGTATGTCAGAAAAATATAGTTATCAGTTCTTGCAAATTAATATTTTTAAACATAGGGTATGAATACAAATTGAAATTTATAAATAATAAGTTCCGAATATCATGTAATAATTTTACAGATATCTAAAATATTTTTTCAGATGTGTTTTGTTGGAAATTGATTTATCCTTTGAACTCCCATTCTCCATCACACACAACACATATTCAACACAAGGATTTTTTGATGTCATAGCATAATTATGAGAAAGGTCTCCGTGGCTAAATCTACAGTCAAATATATACGAATGCGAATAAGGCGAAACTGCCTTTCTTGTTATTTTTGTGTGGCTGTTCACGTATAACCCAGCAAACAAAAAACATTTGTATAACATTTGTACAATGTTGGACCAACGTCAAAAACGTTGGACCGACGTTGTATAGATGTTATACAAATGTTTCGTTTGCTGCGTATACATGTACTCGTATACGAATACGATATCCACCAAAATAACACACATCATTAGCCCTTAGAGCACTGAGCCAAAAAAAAATATTTTCAGCCACTTGCAGTTGTGTCTCGCTACCGCGATCCACAACTTCAAGTGACTAAAAACTAGTTTAAGCTGCTAAATCTAGGTTGAAATGTATATGATTATCACAGATTTGAGACATATTTAATTTTTAAAACCTGGTTATACAAGACAATTAAAACATGAGAAAACAATACTATAGTCAACCGTAGACGACATCAGTGTGCTAAAGGATAAGAGTATATTTTCCGTGTTCATATTCGTGTATATGTGAACGTAACTGAAATGATATACTGTGGTTAGATATATTAACCCTTTCAAGCCTAAATTTACCATTGTCATCTTCATCCACTACAAGCCGCGAATTGCTGTCGCAATTCTCGACTTGTAGTGGATGAAGATGATTTGATGTGGGTGAAAAATTAAAGAAAATTACCATGTATTGGTAAACCAGTTTCACGGAAATTTCGTTCTAAAACCCTTGGTTGTAGGAAAATTAAGTCTGTTTCCAGGGATGTAAAATGATGCTTTAATGCATCGTGAGGGCTTAAAGGGTTAATTGACTATGGTTCGCAGACATTTGACAGTGAATTGAGTAACCAATATTGTTACGCAATATTAACCCTTTACCTGCTAGGCTATCTTACTTAAATTTTCACCTACCAGAAGTTGACTTATGTCTCGACATCGCGAACCGTAACGTCAAGTGGGTGAAAATTACTCACATGTGTTTAATTTGACACAAATTTGAGATTTGCTAATATTGCTGTTTAAACACATGTTTCATTCCCAATAATAATGATTTATTCGGCTAATAAAACGGATGAAAAACAACTATTGTTGTTCTCAATGCTTAAATAACGCAAATACGCAGTTTCTGAAGCGGTGCAGGTAATACGTGCGACTTCACAAGTGCCACTTGACACGTTTTTTATATCCGAGGAAGGGGTGGTGCGATTTCCTTTTGATCAGAAACCCCAGAAGTAATCTTGAGCACTTTTTAATCCAGGTGCCACTCCCAAATAGCGTGCTTCTTCAAGACGTCTGCAGCCAAATGGCAAGGTTATCATATGAATGTAGGCTAGAAGAGCAAAACATCCAGAAATAGTTTTACATTTTGCTATCAATTTCTGACACTGTAAAGTTAGACACGCGATGATAAATGGTAATGTATGCAGTAAAACAGAATAATTAAAAACGGCCACTTTTTTAACTCGATGAAAAGTTATTTTTCACGCTGTTATGGGTGGAGGGGAGGTTGCCGACGTCACACAATGGGACGAATGTTTTGTCTTTCAATGTAATGTCAAATAAATTTTCATAATTGATGAAGAATCGAGGCAGGCCCCAATGTTTCTAAGATGCTGGTTTAGTTATGAAATAAAATGGATTTGTCATTTTAGGGAGTTAATTTAACCGCCGGTGTCGCATATACTCGGTTTTTTGCTTTTTTATTAGCACATTAAGTACCATCTTTTAAACATATTAAAGAGAAAATGTGACATCAATCAGCAAGATTTGAAACCAGTTGACCTCCATTTGGCAAATCTGAATAATTTTTACTCACTTGAAGTTGTGGATCGCGTCAGCGAGACACAACTTCAAGTGGGTGAAAATTCAGATTGAATAATTTGGCGGTTAAAGGGTTAAGACTTTAACTTTTAAGCACAGGGGGGGGGGGGTAGTACTTAATTGCCTTGTGTATTAACCACTAAAGTGCTAAGTTAAATAATTTAAATCTTCACCCATTTGAAGTTGTGTCTCGCTACCGCGACCCACAACTTCAAGTGGGTGACAATTCCTAATATATGTTAAATCTGTGACAAAAAAATTGCAAATCTTGATGTTGAAGAATCCGTTTTATTCCCAATAACTGATTTAATTGGCTATTAAAACAAATTAAAAACTACTATATTCGTGCTTAGCCCTTAAAGGGTTAACCGTTGAAATACCAGATTATATTGTTTATTACAACAACTGAGAATCTCTCTTAACCCTTTCAGCGCGGGGACCGACTTTAGACGTCAGAATCTGACGTCTCTTAACGTCTAAAGAAGATCCCCGCACTGGAGGAATTCAAATATTTATAATGACCGTCGACCCATAACATACATATTCAAATAAAGCGGAAAGAGCTACTAAGACATTTATGGTGATTTCAAATTGACAAAAGCCCTTTGGTCTCCACGGCTTATACAAAAAATATTTCAGCTTCAAGGGTTAAGCTATTCTATTAATTTCGGTGACGTTTTATTTGGTTTTAAAATGGCTTTAAACCGTATATATACGGTCCTAGCAGCACAAAGGTTATATATACGGTCCTAACAGCACAAGGGTTTAACCCTTTCAGCGCGGGGGAAGACATCCTAAAATTCAATTATCGAGATGATAACCTTTTACGCTCCCTCTTCACATGTATGCATCGCATGGCAGATTTTGAATAAATTTCAACAAAAATAAATTTGTAAAATCCATCAAAACGACCACGCTCTGAGTTTTAACCCCTAAAGCTCTGAGTTATATATGACTTTCAGTCTCTGGAAGTTGTGGATCGCGGTAGACTGAAAATTTGTTAAATTTGTAAAATTAGGGCGTATTTAATTTAAATTATATCAGTGTCACACGGTTTAGACATTTTTACCTCTAGAACCTGGTTACCATGGTTACTCAAGTAAAACAAAAACAGTGCCCTAGGAGTTAATATGAGATATTATTAAATTTGGGTAGTTGATAAAATCCGGTAGTTTTCATTCACCTTGAGGAGAGAATCGCGGCCGCGATTCACACCTCTGAGTGAATAAAAATGACATAATATACATGGTTGTAAGGGGGGTATCTTTCCGAGAGAATATGTCTTGGCGGGGGGGGGGGAGAGACTGTTTCACCAGATCCCGGGAGTAGCCTTTTTCAATTTGCTCAATCGCTATTCCAATTTTTTTTTTGTGAAATTTATCTTGAATCATATTTTCATCTCACCCCTATAACGCTGAAAATTTGTGTGGAATTTAGCTGTGAATTTTGTAAGTTAGACCATTTGACACGTAATATATTTCTTGTTTTACGGTAATGGTGAAATAAGAGCTGTCATTTTGAAATGTTATTACATGTCAAATGGTCCAGCTTCAATAATACCAAGAATATATAAACCATATATTCTTGATTATACACAACAAAATTCCCATAAGTTTTCAGGAATGTTGGGGGAAGATGAAAAACATGATCCAAGATTGTTTTTGGTAAAAATAGAGCAAATTGAAAAAAGGCTACTCCCAGGATCTGGTGAAACATGCTGTAGATGGTCGAGGAGAAGCTCTAACACACTACTCCACCCTCCCCTCGATTCTGAGACTGACAATTTATAACGGATAAATCTGCTGTATTATTTTTGTAAACCCATTACGTTTAGGTCACATCCATTAGATCATTTGTAAGTCAACACGATGATAATATTTAAGTTCTGTCGCTCTAACATATTGTATTACTACACACGCTGTTATTAATATATTAGGAAGGTTGATATACCTAGCCAAGCATAAATCTAGGTAATACCTTTTTAAGCTTTCTTCAATCATCAAATTCCCCATTTTCACTGCGACTACAAGACCAAATAAGCCATATTGTGATTTTCAATGGTTTTCAAGGGCGTACGAGCCCTGCATTAGTTTGAATCGTTGAAGTGGAATATTTCGCACATTTTGTTATTTCTGTTACGTATGTATGAGCGAGAAGTTTTAGATACAATATAAATCTCTTTATTAACTACATCGTTCGTGTGATCTGTGAAAACTCTGACAAGAAATTAAAATATTTATAATAAAAATGTCAGTTAAATGGGAATTCACCCACTGCAAATGGCAGGTGCTGACATTTAGATGTCTTCTACTTGTCATAGACTGTTTCCCAAATGCCACCTTTTCTCCTGAATTCACCTTTCATTGCCAGTTTCAACTGACCATGCTGACTCAAAAATACTTTTGATTTACAAATTAGTGTTTTTTATTTGAGGTTTACATTCACACGTTTGATAAATTTCAAATGTCTTGAGTTAAGCAGGGAAATATTACTTATACTGGGTTCGACTCTATCCGCTCACGGACAATATCATAATTATGTCCTTTAGTAACACAATTAACTGATATTTAAATTATGAGAATGTTATGAAAATATTTGAAAAATAAAGATAAAAGGTGTCCAAAATATCAATAAAATTTAACCCTTTCAAGCCTGAATTTACCATTGTCATCTTCATCCACTACAAGCCGCGAATTGCTGTCGCAATTCTCGACTTGTAGTGGATGAAGATGACTTGATATGGTTTTAAAATTAAGGGAAATTTCCATTTATTGGTAAATCAGTTTCAAGGAAATTTTCATTCTTAAACCCCCAGCTGTAGGAAAATTAAGTCTGTTTTCAGGGATGTAAAAGGATGCTTTAATGCATCGTGAGGGCTTAAAGGGTAATTAAGCATACTCGGTAATCAAATTATCACCCATTTTGCGAGAAGGTGCGGTATCTTAAACAAAAAAAATAATATAACTCAATATAATGGCAGAAATAGGTTTTACACAAACAAAAACAGTAAATATGGTAATAAATTACAACTCAGCCTAATTCATTAATTATTTTGATAGTTAATTATTTTTAATATACGTTAGCCCTCTTAACTTATGAAGTGGAATACCTAGCGTAATTTTAAACTGATGGTGCGAGGAAAATATCTTCGTTTTTAATTATATGAAATGTTAATGATCATAGCTCATTTCATTCATTTACAACAGTATATTTATTTTTGAATTAAGTATGTTTCTGGCTTAAAACCCCTATTTCAAACGTTTATGATGTAAGGTCCACGAAAGGCAAGAATAAAATGCCTGGCGAATACTGAGCGTCGGATAAGTGTCGGGTGAAACGCCTGGTGAATACTGAGCGTCGGATAAGTGTCGGACGAAGCCAATGCTAACCATCCAGCAAACACAAAACATTTGTATAACATTTATACAATGTTGGACCAACGTCAAAGACGCTGGGCCGACGTTGTATAAATGTTATACAAATGTTTTGTGTTTGCTAACCAGGCAAACACACACGATACGACGGCCCAATATTAGATTAATGTTGGGCCACCGTCTACATCGCTGGCCAAACATTAACCCAACATCGGATAAGCGCTTATGTTTGCTGGATATCCGACGTTCTTGTGTAGATTGCTTACAGGTAACAGAGTGAGCTTACCTGTCTGCTCATTTGAAGAACCTTCTTGCTCCAAATCTTGCTGCACCGCATCCTACAAATCAATTCCCAGTATTATACACATCATTCAGCTAATCGGCACAAATAGTACATTATATTTACTACATTATACTGTAATTTACAACTTTATTATTTATTACGCCTACGTTATATTGTAATGTATTACAGTCACATATATATTTGTGTCGTGTTTGTTTTTTTGTTAAATCGTAAAATGATACATAATAGTAAGAGCAGAAATGAGCAAACGAATGTGGAGAGTATTGAATTTCACGGTTTTAATTGGTCACATCGGCTCGATAGCTAAGATAGAAATAACAGTAATATGCTACTTGTCCGGTTGTCATGGCAACCGTCAATTTGTAGTCAGTAGTTTTTTTTCGGCGTGCATCCCTCGGAGCTGGCAGTGAGGCCTGCCCACCGCCGCAGAGAGCTGTGATTGCGGGGGTAGTGCAGCAAGTGCCAGAATCTGTGTCGGGCAGGGCCGGCCGGCGGTACGAGGGGGAAAAGTTAGATTGCCCAAAAAACATGCCCGCGTGCATTTGAGATTTATGTCTTTATACAAGTCTATTACATGATTACAAATGGGTAAGGATGGCATGGTGCAGCCACCGCGGGCTGGCTGGCTGGCGGGCCGGCCCGGAAGAAAAAACCACACACATCCAGGGACTCTAATGACATTATCGTCACCAAACCTAATGCCAAATGATGGCGTAACATTGGCGGAATGCGGTGCCAATGCCGCCGACATTGGCACCGCATTCCGCCAATGTTGTGTATCAGATGGCGCAAATCATGGCTATATTTCTCCCCGAAATAAGATGTCATTTGACCAAACAACAATGAAACAATGACCATGTACTAGATCAAATTTGCAGCAATTATCTGCGTATTATCATTGGTGAGCAGCGCTAGAATTCATTCATTACGCCGTGATTCATTGGTTTGTAGGGGGCTGTCGGGGGCTGGTGGCCGCCACTGGCGCTGTGACCAGCAGACTCAGGACAACCCTGATTTGTAGCCGCGGACTATGCCGTCCAGGGCGGAGCCACAACCTACAGTCTGTTTCACCAGATCTTGGGAGTAGCCTTTTTTCAATTTGCTCAGTCGCTGTTGAAAATTTTTTAACAAAATTTTTCTCTGATCATTTTTTCATCTCCCCCTAACAACCCTGGAAATTTGGTGGAATTTTGTTATGTATTTAGTAAGTTAGACCATTTGGCATGTAATAGAATTCTTGTTCCACGGTAATGGTGTTAAAGAGAGCTGTAATTTTAAACAATTTTTACATGCCAAATGGTCTAACTTCGATAATACACAAAAAAAATCCACCAAATTCTCAAGGATGTTGGGTGGGGGGGGAGATGAAAAAATGATCTGAGAAAAAAATTGCCTAAATTGTTTAAACAGCGATCGAGCAAGTTGAAAAAAGTTGTATATATGTGTTTGTTTTGTAGTCATGTAGTTATTACATGGATCGTCCCTTTGAATATGAAAGGATGTATCTGCCAATTTGTAAAGTACAGATACGCCCTTTCATATACAAGGGGACCATATGGAGCGCCCTTCCCCAAATATTCACCAGTCCACCGTTAAGCTGTCCTATAGATAATTCTTGTGAAAGCCTTTTTGTATCAGTGTGCTCTCATGTCTTTTTCAATATCAGTACACGGGAACAGCTCCGCCTCTCGCGATTTGTCTTATAATTTAGGAGAAACGTAATGATTTTTCAGTCTTCTCACAGTATAAGACTTATTGAGTGAGAGTTCTAGGCAGCAACCAAGAAAATTTCGTTTTCTAAAAAGGCGGGGGGTGTCAGCACCCCCCTGATCCCGGATCTGGATCAGCCGCTCCTGTCACCAGCCCGAATTTTTGCGGAGGCGCTTTTCTGGTGCGGGAGAGGGGGGCATGTCCGCATCGTGGTGTAGCGGCAAGCGAGCAGGGGAGGGCCGGGCACACTGGCCGCCTGGGTGAGGGGACAGGGAAGGCGGGAGAGAGGGGGGGACCTGCCAATTTACAAGCCGCCAATTTGAAAAGGCGGTACATTATAATACGGCCTGTTCCCGGGCGTGGATCCCCCGCCAGTGGTGGGCAATGTGCGAAATATTAGCCCTGATTTATCCTAGCATTGTACGACCAGCCTATTCATTAACTACCCAGTGATTAGGTAGATAATTACACTGACCCAAACACCGTGACCCGCTCCATTTACTCCGTCACCTCACCGCCGGGTTCCCATGGCAACCACACTACACTTTAGCACGCATCTTGCGGGAGGAAATTGCTGTTTTTTTCCTTGCTTTGCGGAGAAAGTCCTCTCTTACGCAAGCACCCCCCCCCCCCCTCCTCGGGCGTAGCGGGTCTGGATATTAATTCAACAGATAATGTCAGTGACTGGGGAATGTGTGACGGGGGGGGGGTGGGGTATACCCCGCTAGCATGGCACAGTCATTCATGGTTCTTGCGACAAATACTATCTCCTGCACAGACACCACCAGACGCCGAACCAATGTTATTTTAAGGTTTGCCCAGCGTCGCAGACGGTGGGCCAACATTAAAACAGCATTGGATCAAAGACTCGTGTTTCTAGTATGCGCCTGCCCAGTCATAGGAGACATTGATTCGAGGCATAATGTTGGTCCAACGTCTACGATGTCAGGCCAACATCAGCCCAACATCCGATCAATCATCATGTTAGCTGCCTAGTGCCTAGCACCATACATTGACCCTGGTTTAATGTTGGACGAGCGTCTGCGATGTTGGCCAACATAACACCAACATCCGAGCAATCTATCATGTTCAATGTCTGGCTGTGCATTTATTAGTCCACCCTGAATGTTTAGTCAATGCTGGGCCAGTGCCGGGAGACACTGGCCCAGCACTAGGGAAACAATGGGTGTTATTTTCAGAAGCCATGTGTGGGCACCGTGTGGGTGTAGTGGACTATAGTAACCTACAAATACGATATGAGTGCCGTAGGAGCATGGAGCCGATGGTGTTTTATTCATGATCTACCAATATTAAAACATCATTGGTATAACGACTGTAGTAGTAATAGTAGTAGTAGTAGTAGTAGTAGTAGTAGTAGTAGTAGTAGTAGTAGTAGTAGTGTAGTAGTAGTGTAGTAGTAGTAGTCGTAGCAGTAGTGGTAGTGGTAGTATTAAAAATAGAAATAGTGGTAGTAGTAGTAGTAGTAGAAGTAATAGTATTAGTAGTAGCAGTAGTAGCAGCAGCAGCAGCAGCAGCAGCAGCAGTAGTAGTAGTAGTAGTGGTAGTAGTAGTAGTAGTAGTAGTAGTAGTAGTAGTAGTAGTAGTAGTAGTAGTAGTAGTAGTAGTAGTGTAGTAGTAGTGTAGTAGTAGTAGTCGTAGCAGTAGTGGTAGTAGTAAAAATAGAAATAGTGGTAGTAGTAGTAGTAGTAGTAGAAGTAATAGTTTTAGTATTAGTATTAGTAGGAGCAGTAGTAGTAGCAGCAGCAGCAGCAGCAGCAGCAGCAGTAGTAGTAGTAGTAGTAGTAGTAGTAGTACTAGTGGTAGTAGTAGTAGTAGTAGTAGTAGTAGTAGTAGTACTAGTAGTAGTAGTAGTACTAGTGGTAGTAGTAGTAGTAGTAGTAGTAGTAGTAGTAGTAGTAGTAGTAGTAGTAGTAGTAGTAGTAGCTGTAGTAGTAGAAGTAGCAGTAGTAGTAGTAAAAGTAGTAGGAGCAGTAGTAGTAGTAGCTGTAGTAGTAGTAGTAGTAGTAGAAGTAATAGTATTAGTATTAGTATTAGTAGTAGCAGCAGCAGCAGCAGCAGCAGCAGCAGCAGTAGTAGTAGTAGTAGTAGTAGTAGTACTAGTGGTAGTAGTAGTAGTAGTAGTAGTAGTAGTAGTAGTACTAGTAGTAGTAGTAGTACTAGTGGTAGTAGCAGTAGTAGTAGTAGTAGTAGTAGTAGTAGTAGTAGTAGTAGTAGTAGTAGTAGTAGCTGTAGTAGTAGTAGTAGCAGTAGTAGTAGTAAAAGTAGTAGGAGCAGTAGTAGTAGTAGCTGTAGTAGTAGTAGTAGTAGTAGTAGTAGTAGTAGTAGTAGTAGTAGTAGTAGTAGTAGCTGTAGTAGTAGTAGTAGTAGTAGTAGAAGTAGTAGTAGTAGTAGTAGTAGTAGCAGCAGCAGCAGCAGCAGCAGCAGTAGTAGGAGTAGTAGTAGTAGTGGTAGTAGTAGTAGTAGTAGTAGCAGCAGCAGCAGCAGCAGCAGCAGTAGTAGTAGTAGTAGTAGTAGTAGCAGCAGGAAAAAAATATATGGAGCCAATTTTGTTTTTATATTGGACCACTGTCTACGTCGCTGGCCCAAAATCATAATAGCATTGGTTTAATGTATCGTGTAATGGTCTGTATGGTATTTCGAGATATACTAAACCAGCAAACACGTCATATAGAAACAATGTAGTTTTAATGATGGCCCACCGTCTACGCCGCTGTCCCAACATTAAAACAACATTGGGATAATTAGGGAGATGCCGAGGCGGTGTCGGCGGCAAAAAGCGTCCCGTGCACTCCCTGGACACGGGTTATTAATGTACGCAGAAATCAGTACAAAACAATCAACAAGCAATAGTGGTGCCCATGATAATGGGGCATGCCAGGGGCGGTTCCATAATTTAGAGGGGGAGTTCTGATGTGAATTTTTTGGTCAAAAAACATTAATAGTGTGCAAATACCGATGTTTGGACAGATCAGAACAAAGTTTCTAAGGCAATATAATTTTGAAAAAGGAGGGAGGTCCCCTCAGTCCGCCACTACATGCAGGTCTCTTGGTAGTAGTAGTAGTAGTAGTAGTAGTAGTAGTAGTAGTGGTAGTAGTAGTAGTATTGCTTTACGTCACTTGTTTTTTACTTAGAAACCAGTACATAGCAAGAGTACGTTCTGAGTGGCAAATATCGAATAGAACAGTTTAGAGCAAATATAATTTTGAAAATGGGAAGTTCGTATCCCCTGACCCCCCCCCCCCCCCCCCCACCCCGTCTGTATCTGCCCCTGCATGCTCACCTCTCGGACACGAGCTATTCTGTATACGTAGAAATCAGTACAAAACAATCAGCACTCATTATTCTCTCGGATGGTCCCCCTTTCAGAGCGGGGACCGACTTTAGACGTCAGAATCTGACGTCTGTAGACGTCAGATTCTGACGTCTAATGTCGATCCCTGCGCTGAAAGAGTAAAATATTTTTAATGGCCTTAGACCATAGTAGTAGTAGTAGTAGTAGTAGTAGTAGTAGTAGTAGTAGTAGTAGTGGTAGTAGTAGTAGTAGTAGTAGTAGTAGTAGTAGTAGTAGTAGTAGCTGTAGTAGTAGTAGTAGCAGTAGTAGTAGTAAAAGTAGTAGGAGCAGTAGTAGTAGTAGCTGTAGTAGTAGTAGTAGTAGTAGTAGTAGTAGTAGTAGTAGTAGTAGTAGTAGCTGTAGTAGTAGTAGTAGTAGTAGTAGAAGTAGTAGTAGTAGTAGTAGTAGTAGTAGCAGCAGCAGCAGCAGCAGCAGCAGTAGTAGTAGTAGTAGTAGTAGTAGCAGCAGCAGCAGCAGTAGTAGTAGTAGTAGTAGTAGTAGTCTTTATTTCTGTATAACTAGTAACCAGCAACAACGATATATCGAACCAATTTTGTTTTAATGTTGGGCCCCCGTGTTCGACACTGACACAACAGTAAAACACCAATGTCATAACAAATGTAGTAACGTGGAAAAAAATATATGGAGCCAATTTTGTTTTTATATTGGACCACTGTCTACGTCGCTGGCCCAAAATCATAATAGCATTGGTTTAATGTATCGTGAAATGGTCTGTATGGTATTTCGAGATATACTAAACCAGCAAACACGTTTTATAGAACCAATGTAGTTTTAATGATGGCCCACCTTGGACTACGCTGTACCAACATTAAAACAACATTGGGATAATTAAGGGAGATGCCGAGGCGGTGTCGGCGACAAAAAGCGTCCGATGCACTCCCTGGACACGGGTTATTAATGTACGCAGAAATCAGTACAAAACAATCAACAAGCAATAGTGGTGCCCATGATAATGGGGCATGCCAGGGGCGGTTCCATAATTTAGAGGGGGAGTTCCGATGTGAATTTTTTGGTCAAAAAACATTAATAGTGTGCAAATACCGATGTTTGGACAGATCAGAACAAAGTTTCTAAGGCAATATAATTTTGAAAAAGGAGGGAGGTCCCCTCGGTCCGCCACTGCAAGCAGGTCTCTTGGTAGTAGTAGTAGTAGTAGTAGTAGTAGTAGTAGTAGTAGTAGTAGTAGTAGTAGTGGTGGTAGTAGTAGCAATAGTAGTAGTAGTTGTAGTAAATTATTGCTTTACGTCACTTGTTTTGTACTTAGAAACCAGTACATAGCAAGAGTACGTTCTGAGTGGCAAGTATCGAATAGAACAGTTAGGAGCAAATATAATGTTGAAAATGGGAAGTTCGTATCCCCTGAACTTTAGACGTCAGAATCTGACGTCTGTAGACGTCAGATTCTGACGTCTAAAGTCGATCCCCGCGCTGAACGAGTAAAATATTTCTAATGGCCTTAGACCCATGACATAGATATTCAAATGAAACGGAAAGAGCTAACTAAGACATTTATGATGGTTTCAAATTGAAAAAAAACATTTAGTCTCCATCGTTCATAGAAAAATATTTTCGCGCGTTATGGTATTTAAACGAAGCGGAAAGAGTAAACTAAGACATTTATAATGATTTCAAATTAAAAAAAAACATTTGGTCTCCATGGTTCATAGAAAAATATTTTTGCGCGTTATGGTATTTAAACGAAGCGGAAAGAGCTAACAAGGACATTTTAAAGAAAAGACCCTTTGCTCTCCATGGTGTAGGTCCTATAGAGAAATAATTGTGCGTTGTACATGTTGTAAGGGTTAAAATATTTATACTGGTCGTGGATCAATAACATATGTCTTCAAATGAAGCGAAAGAAGCTAACTAAGACATTTATGATGATTTCAAATTGAAAAGACCCTTAGATCTCCATGGTTTATAGAGAACTATTTGCGCGTTGTAAGGTATTTAAACGAAGCGAAAGAAGCTAACTTAGACATTTAAGATGATTACAAATTGAAAAAACCCTTTGGTCTCCATGTTTCATAGAAACATATTCCCATGCTGTAAGGTATTCAAACGAAGCGGAAAGAGCTAACATTTATGATGATTTCAGATATTCAATTCAGTTTAATTCATATTGAAGAAATACACCCTATTGAAGAAAAGACCCTTTGCTCTCGATGGTGTAGTCCCTATAGAGAATTATTCTCGCGCTCTACGGGTTAATAGGTCCGTAGATGCCTGGATTCCGCGGGACGTAATCTGGATCTTGACGCAATCACATGATGTAATCCTGTCATGAAACGGACTCATGAAATATTCAACAAAAGCGCTCTCTCATGATCATTAACAACACAGGCTTTTTTATTCCGGTATTTTATTCCCGTCCGTAACAGGGCTAGAGGAGTGTACAGGGTGACTAATTTTATTCACGGCGACAGCGCCCCCCCCCCCTCTTCTCTCCGCCGTGCCGCCCCCCCCCCCCCGCCCCTTCCACGGCGGCCGGCAAATACGATTTCCCGGGCAGAACTCAATTATAATCTCTGGCAAAACAATGAGAAACTAGCTACATTTACTTAATCCAATAGGAAGCCATCGGATCGTCATGCTGGAAAGATCCACCGCCTTCTCCGAGGGATAAAAGAGATTAGCTGCAGAGTCGCCGCCGAGAAATATCTGCATGTTGCTTCCACCCTTTTCTCGCTGAGTTACCTAATTGGGATTTTCGCTCACTTGAAGCTGTGTCTCGCTGACGCGATCCACAGCTTCAAGTGAGTGAAAATTGTTGAGATTTGTGAAAATGAATGTTACTCGCATTACATATCCGAAATATCGTATTTAAAGTACAAAAATAAAAGGTTGAAACAGGTGGAGATTAGCGCCCAGGGAGTTGAAGTGAAGCCTAAACATGATATATCACCGCCATTATTTGGTGGGGATGACTACAAAGATAATTCTTTTCGTAATTTTAAAGCCAACTGAATTCATAATCCCTCGGTTCCAATAAATAATTGGAGGGAGAGCTTTCCTCTGCCAAATTCACATCATACGCCGGGCTTACACTTTTTTCCACGGCAAAAAAAACCCCACTAATTCATCTTCCGCAGAGTAAATCTACAAAAACAGGTACATAGTTAAAATTATTTATGGCGTCACCGCGCACTGGTGGACGGGAAATGAATCATAACATTAGCGGCGGACGGAGGGGGGGGGGGGCTTCTAATGACTTACAATAAATAGCTCGTCTTTAAATGTTCAGATATGTCATGCTTAATTGTCGGTAGATATTTTTGGTCATTTGAAGCTGGAATTGCTCACACAATTTCCAACTTTGAATGATCACAAATATTTATTTTTATGAAAACATTCATACCTTTATTAAGGAAGGAGGGAGGGGGGTCCTAATGACATACAAAAAATATCTCGTCTTTAGATGTTCAGGTGTGTCATGCTTAATTGGTAGGATATATTTTTCGTCATTTGAAGCTGGAATTGTTCACACAATTTCAAGCTTTAAATGACCAAAAATATTAATTTTTATGAAAAAAATGATACTTACCAAATGGAATTATTTGAATAACCTTTTCAGCGCGGGGACTCTCCTTAGACGTCAAAATCTGACGGCTATATAGACGTCAGAATATGACATCTGAAGTCGCTTCCCGCGCTGAATTTAATGGCCGTAGAAACATAACATAGGTATTCAAATGAAGCGCAAAGAGCTAACTAAGACATTTATGATGATTGAAAAACCTATATGGTTTCTATGGCTTGTATAAAAATATTGCAGCGTTGTAAGTGTAAATTTTACTGTCATTTTACTTGCTTTGAATTTTGCTTGAAAAAACGTGTATATATATTATACGGGTCTAGCAGGACAAGGGTTGGGCTGAGCGCTCATTGTTTAATGGTCAAATATAACACATAACCAATATTAACTTATAACCATGCTTATAAGTAGTTATTTATAACTATTACTTAGCGGCGGATAGTGGGATAGGCTTGCTTTTCGCTCGTTTCTGAGTCAATTTTCAAAAGTTTTTTTATAATTGTAGATACCATAAAATATCGTAAATTATATCGATTATTTCAAAAGTTAGAACATTTGACATGTAATGACATACTGGGTTTAAACCCCAGTTAATTGAATGGCCGCCACATGTCAAATGTCCTAACTTTTCTAATATTCAATATAATTTTCAGCGCTGTTGGAACTTTTACTAGAAAACAGCAATTTCGGGAAAATTTGGGAAATCAAAGAAAAACATGCGCTTTTGAGATCCTTTCTTCCTGACCAATTGTAATTAGCAATTATGGATATATAGTCTTATTATGTATCGTCTTTTGAAGCTGGGAATGCTCACACAATTTCCAGCTTCGAAATTACGGAAAACAGTACTTTCTATGTAAAAATGGATACCTTCAAAAATATTTCGTTTGTTTCATTAATTAAGCATCAACCACAGAATATCGTATTAATCATTACTCCGCCAAGTTATCCTGTTGAATTTCTCACCCACTTGAAGTTACCGCAACCCCCAACTTCAAGCTAGTGAAAATTACACATAATAATTATTCGTTTAATTTGCGAACAAACTTTTGAAAATCTTGATGTTTAAACACATTTTTCATTCCCAATAATTGTAAATTACACTGCTAATAAAACAGATGAACCCTTAAAGCGCAGAATGTTTGTATGAAAACCTTGGGAGACCAAAGTTGTTTTTTTCAATTTGAAATCATCATTAATGTCTTAGTTAGTTCTTTCTGATTCATTTGAATACCTATGTTATGGGTCTACGGCCATTATAAATATGTTTCTACTTACAGTGTGGGGACCGACTTTAGTCGTCAGAATCTGACGTCTACAGACGTCAGATTCTGACGACTAAAGTCGATCCCCGCGCTGTAAAGGTTAAAAGCGACTATAGTCGTGCCTAGCGATGTAAGGGTTGAATAGAGCGCGTAACATTGTATCTTGCTATTTAAACAACAGTGAAAATAAACCGTATTATTTATTACTATGTAGTGATAATACTATATTTATACTTTATTTATACAAAGTACAATTCATACTTATATTTTTGTTTTTAAAGAAAGGGTATTCAGTTCATGTCTAAATATAAACTCGGGTGATATGTTAAGTTTTATATGTTTAATTAACCCTTTCAAGCCTGAATTTACCATTGTCATCTTTATCCACTACAAGCCGCGAATTGAGCAATTCTCGATTTGTAGTGAATAAAGATGACTTGAAGCGGGTGGTAAATGAAAAAAATATATCGTTATTATTATAACAGTTTCACAAAAATTGTCATTCTAAAACCTCTAGGTTTTAGGAAATTAAGACATTCTTCTGATAGATGCGAAATGATGCTTTGATGCATGGTGATGGTTGAAGGGGTAATAATTTGTAATTGATTTCATGGTGGAATCGCTCAGGACTGTACCTTTAGCTTCAACTTATGAAAAATATCAAGTTTAAAATTTCATTTTATTTCACAGAGAACGGATGATTAAACACGAAAACATAATAACATCTCCGAAACTAGCCTCTACGCTTAACATTGCCACCCTCAACGACTAAAACACACTAAAATATTTATAAAAGCAAACAATTCTTCAAACATTTTGAGTACAAAATCCTCCTGGGAAAAAAATTTCCCATATTTTTGTTAAACCTCAAGACTAGTCCAATAATTTTGAATAAAGTTGTACATATTTTCAACTTGCCGCCCACTCACCACCATATAGATTCTTCCAGATGACATGCCGTCAGTCTTTTTAGTATTCCCATAAATCATGAGAAATTCTTGAGAAAGTCCTGTAACATTTCAGTGCAATCCAGCAAACGATTCACTTGTTAACTAGATAAATGCATTCACAAGTCAAAAGTTTTGGACAGCCATCTTGGAAAACGTTTTCTTTGACATAGATGCCATTTTTATCGAGGTTTCCGTTTTTTGAAAAATTATCAATTACTCCGAAAATTTATTAAATTCCCCAACCTTAGATTTCAACCTCGACAGTTGATTTTTTTTGTAATCGTTATGTATCAGTATTTAAATGATATTTGAAATATTCACCAGTGGTGGTGCTAGACAGGAGAAAGGACACTTCAGTTTTATCCTGAATAATTGTCTATTGGATAATGGTGTCCCAACGTTAAATCAGCATTGTTAAGATTCCTTGGTTATATATAAATATGAATAGCGTCAAAATAAGGGTTGTTTCAATCGTCAGACACTCGGCTTACAACAAAAGAGAGCGACACATTGACCAAATGTTGGGTCAATTTTGGGCCACCGTCTACGACACTGGACCAACATTGACCCAGCATTGGCTCAACATCTCGAGTTTACTTGCAGACGACAAGGACGCTCAGACAAACGAGTGTTGTTATTATGCTTAACCCGCGGCGTGCGGCATAACGGACTGTTTGTGATCCCTAACAACCCTCCGCTCTCTGTCAATAGCCCGTTGTCTGCTCCTCAATCGGCCGCCGGGTGAAAGGTCAGATGACCAGATGACCTTGAGGCAGAGGTCACACGATTCCATTAGTCGTGGGAACCCCAATCAAACATTCAAAGCGATCTGGTCAGCCTGTTCACCTATTATTGGCTGCCTGTTAAGTAAGACGAGTTAACGCGCTCCCAAATCAGGAGGGGAACTGTGCTGTGGCTGAAATTGATATTATGGGATGCAGCTTCAGGAATTTGAAGCCTCGGGATCACGTGACCCTGATAGGGCGCAAATTGTGCAGAGAAGGCCTGATAATGACACATTACCCGCACAAACTCGCTGTATTATAATATATATCACAATCAGACTTTTTTAAGGGAAACGTATGTGTAATTATACATTGGTTTGTCTGTTATTGCTCAAATGATAAATATCATTTGAGCAATATCAGAAAAATCAATGTATAATTACACATACGTTTCAGTTAAAAATGTATTAATACCGGTACGCAATATTACGTAATGGATATTGCCACAATTTCAACTGAGTGAAAATTAAAATAAGATAACTTGGAATGAAAAGGGTTACCCTTGAATTAGCCTAACGTAGTTATCATCCACTCCGACCCACACCCTGAGTGGGTTAAAATTACTTGTATTTTGTTCTTCAGACCTGTTATTTGACATTTTTGGTAATTTTGACCCTTTTAGTGCGGGCATCCTTTATGAGCGCACTGTGACTTTTTATCATCAAAAACTTGTCTCCATGTGCAGGTCTCGAATACATCACCAATTGAAAACTACATCATGTCGTGTTGCTAAACGTCGTGTATTTCGCCTCAATTTGAAGTTTGCTATTGCGTGAGCAATGTCACCTTCAATTGAAGGAAACATGTTAACCCTTTGACTTCCAGGCCGGGGTGCATGCCAGGATCCAGATATATTAGAGTAGGAGTTCTATTTTTCGTCATTTGAAGCTGGAATTGCTAACGCAATTTCCAGCTTCAAATGACGAAAAATACATAAATGTAGTATATATTTGACGAAAATTTGTGTCATTTTATGGTTACGTTCATTGACGAATGACGACGGAAATTTCCGTCATGTATGGTAGTGAAAAGGTTAAGGGGTATTACGGCACTTAGTTCACCAAATAATTCACCTTCAAAATCTGCCATTTTATGCAATAATAAAAACGACTAAAAACGATGACAATCGTGACTGAATTAATGACGTAGAGGTTGTGTACCCCCCCCCCCCCTACCGTACATTTTAACCATTGTAACGCTGAAATATTTTCGCATAAACCATGGAAACCAAAGGGTTGTTTTCAATTTAAAAATCATCATAAATGTCTTAGTTAACTCTTTCCGCTTCATTTGTTATGGGTCTACGGTCATTATATATTTTTAAAATACTTTCAGTTACACAGAGCACTTTGCAGCCTGTTCCAACCAGACACAGACGGCACGCATGTATCAAAATGCGGACAGCTCCCCCAGCAAACACGAAGACTTGACCCAATGTTGTTTCAATGCTGGACCAGCGCCGTTGGCGGTGGGCCAATATTGAAACAACATTGGGTCAAATCCTCGCGTTTGCTGGGCTCCACACAGGTGTCTGTTGTGAGCAGTGTAACTTTCAGTATGCACAACTTTTTACGTGTTTTCAATTACTTTTATTTCAGAGTACTATGTTTTTATGCATGTGATGAACTTTTTAGTATGTGTCTCCCGCAACTCAAACTCTGAGTGATCTTTGTATTATAAGAGCGAGACTTCATTGACTGATCTACTTACTTACTGTACAAAAGTACCATTGTTCTGTAGACGGTGTGTACCGTACATGCCGTTGTACCATTCACTATGCCAAAATCTGCTACACCAACATATCATGTAGCATATCACCCGAATTGTGTAGCTAACTGCTCCGCTACACTTACACCAAACAAATTATTCCCTGGGCGCTGAAAGGGTAAATTAGACTTTTTCCACATTATCAGAAGGCAATCAATCAGAGCACGATTCATAAAAAAATAGAGTATACGCCCTGCAGAGAACATTTCATATTAATCACGTCTAAATAGTCGTTTTAGCCTTTTTATTTGTCCTCAAACCCCTTGAACCTTACAACGCTGAAATAGTATTGTTATAAACCATGGAGACCAAAGTGTTATTTTCAATTTGAAGTCGTCATAATTGTCTTAGTTAGCTCTTTCGCTTCAATTGAATATCTGTGTTATTAGGGTCTACGGCCGTTAGATTTTTTTACTTCTTTCAGTGCGGGGATGTCAGATTCTGACGCATAAAGCGGTTCTCCGCGCTAAAAGGGTTAAGTCCGTACGATGCAATAAAGAAGCATTTTGCATCCCTGAAGAATGACTTAATTTCTTAAAACCTGGGGGTTTTAGAACGATTTTTTCAAACATTTTAGACCGAACTGTTTTATTAATAGCAATATTTTGTTTTCACTTACCAACCACTGCACGTCATCCACTACAAGTCGAGAATTGCTGTCGCAATTCTCGGCTTGTAGTGGATGAAGATGACAATGGTAAATTCAGGCTTGAAAGAGTTAAACTAGCTAATATACAGGAGAAATGAGCAGTAACCCTTACCGCGCGGGGATCGACTTTAGACGTCTGAATCTCACGTCTGAATCTGACGTCTAAAGTCAATCCCCGCACTGTAAGACTAAAAAATATTTATACTGGCCATAGAACCACAACATACAATGTAGGTATTCAAAGGAAACAGAAAGAGCTAATTAAGACATTTATGGCGATTTCAATTTCAAAATAAAAAAAGTCTCCATGGTTTATAGAAAAATATTTTAGCGCTTTAAGGGTTAAAATTGCCAGATTGTCAATGTTTTTATTCAAACGGTACATAATTATGTAAGTAAGTGCTACCCACTTGAAGTTGTGGGTCGAAAATATTGAAACTTGAAAATATACGTTTTATAATGTGGCGTTTTAAGGAATATACCTAAATGTCTCTCAATTATTCTTCACAAGTGTAGGCCTACTATAAACATGATAAAGAAAGAAAAGGGAATGATTAATCATGACTGTCATTTTTTCAGATTAAAAAAAATATATTTGCCATGCAGGGCGTATTCATGTTGGGTCAAAGACAGACATGTATTATATATACCATATCGGACGTATTCATGTTGGAGATTTCTAGAAATGGAAATTATTCCCGAAACACTTTGTTTTGCAGCTCAGTGTCACCCGAAATATGATAAAAGAAAATGAATGGGGGATAAACGGAATCCTAAGTGGCTGTAAAAATGATATTAAATCATCCCACAACATTTTTGTCGGGAATATAGAAGCACGAATAAAAAATTAGGATATATTTTTTAGCACTTGAAGCTACGGGAGACCTGTAGCATGTACAGTAATATGTATATTTCTTATTGTTTCTTTGGTTAATACTTGTACATATATTTTCTATCATTAACTCGTTTTATTATATTATGATCAATAACTCGTTTTATTATATTATGCACTGTATAACATAATGTATTACTATGTTTGTTTTATGACCGCATATTAATTCTGCATAAACTTCCCCTCGACAATAGTTATCTACTTTTATTGACATCCCATGAAAACAACAGACGTTGACGTCGAAGCAATGTCGGTTTACTGTTAACACAACGCTGGCTGAACGATGGCTGAACGGATAAAGCTAGCTTTCCATGTACGCGTATTGATACGCATGGCTTACGCAGTACGGTATACGCGATACGCAATACGCACACATGGAAAGACTTTCACTAGTTTACTATAAACTTGATTGAAACGCAATACGGAATACGGATAACGCAATACGCGTACATGGAAAGCTAGTTTCACACTGCCCTCCAGACACAGGATTTGAAATGCGGGCCCTGGCGGCCGGAAGTCGAGCATGCCACGGCTACCTCTCAGTTAGGAAGGCTCCCTACAACAATAAATATTTACGAGTCATCGAGGAATAAAACATTCGTTGTTTAAACCTGGGGCCAGTTTTTTGACAGCGTGACAGGCATTCGGCGTAACCACCCATCCATACTCCGCGTCAATCCAGCAAACACAAAACATTTGTATAACATTTGTACAATGTTGGATCAACGTCGAAGACGTTGGTCCATTATTGTACAAATGTTATATAAATGTTTGTGTTTGCTGGGTTGATATTTCCCAGCACGACACATTAACCAATGTCCAACAATAGACCAGCATTGTCTTATTATGTCCTGTTTGTTGAGAGCTATCAGTTCGCTGAAATACAAAAAGTCTAAATACGTGGATGATTATACCCTGAATACGTGAGTCACGCAGTTAACGCTGGGCCAGTGCTGGCCCAACGCAGGGACCAACCATTGATGATCTAAAGCAAGACACATCTGTAAACTCTATATCTTGATTTAATGTATGTTTCAAGTTGAACCAGCGTCGCAGGCGTTGGGCAGACATTAAAACAGCCTCAAATCATTGATCATCCAAGCAGGGACATGCCAGTAAACACAATACCGTGTACCAATGTTGCTTATATGTTGGACCAGCGTCGCACAGCCCACAAATAAAACAACATTGGGCCAATGTTGAATGAGGGCGGGACATAAACAGCACACAAGATATATTTTAGACCAAATATTGGTGTGATGTTGGACCGGAGTTGGAGACAGTGGCCCAACATCAAAAAAACATTGGGCCAGTTTTGATCCAGAGAGGGGACATGGAAGAGATTGTGTGTGTGGGGGGGGAGAGGAGTGATGTCCTGATCTAGATTTTGAAGAATTACGAGACGTTGCGCCAATGACGGACTCATGTTGGCCTAGCATCTGCGACACTGGCACAGCATTAAACCAACATTGGTTCAAAGCATCATGTCTTTGGATTGTTGATACAAACAATGATACGGTGTTTTGGCCGGAATGCATTGCACGACACTGACCCAACGTTGGTTTAATGTTGGATCACTGTCTTCGACGTTGGCCCAACTTTAAAACACCATGTAGACCTATCATAGAGACAATCACCCACTGTTATTTTAATGTTGGACCAGCGTTGAGCACCGTGGCCCAACATTAAAACAACATTTGATCAACGCCTCGTTTGCTGGATGATATTGGCTTAATGCTGGCCCACCGTCTATGACGCTGGCGCAACATTAGGCCATAATTAGTCCAGTGTTTCGACCCAGCAGGCAAAAGACGTTGAATCAATGTTGGATCAACGTTGGTCCACCGTCTAGTACGCTGGACCAACGTTAAACCACCATTGATTCAACGGCTTGTGTCTACAGGGGTATTTGTTGGGATGTTTGTTTGGCGGGTGGGGGAGGGGGGGGGGGGTGACATATGTGAAATCACAGTGGGCTAAAGAGACAACATATATCAACGGGATGAAAAGATAAATAGAGCGGCAGACACACCACGGACACCGCGATGAGATAGCGCTAATTTTATGTGCAAATCGCCTGTCAGGGAGTGGGGGGAGGGGGACCCTGTCATATGGTCCGAACAGCAAACTATAATAGATCTCACGAGATCAGAGATAAATTGTCAAATTAGAAAAAAAACTAATACGAGTGACAACATCTACCACCATAATGATGATCAGCTCAGCTCTTTCTGGTTCATTTGAATACCTATGTTATGGGTCGACGGCCATTATAAATATTTTTACTCTTACAGCGCGTAGATTCTGACGACTAAAGTCGATCCCCGCGCTGTATGGGTCAAATTTGGATTTAGCATTTCGCTGCCCGGGAATTTGAGCGTATTTTAGTCACCGCGAGCTGTAAATTGCTGTGGCAATTCCGACCTCAGAGTGGATCAAAATTAGCCAATTTTGATAATATCCAAGTATATGATGAAGTAGCGCTAATTGTATGCCTACTGCGTCTGCCAGGGAGGAAGGGGGTATCATAAGGTGGCTCTAAGAGGGAGATCCTAGGTAAATCGTCAAATTAAAAAAAGGAATACGAGTGACAACGTCTAGGACCATGAAATGGAACTGCACGATCGTAAGCAAATATTTGTCGTTGTAGAAAAGGGTTTATACACCCTTTTCAATAACAACACACCACACAGTGACTAAAGCTGAACTCCTAAGTTGGGACTCCGGTTACACTCTTTTCAATAACAAAACGCCACACAGTGACCAAACTTGAACTACTTAGTTAGGACTACTGTTTAATGCGCATAATCGGGCAAAGAGTGTATTGCATGAGGTAGTTAAGCCCGTTAAAGGGACTAGACCACCACCTAGTTTTAGACATGATTGTAAAAAGATTGTAAATTTTCCTGTAAATTAACAATTGGTGAAGTTTATTTTTTATTGTATTGCTAGATCAATTTTTTTTTGTATTAGGCTTTATATACACAAATATATACAGTAATATTGTACAAATATGCAATTGTAAATAAAATTGTGTGCATTTGGATGTCAAATACAGGTGACCAGGTGACCTTACTATGTTCGACATTCAGGATAAAATGTTATATACACTTGAATTCAAGTTAAACATGTTAAAGTGTAAAAGATAATTTGTATATACATATTATATAAAATATATGTTTCCCGCGCCAAAACTAGAGATAAAATAGCTACATATTATTATAAAAAGTAGCAAAAAAGACACTCTGGAAATCGTAGAAACCTTAGTTTAACAATCAAATATAAAATTCAATACAAGCTTTTTTTTGTGACAAAAAAGACTAAAACTAGGCGGTGAGCTAATCCATTTAACTACCCTTGTGCAGAAAGCGACGTAAAACAATATTCACTCTCTTATTTAACTACCCGCGATTTTGAACAGGGCGAATAAATTACCTATTTTTTTAACATCCAAGTTTATGATGAAGTAGCGCTGATTTTAGGTTTACTGCGTCTGAGAGGGAGGGAGAGGGTATCGTATTATTCGCCAAAACAAGAGGCTATAATAGAGATCCGAGATAAATCGTCAAATTATTTACAAGTGATAACATCTCCCATCATCAGACGGTCCTAAAAATATGTGTATCATTTGTTGTTGCATGAAATGGCTTATGTGTTGCTCGGTATATATACTAGAGCAAGTTTGACTAGACATGTATTAAAATTGATCATTATTTGTTTACGATTTTAAGTTTATCACATTGTTGATCACGTATACATATATTACACAAATATTTCATGTACTTAACTTGTTTATTGCAAGTATCTGCATATTGTCACCAAATGAATTAAATTAAATTGAATTGATGTTTTAATAAAGACTGTGTAGAAATAGGAACGTTGAGTGGAGTTTAGAAACCTTTCTGTACAGTTTCTTTAGTTAAACATGTTTTATCACAGCACGGCTGACCTTGTTATTCATAAAAAAATGAAATAATAATGCATATTAACCCTTAAAGCGCTGAAATAGTTTTGCAAAATCCATAGAGACCAAAGGGTTTATTTCAATTTGAAACCATCATAAATGTCTTAGTCAGCTCTTTCCGATTCATTTAAATACCTATGTTATGGGTCTACGGCCATTAGAAATATTTTTACTTTTACAGTGCGGGGATCGACTTTAGTCGTCAGAATCTGACGTCTACAGACGTCAGAATCTGACGAATTAAGTCGATCCCCGCTTATAGTAATGTATGGCGACCAAAAGGTTTTTCAAAATTTAAAATCATCATAAACGAATTCGTTAGCTCTTTCAGATTCATTTAAATACCGATATCATGGGACTACAGCCATTATAAATCGTTTTACTCTTAGTTTCTAAAGTCGATCCCTGCGCTTACAACACATTGGGACTAAATCGACTTTAGACGTCAGAATCCCTTTAAATACTCTTTCCATTTGACCCTCATCCATGGATTTTATAACACGAAAAAATCCTTAGAAAACTGAAAAATTTGTTTATTTGGCCAGTCTAGAATGTCGCCTTGGTAGAAAGTATAAGTAACAAGATCACATCTTTTGGTTTGTGTTTATTACAACGCGTTTCGGCGGAAGCCTTCTTCAGGTATGACCGCTGATCCTGTGTGGGTTTTTTTCAGAGAAATATCCTTGTTTCTTCCTTCTCAATGTGACCGGGCGATCACATTAAATTTAATGGCGACGAGTTAAGGTTGAAGACAGTGTATCAACGTTATTTTCGCGCAGGGCCACGCGCTGCGCGCTCCTTCCTGATTGAGCCAGCCTCGCTTCCTGCAGACATACCATTATGTAATCCATCTTGGTCATCATCATTATGAATGAGAGATATCTTTAATATCTTTAACCCTTTCAACCCTGAATGTACCACTGTCATCTTCATCCACTACAAACCGCGAATTGCTGTCGCAATTCTCGACTTGTAGTGGATGAAGATGATTTGAAGTGGTTGGAAAATAAAAGAAAATTGCCATGAATTGGTAAACCAGTTTCATGGAAATTTTCGTTCTAAAACCCTTGGTTGTAGGAAAATTAAGTCTGTTTTTAGGGAGGTGAAATGATGCTTTAGTGCATCGTGAGGGCTTAAAGGGTTTTAATAACAGATCATCATTACCAGATATTGCAAACATTCATGTGACAAAGCCTATGCGGACATTTCCGCGGAAAATGTCCAGAATTTCCATTCACCTATGTCTGATACACGTGCATTCCAAGCCAATACGAGATAATGGATCTAATGCCGGGTCAATGTTGGGCCATCGTCTGCGACGCTGGCCCAACATTGACCCGGCATCAGACCACAGTTTTCTGTCTAGCTATAATTATCGCGTGTTTTTATTATTCCTAATGATTCTACGTGAATGATTGATGACCGTGTGCATATCATACAGTTATGTGGGTCAGCCTATATGTTATATATGCGTCTCGTCGTCTAAAATGGCTGGTTTCTGGGCGGTTTTGTTTGTACTAAGGAGGTTTGAAGTTGGCCCAATGTTACATTATATTGGCCCATAATTTGACCACTATTACGTACACAGACTGACCGATTCACTTTTTCATTATACCTGATAGTGTATCGGATTGCTAACTAATTCTGCTATATTTACATAATTCTCGTGTACTTGGAAAGCCTTGAAAAATATGAATTATTGTTTTGTACATTTTATGTTATTTCTGTCCAAATTAACAAAACAATTATGCAGCTGTAAACAATCGACAATACTGTATATACAGGCATTCACACTTCAACTATACCAGCTGCGAATCGCTGTCGCCATCGTTGTAGATGATTTAAAAATTACAAAATTGATTGTATACATATCATACAGTTGTGTGGGTTACTGTATGTATTATATAAGCGTCATGTCGTCATTAACCCTTAAAGCGCTGAATTAATTTGTGAAAAACATCGTAACCAAAGGATTTTTTTCAATTTGAAATTATCATAAATGTCTTAGTTAGCTCTTTCTGATTCATTTGAATACATATGGTATGGGTCTACGGCCATTATAAATATTTTTACTCTTACAGTGCGAGGATCGACTTTAGTCGTCAGAATCTGACGTCTACAGACGTCAGACTCTGACGACTAAAGTCGATCTCCGCACTGTAAGGATTAATTCTGCATCTCCACAATATTATACACAGGCATGAGCACTTCCACCAGTAATCACGTTTTTAATCCGTTTTATCAGCTGATTAAAACACCGTTACTGGGACCGAAATAAGCGTTTAAACATAAAGATTGGCAAATGTTTGGTCTCCAATTTAAAAAAAAAAGAGTAATTTTCAGCCACTTGAAGTTTGTGGGTCGCGGTAGCGAGACACAAGCTTCAAGTGGTTGAAAATATAAATTATTTAATATACCGATATAAGTGTGAACACATCAACTACCAGCATATTTCTTAAAATGCTCGTTCAGTGAGAGCTTCGAATTGCTGTCGCCATTATTGTAGAAATTTAAAAATTACAAAAGTTTATGAAATAGGTCAGTGTAATACAAAACGTCATGATTTTGATATTGACTAAAATTAATTTATCCATGATTATGCAAGTTGTCGTATATGTAAGAATTGGGTGTTGAACGTGTTGTACAATGCGGTTTTCATTGCATGGATATATTATATGTCCACGTAAATATACAGGTGCGAAATTAATGTCTTTCAATAAAGAAAGCACTTTGGTGGGAGGTATAAACATTTACCATTATAACAAGAGAAATGGTTATAACTCATCACAACGTCCTGAGTTTTCGTGTGATATATTATCATGATTATGCTGGCGAACATCTTGGAAAAAAACACATTTTGTATTCACTTGAAAATGAGAGAATGGTGGCATCAAAAAATAGGTCCCGTACATAGCTGGAAAATGCTAGCGAAATTTCCGGATTTAGCTCTTACAGCGCGGGGACCGTCTTTAGATGTCAGATTCTGACGTCCAAATCGATCCCCGCACTGAAAGAATTAAAACAATATAATGGCCGTAGAGGCGTAGACCCAAAAGCCAAAGCTACTTATCGCGAAATGTGTAAATAGGCCAAATATCGCACGATGTTTTTTATCGTGGACTGTCTAAACTGGCCTTTAGTCTGCTAAATTGATTAAAATTCGAACTGAAAATTGTCACCCTCTTCTGCGTTCTGAGTCGCGTTAGCGAGACGCAACTTAAATTACGTGAACATTTCAACCTGATAAAACCTGTTATCTCCTTTTGATTTTTTGAAAACATAATAAAAACGTACTTCATAGAGCTAATATCTGATTACCAGTGTCATTTCACCCTAAAATTTAAATACAGTATTTTAATGACTGTTCTGAATATGTCACTATTATTAACTGAAAACGTTTTTTTAAAAATTGAACAAGATGGAGATATCAGGTTTTATCAGAACGCCGACTATGGTGTTTCAAGGGTTTCAAAAGAGCTGAATAAGATACACTCCCAATTTATATATAGCCTTTTCACGAATATCCATCAACCATATGATAAACATGATGACGTGTTTTTCACATCCTGTCGCCTGTCGGAAGGGACAGCTTCTTTAAATAATTAGCATTGGACTAATTTAATGATGAAGATATCATATTCATCATTAAATTAGTTCAATACAAAACTAGTGTCACTGTTCTAGTTTTACTTCTGTGACTTATTAAACCGACATTAAGTTCAACGTCTCGTGCTTACCGGGGCTTCATGTCGTGTAAATTAAAACTTGCATGACATTATTCCACGACATTACATATTGCATCACGGACTGATGGAAATAGAAATACGCTTTCAAATTGGTTTTGCAGACAAATAACCTGATTATAATTTATTTCATTCAATGTGGCAATATTGAAAGTAACTTAATAACTGTCGGAAGGTACAACAATAGTGTATCCGTTGACAATAGTGATCTTTCAATATCATGCATATAGATCTGTGATGAATTTAATTGATTTTAAACTCCAATTCTCGAAGAATTCAAAATGTTAGCAATAAATTATTGGCAAATAAATAGCTGTTTCGGTACAAAAAGGTATTGAATAAAAAAATAAAAATATCTATTAATTTAATAATTATGTATCCGATGTAAGCCCCAAAATATGTACAGACATTTCCATTTCATTGACGTAAATTAAAAAATAGAGTGTTAAATCTCCCTCTAAATAAAAAAATATACAATATAAGAATATGATGCAAGCTGTAAATATACGTATGACCTAAATATATTTGACGTAAGAATGTCGAGCATTTTTAAATCAGTGATTATTTCTATACACAAACATTTTCACTCTCGGTAAATTACTTTCGTTTCGGGACAATATACACACGGCAGGGTAAGGTGGTCAGGGTTGCCATAAAATTTCAAAAAAACAAAAATTCCTGACTTTTCATGACCAAAATGGAAAGTATTCAATTCATGACCCAAATCGAGTTCGAAGTGGCGGATCCGCGGTATATCTAAAGAACGAGGGCGCCGGGGTGTTAAATTTAGGGGATTTTTTTAAACGAAATTATTGATTTTTTTCCCTGACTTTTTGAAACATAATGTGTTTTTCTTGAAAATTCAGGTTTTTCATAAAAATCCTGATTTTTCAGGTTATTTAGATAAGCAAAATATACCAATACCTCGAAATTCTAGTTGTTATAATTGAAACCTTGTCCAGCTGAATTTTTTCTTTCTATTTTTTGTCATTTGAAGATGGAATCGCTATCGCAAATGACGAAAAATCTTTATATTTCAGAAAAATAGACTTTTCCAACATTGAATTATTGGGTTAACAAAGCATCTGCCAACAAGTAATTTTATCTAATTTCCCTCATATTTCTATCAATTTAAGGCATGTTTGAAGCCGTATATATACGGCCCTAACAGGACAACAGTTAACCCTTGCCCTGCTAGGTCCGTATATTTCCGTTTCCAAGCATGTTTGAAATTAAATAATATGACACTGAAATTAAAGCGACACAATGAGGCTAAAATCATTAAAAAAATACCGTGCAAGCACTCAAATACACCTCAGCTCATGCAGTGACTCTATATATGCCAGGTTTCAAGGCAATTAATTGAAAATAATAACGATTTATTAAAATTGATAAAACCAAAATGGCCGCCACAGCTTAGTTTTCAGTCTCACATGAAAACGGACAATACTAATAGACTCAGAGACCCCTAAAAACCTATATATATACCAGATTTCAAGGGAATTTAAAAAAAAAAAGGTAAAAAAAAAATTAGGTGGCGGCCATTTTGATTATCGGTGGAAAGCTGACATTCTAATCAGGTCATCTCCATACTCATGAGTAACTTCACATAAAAAAATGGTGAGATTCAATAATTATTTTTCAAGTTATCGCGTTAACAAGGAATTATCAGATTTAAAAATTAAGATGGCCGCCATAGCCTCGTTTTCAGTCGCACACTAACACGGACAATGCCAATAGACTCGCAGACCCCGAAAACCTATATATACCAGGTTTCGAAGAAAATCTGAAAAAAAAGTTTAAAAAAAATTTTAATCGCCCGGTGGCGGCCATTTTAATTTTCGGTTGAAAGCTGAAAATCTAATCAGGTCATCTCCATTCTCATGGGCAACATCAAATAAAAAATTGGAGAGATCCAATAATTATTTTTCAAGTTATCGCGTTAACAAGGTATTTTGTAATTAAAAAATAAAGATGGCCGCCATAGCCTCGTTTTCGGTTGCACGCGAAAACGAATAATGCCAACAGACTCGCAGACCCTGAAAACCTATATATACCAGGTTTCAAGGGAATTATAAAATCTAATCAGGTGATCTCCATACTCATGGGTAACTTCACGTAAAAAATTGGAGATTCAAAAATTATTTTTCAAGTTATCACGTTAACAAGATTTTTTTAAATCATTGACCTTGACTTTTGACCTATGACCTTGGGTAAAAAAAAGTTTGAATGTTTGTATGAATTATGAATTCAATTCGTTGAACCATGTGGGTGTAGTAGCTAAAAGGGTGTGTGCGGCGGCGGCGGCGGCGCACGAAGGGGACGACAATACCCCTTCGGGCCCAACGGGCCGAGGGGTAAAAAACGGCGATTTTATTTTGGCTTCTTAATATAACCACATGATGTAAACATGTCCATAGACTAGAACTGCAAAAGAAATTCCCGTATTTCCTATTTTGGACATGTATGTCCGGAATAAGAAATCGGGAATTTCGTCTCTATATCTAGCCTAACTGGTAAATGCGCAGCACAAAAGTTAAAAAAAAACTTGGTCATATTAAGAAGCCACAATAAAATCACCGATTTTTTAATGATTTTTAGTCTGATTGTGTCGCTTTAATAATATAGTGTGTGGTAGATGCCCAGTTAGCGTTTACAGCCCTGAAATATTTTATATAAACTAAAAGGATTTTTTTCAATTTGAAATCATCATAAATGTCTTAGTTAGTTCTTTCCGTTATTTGAATACCTATGTTGTGGATCTACGACTATGAAAAATGTTTAGCTCTTTCAGTGCGGGATCGACTTTAGACGTCAAGATTATTACGTTGGAATCTGACGTGTAAAGTCGATCCCCACATTGAAAGGGTTCATCAAATTATATATATATATCGTCCCCTTGGATATAAAAGGGTGTATCTGCCACTCCACAAAGTGGCAGATACACCCTTTCATATCCGAGGGGACGAAATATATCCCGATATATCGTCATTTGAGAATTGTTACATCTAAGTACACTATTTATTTAGTGCGTTACAAAAAAAACTCAGATGAAACATAGTAAATATTTTAATTTCAAATCTATCTGCTGTAAATCTTGCCATCTGCAGCACAGACATACATTACAGTTATTGGTCCGTGATCTGAAGTGCTGTATTATTCGCCGACAACAACACAAAGAGGAGTGCCGATTGCGTCAGTGAACACGTTAAAAATAATTAAAACCACTTAAAAGTATTCATGCACGAAATCACTTCAATTTGAGACCAAACATTTGCAAATATTGCTGTTTAAAACTGATTTCGTTCCCAACAACTGTGATTTGAACGGCTAATAACGGATTGAAACGATGTGGTTAGGGTTAACCCTTTCAGCGCGGGGACCGACTCTAGAAGTCAGAATCTGACGAATTTAGACGTCAGATTTTAAAGTTGATCCTCGCACTGAAATAACGAAAAACTTATATATCCGTAGACAAATACCCTAGGTATTCAAATGAATTGCAAAGAGCTAACTAAGACATTTATGATGACTTCAAATTGAAAAAAAATTGATCTCCATGGTTTATACACAAAGATTTCAGCGTGGCAAGGGTTAAAGGGTTAAATGACTCTTTACTCACAATAAGCTGCTGTGTTTTAGAATCGCAGAAGCAACATGTCTCCTCTTCCTCCCAGTCCTTAACTTCATTTGTTTCAAGACCTGAAAAAAAACAGAAGTAACAAATATAGTCATGAACTACCAGACAGATAGATAGATGCAAAATATTTTATAACTGTTTTGTCATAAACATATATATCTATGTACATGGGTATATAAAAAGATTAGTTTCGTGAAAATGTAAATATCGATGATATCTAAACTTGATATCAAGCTAAGTGGCATTGCCGTGATGGGTTTTTTAACCCATAAAGCGCCGAATTACTTTCCTATAAACCATGGAAACAAGTGGGGTTTTTTCTCAATTCGAAATCATCATAAATGTCTTAGTCAGCTCTTTCCGTTTCTTTTAAATACCTATGGTATATGTCTACGGCCATTAGAAATATTTTCAATCTTACAGTGCAGGGATCGACTTTAGGCGTCAGAATCTGACGTCTACAGACGTCAGATTCTGACGACTAAAGTCGATCCCCGCACTGTAAGGCATAACAGGATATTTTAAGAAGACACGTATACCACGGCGTTGTTATTAAATGTTGCGTCGTTCTGGAAACTCCTGGTTAAAACCGTAGGCCTACGGGTGGGCTGTTACACAGTTTCAATTATTTTCAGTTTTTTATCATGTATGGCAAAGCGAACAACGCACCACGGGGTTCGCATTTGTGAGCCACATGCCAGGCATACTTTGACTAATACAATAAGTTTATTCACCAAAAAAAGAATACAATTCATCAGACTCAGAACAATTTAGTTTAAGTGCTATTATCTGAAGAGATATGGCAGACATTTCTGGTTCCAAAAATTGGGGTTGATGACTTAATTGCGCGATTAATTTCCAATCTAAAAAAAAAATTCTAAGTGCTCCCATTGAAACATTGACTATAGAAGATATTAGATGAATATTTTTTGTTATTCGATCTCGGATTGTTCAGAAAACATGTAAGGCCCGACTTGTGGCTGAGTGTGTATCTTGGAAAACTTTGACTTCCCTAATAATTTGGTATCGATTGGCTGAATGGGGGATGTTAGTATTAATACAATTCTTTTCAAATGCATACGGATCCTTGAAACGGAGATTGCATTAGCTCTCTGATGATTTCGGTCATTGACAATCAGGTGCTGCCGTTGGAGACACTAGAAGCTTATACTTCATATACAAAACCACATGACAGGCATACTTTGACTAACAATAACTTTATTTAAGAAAAAAATCATATAATCCGTCACAATCAGGAGGTTCTCAGATTTAATTTGAGATATTGTATTTGGGCATCTTATGAAATCAGGACATTTATTCCCCCTGAGATTCTCATCTCATCAAATAGGAGTAAATAGCTGGGATGGGTGCCAGGGGCGGATCCAGAACTTTTGAGAAAAGGGGGTCAGATTGAGAAAATTAAAAAATATCTTGGGATACTTTAATCAAAATTGCAAAAATATCGGTATCTGACACTAAAAATCTACTGGGGTGGTGCCTCCTGAGGAAAGGGGGGGGTCAACCCCCCCTCCCCCCGCGCGCGCCTGTGGATCCGCCACTGGGTGCCAGGAGAGTGATTTAAGCGAAACCATTTAAATTACTAGATTTATGATAAAACGGCTCTTAAACAACAAAAAGAAGAGATCCGATTGTCCCTGTTCCCACGTTAAAAATAATTAAATCTCTTAGGGATCAGCTTGATTCATGCCTGAAATCGGGTAAACTAATCCTAGAGATTTGAATAAACTATGCTTTCATTATGGTGATTTTTGTTTTTATTGTAATCCTTAAATACCTAATTAGCAAAACCTGAAGTTTAAAGTGGTTGAAGTCGTTCCTCGTGTTCGCGATATACGACTTTTAAGAAGTTGATAATAATGATTAGATTTGCGAAATCTGAACAGCTGAATAAGGATATTCACTTTAAGAAAACCCTATTAAAATACGAAATAAAAAACACAAGTATAAGTAAAGGCGTATATTCCATAAAAATAAGGTGGTAATAAGTTCTCATTTGATATATTTATTAAGATCAGGGCATTTTCATTTCTTTTGTGGCAATTCTCATCTCAAGGTGTAGATAGATGCGAAAAAATACGTGTGTATTATGGTAGAGTGAATTGCGCAGATTTTTCTACCAATTTTCATGAAATTTTACAACACCATTTCCTACTCATGCGGCGACTACTCTGAAAATTTCATTTACAATTATGGTCCAGTTTAAGCGCTAGTCTCTATAATATGTGGTAAATGACGTCCTCTATAAACCCATTACCCGAGTTTCAGAATTTCATTAGATGTCAAACGGTTTACCTTCTGAAAAACCTACTTAAAACTTGTAAATTTTAGGAAAATTGACCGATAAATTGACTGAGAAATCATCGAAATTCTTTCACTCTGGTTAATGTGAATCAGGGCATAAAGTAGTGAACGCAATAGCACAGAAATTTGGTGTTTTACTTAGTATTTTATGAATTCTCTATGTGATTGTTCTGATCGAGTAGCATCCTTCCATGACCTCATAACTACAAATAGTATTCGACAATACATTGTCAAGGACACATCAAGAGTAAAATATGGGTGGGTGATCAATAAAAATAAATTAAAAGCCGTTTTCTATCGATAATTCAGACGAATAACCACAGATAAATAATTCACCGCCTTAATTGGAATTCATTTTTTAGAAACAATCGGATTATCTGATCTCGATGCCCATCATCAGATTATCTCGATGGTGAGATCCGCGGAGGTAAATTAGGTAATATTAAGCCCTAGAGCACTGATTTCGACTACAGTAGACATTTTGTGTTTTATTAGCACCTGTATAATCCAAGATAACCAGCTGTTAAAAGTAAAATATGCCTTCAATCTTGAAACACTGCTATATGTTGGGATTTAAATTTCACAAATCACATACATTTTCAGTCACTTGGAAGTTGTGTGTCGCGGTAGCGAGACACAACTTTAAGTGGTTGAAAAAATATTTTTTTGTGCTATCAGGTTATCTAGATGATAAGATCCGCGGGGGTAAATTAGGTAATATTGACCATCTATAGCTGTGTGCAGAATGGTGGTATTATCAATGTCGAATGAATGGCATAGGCTAAACTGGGCCAGCGGAAACTCCTGAGGATGATGATAAGGATAAAATGCCACTGCGCTCCGGACACAGGATTCGAAATTCGAGCCCTGGTGGTTTATTAGCTGATCAAATCACAGTTATTGGGAATGTAGGCCTATGTAGTGAGCGCTTTCAAATCAAGATTTGCAAAGGTGTTAGTCTCAACTTAAACAAATATAAGTAAAAAAAATTGGCCCAGCGAGACAAAACTTCTAGTGGGTGGAAACTTAAATACGTTTTAACCGGCATTGGCTCAATATCTCGACACTGGTTCGGTATTGAGAGGAGCCTCCGTGACCGAGAATTAGCGTGCTCGGCCTCAGACCGCCAGGGCTCGAATTTCGAATCCTGTGTCTGGAGGGCAGTGTCATCCCATTCATCTCACCATTCTCAGTAGGTGCTCCTGGCCCAGTTTAGCCTATAATTATGTGCACAAAGGTGGCCTAAAACCCCATTCATTTCAGTTCATTTTTATCTCGACACTGATTGTGATTAGACCAGAAAATAACAGACTTTGACCCAAAGTTGTTTTAATGTTGGCCCACCGTCTGTGATGCTGGCCAAACATAAAAGCAACCTCCATGCAGCGTTTCACACAAGAATGTGGGTTTGATGTTGGACCATCGTCTGCGATGCTGGGCCGGCATTAAACCAACATTGGGTTGATGTCTGGGACAGTCCCTACACAGTTAATTAGGTTGACCCAATGTTGCTTTAACGTTGGCCCACTGTCTGCAACGCTGGGTCAACATTAAAACCAGCATTGGGTCAACGTCTGATGTTTACAATAATCCAAGCAAACACATGTTTACACAATGCTGTTTGAATGTTTGGCAAGCGACGTAGACGTTGGCCCAACATTCAAATAACAATGCGAGAACGTCGCCTGTTTGTTGGGATATCCCAGCAAACACATTACATTGGCCAATGCTGGGCTAATGTTGAGCCATCGTCTACGAAGCTGGCCCAACGTCAGCCCAGCATTGGCCCTATGTATCCTGTTTGTTTGGATGTCACTCTGGGGCTGACAGTGAGGTGAGAAAATACAGTGACGGGCGAACCTCACCGTGCTGAGGTCGCTGTGAGATCATGCTGAGGTCGTGTGACGTCCGCGCTGGCCGGTGACACCTTCTTAAACACCAGCTGGGGAAATAACCAGCCTCCGTGCAGCCACATTTATTCTTATTACTACACCAGTTATGATCATCAAAGCCAGCTCATCATCTGACGGCCTCACCCAATAGTGTCTCAATGTTGGGCCAGCGTTGCAGACGATGAACCAACATTGAAACAACATTGGGTGAATGTTTTGTCTTTGGAGGGAATAACACCAGTTATGGTTATTGCTGTGAAGTATGTAGAAATAAAGAAACGTATGATGACGAATGACAACACATGATTCACAAGCGTCAAATAAAGTCGGAAATGTCTTACAAATATAACTTTTTAGGATGATGTGATGACTAAATTCCATTCACAAACTTAAACGACAAGAAACATGAAATAATTAATTCCATAACACCCAGTTGTCACTCAGAAGTGCATACAAAAATGTCTTATTAGAAATTATGATGCAAACCTCATCGCAGCAAAAGCAATGTCTAAACCAAGTTATCACGCTGACATAATATGTATAAATATAACTCATGAATAAGAAACGTATGGGCATGAATTTGTAAGTATTGCATTGTATTATTGCAATAATTGTATTTTCTTGACTTGCACGAGGAAATCATTCGATTAACCTTTTGTAGCTACCATGTAATCCTTTTAAAATAAATATGTTTATACCAAGAAACGTATGATGACGAATTCCACCACGTCAAACGCAAAAAACAAATAACCCTAATGATCACACGGGTGTTAAATAAACCCAGTAAATTATCACACAGAAGTAGTTGACTTTAAAAAGATGTATGCTGAAAAAATGCCATGGAAATTATACGTCAGTTATTGCATATAGCAATATGTACAGCTATAGCTTATATGTTAAAAACATACGATGGAGAAAATCTATCACATCAATCGCGACCGTCCAGTAAACCCATTTATCGCTCATTAGTATCTACAGATATAGTTTATAAAAAACAACTCTGACAACAAATGTTATCTACGAATGCGCCCAGTAGTCATATCACTCAGAAATATGCAGAAATATAACTTATAAGAAGCATATGGTGACAACTCCTTTAAAATCCCATAACAGCGCCAAATAGAACAGTTATTGCCCAGAAGTATGTGGCAATATAACTGATAAAACATATTACGCATCAGACGAAATCAATTAGGCTACCCCTTAAAGGACTGACATATTTGTATAAAAGCCAAGAGAACAAAGGGTTATTTTCAATTTGAAGTCATTACAAATGTCTTAGTTAGCTCTTTCCGCTACATTTGAGTACAGTCTATGTTATGGGTCTACTGCCACTAAGGAATCAAGGGAATGCTTATAACACAAAGTCATGGAAAAGTAAGGGGTTTTCCAGAACATTGTTGAACCAGCCTTGTTTAATCATACCTCGCCGCATCCTGGTCCTACATATAGAGGCCAGAGAGGGGGGGGGGGGAGGGGGTATTCTATATATTCCTGGATGAGCGCAGAATATGCCATTGCATAATGCTACCAGAATTATACATACAACACTGATGAATAATAAAACAATCATCAATCATTTATACTTGTAAGAACAATTTCGCTCTACAATATTAGGCACAGGAACATGTAGTTATAAATATATATAGCGGCTATACGTGTGTTTATATGAATGTATGCTACTGTTTATATGCCTATATAGGCCTATATCAAAATATATAGGCCCCTCATATATACCTTCAAGCTGATTTCCTATTATATATATATATACATAATCCAGATTTTTATATAATATTATCTATTTCCATATATATAATTTTCTGACAATGAAATGTTTGTTTTAATCTGGATCATATTAATATGGATATTTCTCTACTAACGTGTCCCCACAACACAATGCCCTGATCCTCAGGCCGTGGTCACGTGGTCACATACCAACAAGATAAACTGCCGTAATTTAGTTGTGTTTTAGCGGCGGTTATTTCTCCGGCAGACAGGCGCACAATCACACGTGTTCTGCCTGGACGAGCAGAGAATCAGGTGATTTAATCATATTTCCTTCTTTTGAAATGAGCAGTTGCTTGTTTCTAGTGATCCCTTTGTGTTACGCACATCAATTATTGCATTGTGAACAGTCTTAGTCCTTCTCCTTCCTACATAAACTGCCCCCCTCTCGGAGGGGCTCATCAATCTCCCGGAGCAGAACGGACGACTGAACACAAGTGACGGCTGCTCCAACCGCCAGATACAAGTCCTACCGCCAGATACAAGTCCAGTTGTTAACCCCTTAAGCACGGGGATCGACCTTAGACGTCAGGATCTGACGTCTGAAGTCGATACCGTACTGAAAGAGTAAAATTTTTGACCCATAACATAGGTCTTCAAAAGAACCAGAAACAGCTAACTAAGACATTTATGATGATTTAAAATTAAAAAATATTTAAGCAATTTAAGCGTTACATATATTATATGGTTAACGCTTTAAGGGTTAAGGTAACCACTCTTTTCTTTCCCATGGTATTAATCAAAGTATTGCAGCATTGCAAGGGTCAAATACGGCTACCAGACCATGGTACACGGAGGGTGGACGCTTCTGTTCTATGATACACGGAGGGTGGACGCTTCTCATCTATGATACACGGAGGATGGACGCTTCCAGGAGACGGTGCACGGGGGATAGACGCTTGCGACTCTGTGACACGGGAATAGACGCTTGCCACTCTGTGACACCGGCTGATATTAATGCTTGATAACAGATAACTTCACTTCTCTCCATGCCGTACTCGTCCTCCGTGGTAATTGGCAGCCTCCTAAATTACAACCAGGCTCCCAGACCTGTTTGTTTACCCGCCGCCATTTGCAATCTCTCCCGCCCAGGTCAACAAAATGTTGTCTCTGACTCATGCTGTGATAATGTCTGCCAAAATCTCAAAAAATACAAAACAAGATGTCTCCATACGGCAATTAAAAAAGAAACAGTTCCACAATTCTCCACATTTATAAGGGTTGTTTGTGTTTGTTTGTTTGTTTGTTTGTTTGTTTGTTTGTTTGTTTGTTTGTTTGTTTGTTTGTTTGTTTGTTTGTTTGTTTGTTTGTTTGTTTGTTTGTTTGTTGTTTGTTTGTTTGTTTGTTTGTTTGTTTGTTTGTTTGTTTGTTTGTTTGTGTCTTACTCGGACTAGCATCCTAATAACGTCTGTTCAAAAACTCACAATGAAATATGTCCATACAGTTAAATTAGAAACAGTTGAAATGATTTCACATGTATAAGAGATTGGGGGATTGTATTAATTGTTGATAATTCCGTCTCTGTCTGGTCTGAGACAAAGGAGCTGTCATTCAAACTAATTGCTCACGTCGCGATGCCTGCTGTTCTAACAACAAGCACACTCAATCAATGCTGTTCCAATGCTGGGACAGCGTCCGCGACTGTGGCCCAACGTAAAAACAACACTTGGCCAACCACTCATATTACTGGATGATATCGCGGAGAGAGAATTAGAAAACATCTCTCATTATAAAAAAAATCCCCACTTTGATATATCACGATAATACATAAACAGAGACGCACATCCAACGAGGCACAGAGCTAAATCATGGAGACAATTTTCTACGACTGTTTGTTAGAGTGGTATAGATTTTAATAATGGACCGCACAATGGGCGAGTGGATAGAGCACATAACTAACCGAGTCGCCAGTTATTAAGGCGAGATGAATGCTGCGGCGAAAAAAACCTCAACTCTTTCTGAGTGAACGCGCCCCTCGCATTCCGCAATGTTTCCCCCCAAAACTGATGAGCAATATATTAGAGCGGCCCATAAATCTCAATAGCCGCTTAAAGTGCAGTGACGATCATTTTTCTCCTCATTTAATGGCCGCTCTGAATGTCTTAACTTGCCTTTGTTACATCACTGCCTGGAATTGCTAAAGCGGCGACAGTTTTAACCCGCAAAGCACTAAGTTATTGAATTTAAAATTTTTCGCACTTTAAGTTGTGTCTCGCTACCACGATTCACAACTTAAAGTGGGTAAAAATAATTACATATGTACAATTCGCATTCGTAGTTCTGGTAATATTCGTGAGGTTTTAATTTTTGCGAATTTCGCGAGGAGGACAAATTCGCGAATTTAAGAATTACGCGAAAATTATTATTATAATAGCGCTACTATCATCGAATTTGATAATTCGCGAATTCTAGACTTCACGAAAAGTCCCGAAATCATAAATTCGCGAAAATTTAAACACGCGAAAATTGCCAGATCCACAGTATGCAAATTTAACTCATTTCCCCTTCACATTGTATTATTACCAAAGGGTTACGTCATAATAACGAGGCTCTGAGCTTTAATTTGAGATATTATACTGTAGTTTTTTTTTATAAAATCACGACATTTTTTACTCCACACCATTTGAGTATCACAATTCACACCTCAAGGGATATAAAATAAAGATACTTAGCTGGGTGCTAACCCTTGCAAAGCTGAATTTTTTTTTTATAAACCATAGAAACCAAAGGGTTTATTTCAATTCGAAATCATCATAAATGTCTCAGTTAGCTCTTTCCGCTGCATTTGAATACCTATGTTATGGGTCAGTCTACGTCCATTCGAAATATTTCAGTTCTTACAGCGCGGGGAACGTCTTTATGAGTCAGAATCTAACGTCTATAGACATCAGATTCTGACGTATAAAGACACGTCTATAGACGTCAGATTCTGACGTATAAAGACGGTCCCCGCGCTGAAAGGTTAAATGAATGAATGAATGAATGAATGAATAAATGAATGAATGAATGAATGAATGAATAAATGAATAAATAAATAAATAAATGAATGAATGAATGAATGAATGAATGAATGAATGAATGAATGAATGAATGAATGAATGAATGAATGAATGAATGAATGAATGAATGAATCAATCAATCAATCAATCAATCAATCAATCAATCAATGAACAGGGCTTCAGGTAATTTTTGTGCACATACAGGCTAAACTGGGCCAGGCGAGATGAATCAGAGAGATGGTGAGATGAATCAGATGACACTGCCCTACAGACACAGGTTCGAAATGTCGGAGCACGCTACCTCTCGCTGACGGAGGCTCCTCAGAATACTGAGACCTTAGGAATAAGCTGATAAGAGGGGGTGTTAAGAGGTTAAAACTTGTCCGTAGGATGGTGAGATGAATAAAATGACACTTCCCTCCAGACACAAGATTTGAGAAAATGTAAGAAATATGTTTAAAAATCCATAGAAATTACATTCGTCTGTGGATTTAATAACACGAAAAAATCCGTAAAAAATGGCGGAATTTATAGTATGGAGAGCCCCGGGTTAAAGCGCGTCTGTAGTGGCTTTGTTACGCTCAGTCACTCACTCATCCGTTTATACAGACAGTAGGACCCCGTAAATGCGGCACTTTTGGTAGGTTGCGTCACATTTTCTGACCCATTTGGCAGTGGAGTGAGTGCCCTATGACATGTGTTTGCATGACGGTCACCCCCACCCGGTGATCTCTCTCTCACACAGGCCATACCAGCATCTTATACATAAAAGATGAGACCAGGTCAACCAATTATGTACACGCCAGTCACATAGATCTTAATAAAAATATACACCACCATATCTTCGTGGACAACTAGATGAAATAATCAAAGTGTAAAAATAGTGCAAATATTAGTCATATTTTTTTTTACAATTCATTTTATACATTATCTTTTAAATTTCACATTTCAAATGTATCATTATATAAGTGCTCAGTAATATATTTTGTTAAAGCTTTGTCATACATGTAATATATACACATGTTATCGCTATGACACCGAAGTTTGACGCAAATAATAAAAGTATAAAATAATTGTAAATATGAGTTCTTTTAATCATTTTTAAAATTATGTTTATACACATTACTGCCTATTTTATAATACATTTTATATCACATCACCATACCAGTGTTCACATTGGAACAATAATACATGTATATATGTTTTTATATATAGTATGCACACACAAATACATATTGATGTTCTTACTGTACATGTGGCGAAATAAAAAAATAATTGTACACGTTCCATCACATATTCCATCAAATACAAAACATTTTTATAACATGTGTACAACGTCGGACAAACGTCTTCGACGTTGGTCCAGCATTGTACACATGTTATACAAATGTTTTGTGTTGACTGGGCTATGAGAGGATTGACTGAGAGATGTGTAATTGTGTGAGGTGGGTATCTTCAGATGGAGATACTCAAATTTTAAGGCCATTTGGCAAATCAGGTTGACAGACTCGCAGGCGAGGAATTGGCGTGTTCTTCTGGTTATTAGATTCTCCTGGGAAGCTGGAGGTGTCCCTGCGACAGAAGGCGTCGGCGGAATGCCGGGCCAATTAGGTAAGATGCTGGGCCGGTACTGAGGAGAGGTTTGGTCCCTTGTGAGGTGGCTGTGTCCACCAGACAGATCTTGCAGGGAGCAGGAGAGCAGAAGCCGTCGGCTGAACGCCGGGCCAATTAATTAAGATGCTGGGCCAGCGTTTGGAAGACGTTTTGTCCCTTGTGAGGTGGCAGAATGTCTTGCAGGGAGCACCAGAAGAGGCCGGTCATAGCGCACTGGCGACCAGGATGGGGGTCCAGAGGGGGGGGGCAGGATGGGGGGTCCAGAGGTTAGGGGACTGAGGTCTGGCGATCCCAGGGGATGAGCGGCAAGTAGCGCCAGGCCATGACGAAATATTGTCACCGGACTGCCTGTGCTGGCTCGGGCAGGCTGGAAGGCGAGCTGGATGGCGGATGAGCGAGATATTTGGGGGAAGTAACAGACGCCACAACAAACACAACACGTTGAAACAATGTTGGCTTTTCAATGTCAGCGCAGCGTCGCAGACGCTGCGCTAGCATAAAGCCAACATTTGCGTGTCTAATTTTTTCTGGGTACACTTCCGTGCAACGCCATAAGGCAGTAACTACTTACATGACGAGTGAGCAGTCACTGCCTTTTGGCTTTGCAGAGCGGTGCAGCCCATTGCGCTCTCTTGCTCGCAGCACCTGAGCAGCAGGGGGCCAGTTTTCCAGGCACGAGGCCTACACAGAGGGCCTCCAGTCAGCCCAACCAACCCTGGAACTTGTCAGTCTTTTCGGGTCTGTCGCTAATTGAGAGTCGTCCATTGATCTAGCCCCATTCACAAAGCGGAGGCGGTCTAATGAATTTTGCAGCGGAGTAACTCGGCATACAGCGTGGTCGATGCTCAATGGCCAGCACGGTTATCCATGTACGCATTCCTTTACTACGAGAAAAAGATACCCTCACAAAGCGATGGCCAACGGTCTGCGGCGCTGGGCCGGCGTTAATCCAACGCTACGTCATGCGTGGAGGGGTGGGTGGAGGGATGGTGTAGTGGGGGGGGATCTTGTCTATGTGTCATACATTTGCATGAATTTTCTCCAGAAAACTCACTCGTCGCGCATCGTAATAATCTGATCCCTGAGTGTGTGTGTGTGTGTGTGTGGGGGGGGGGGGATCCTGATCGGGTAGGGGGGGGGGCGAGATCTATTGGCAGTGAGAACAGTTTTGAGGGTTTGCGCAATCCTTAAAATGGGCGGCGAGTAATAGCGCCTCCACGCGGGGGTGGGGGGGTTGGCGGGGGGTCCCTGAAGGATAGGGGACGGCAGGCACATGGCCATCAATCATGAGACAAAGCCACCGCACACTCCCAGCCAAAAAAACATCTCCAGTGACAAGTCGTTTTACAAATTTGCGGCAATTCTCCAGTGAAATGAATAACTGCAATTTACAGCTCTGTTCCCTCGCGAAGGCGGCGTAAACGGCTGCACAAGCCCTCCCCGTGGACCCGCATAAAGACAGCGCCGTGGATTTAGTGCACTGCTCTAATTCCCACCCCCAGGATATTTCCACCTAAATGCAATTTGATTATTCTTTTTACACAAACATTATGAACCCAGGGATGGAGCTCTGTGCAGGGACGCAAAACGCCGGCGCGGCGTTAGCCCGACGCCCCGCGGCGTCTGGCTAACGCCGCGCCGACGTTTCACCCCTGGCTTGCCGAGTGCCGCGCTCGCTACCCCTCGTGGAATGTCTTCATAGTAATTGAAGATCAGTCCACTCGCCACATTTAGGTTTGTCGCCAGCGAACAATCCATCACTGGCGGGTTTTTGTCCACGCCCGGGCTCTGCTAATGTGACAACACGTTTCCCCGGCGCTCTTGTTTCCAGAAAAGAACAGCGCCGCCGCCGTCACCGCCGGCGGCGCAAACTGCATGTTACACAGTTTAAAGTTCACACTTTTATTTCAAGAAAGCATTGAGCGCACATGCCGGCATGCTACACTCCACGTGTGAACAGTGGTAAACAACATCACAGTCACGCCAAGCATCTTAAATAACGCCGCGTCATCAGGACCTGCATGTTTTTCAAATAATCTGACCTAATTTCTCGTCCGCTGATTGATCAAGATCCCGCCAATTCGCGATTTCGACGAATCAACTGACGTGGGCGCTTCTGTACAAAACACCCCTCCCCTCCAGCGAGGACCGAAACAAATAACGGATCGAAGAGTTTTTTTCGGCAGCCGCACTAATTTTATGGAATCCCCTCTTCATTATGCGAAGGCGGCAGAAATAATTAAATTTCATCATCAGACAGTCTTATCCTTCCCAGAGATGGCAAAATAATGTTGGTTTATTATTGGGCCAGCGCAGCGAACGTTGTACCAGCATTAAGCCAACGTTTGAGACAGCGTCTCCCGTGTGATCAGGGAGTGTTATTATTCATGACTCATCGAAAACCTGTTGCAATTTTGTATGAATTATCTCCTCGACTTTGGTTAAATATTGTTTTTCTGTGTCCGAGGATATAGGTGACCCTTCACATGGAATGACTGAATGAATGAATGAATGAATGAATGAATGAATGAATGAACTAATAAAGAAAGAAAGAAATGAATTAATAAACCGATAAATGGATAAACGGATAAATGACTGAATAAAAGTAGACATAAAGCTAAACTAGGCCTGGAATTCCTGCTGATATCGAGATGGCACTCAGATGACATGGCCCTCCAGACATGAGATTCTACGGCCATTTTTTTTAGTTCTTAAAGTGCGGGGATCGACTCTAGACGTCAGAATCTGTCGTCTACAGACGTCAGTTTCTGACGTCTAAAAGATTTAAACCACTATGCGCGATTATAGTCATTTTTTATTCGTTTGATTAACCTGTTTACATGTTTAAATCGTAATTATTGGGAGTGAAATGTGTGTTTAAACATCAAGATTTGCAAAATGTGTTTGTTTCAAATTAAACAAATGTGAGTAATTATCACCCACTTGAAGTTGTGGGTGGTGGTAGCGATACACAACTTTAAGTGGGTGAAAAATTAAATTATTTTATTCTGCGCCTGTCTCTCTGTCTATCTGTCCGTCCGTCCGTCCGTCCGTCAGTCTGTCTGTCTGTCTGTCTGTCATATCTTCAAAATATGCGTCAGTTCTGTTGTTTATTCAGGGGAAAAAAGACAGGATGATAGACTGTATTTTGTTGTGTGCCCCTGAGATCATATGATGACATTGATACACCACCGTGGATCTGTCTGCTCGGCACTGTGGCTATGATGTATGGGAAGTGATGAGCTACAGAAATATTGTCACAAAAAGCCTTTTGACAAGTTTTCATCTTGGTTTGAACAGGATGTATCACTAACTTTATAAAGTGGGAGTTACATCCTTACGATTCCGGGGGGGGGGGTGAGTTCAACCCTGACAACGTGGGGCCGTATTCTCGTACAAGTTACGATATATCGTAGGCTTCTAATTGGTCGAGATGGCCATCTTGACCAATCAGAAGCCTACGATATATCGTAACTTGTACGAGAATATGGGCTCTGAAATATTTTTGTTTAAACCATGCAGAAACTTGAACACCAGAGAGGTCGATGAACCTACGAGCTCTGGCTTATCAAGCAGGCAGCGTTAACCATTACACCAGAGACCCACCCCACAACATATAAAGTAAATATTCAAAAACCTTTTTGTTAACCCTTCCCAGCAAACGTCTACCCAAGACGTCTTTCGAAATGTCTACCCAATATTGGGCCAGCGTCGTAGACAGTGGCCCAGCATTGGCTCAACGTTGGATCGTTGTCTCGTGCTTGCTGGGTTACAAAGCTAAAATATTTTTGATAAAGTATAGATTTCAAAGGTTTTTTCAATTTGAAATCGTCATAAATGACTTAGTTAGCTCTTTCCGTTTCATTTGAATACGTATGTTATGGGTCTGCGACCATTAGCAACATTTTACTTTTTCAGTGCGGGGATCGATTTTAGACATCAGAATTACGTCAGATTCTGACGTCTAATGTCGTTTTTAATATATTTTATAAACATGGTATATCACAGTTATTGGGAATGAAATGTGCGTTTAACCCTTTCAAGCCTGAGTTTACCATAGTCATATTCATCTACAACAAGCCGCGAATTGCTGTCGCAATTCTCGACTTGTTGTAGATGAAGATGACTTAAGGTGGTTTGAAAATTAAAGAAAATTGCCATGTATTGGTAAGCCAGTTTCATGGAAATTTTCGTTCTAAAACCCTTCCTTGTAGGAAAATTAAGTCTGTTTTCAGGAATGTAAAACGATGCTTTAATGCACCGTGAGGGCTTAAAGGGTTAAACATCATGATTTGCAAATGCTTGGACTCAAATTACTTAAAGTTGTGATTCGCGGTAGCTGACAATTCACACAAGATAACCAAACTGGTGAAGGTGTAACTAAACACAATCCCTATTATTGCCAATGAATGTATCCAAAGAAAACAGTTATATTGCCAATGAATGCATCCAAAGAAAACAGTTATATTGCCAATGAATGTATCCAAAAGAAAACAGTTATGTTGCCAATGAATGTATCCAAAGAAAACAGTTATATTGCCAATGAATGTATCCAAAAGAAAACAGTTATATTGCCAATGAATGTATCCAAAAGAAAACAGTTATATTGCCAATGAATGTATCCAAAGAAAACAGTTATATTGCCAATGAATGTATCCAAAGAAAACAGTTATATTGCCAATGAATGTATCCAAAGAAAACAGTTATATTGCCAATGAATGTATCCAAAAGAAAACAGTTATATTGCCAATGAATGTATCCAAAGAAAACAGTTATATTGCCAATGAATGTATCCAAAAGAAAACAGTTATATTGCCAATGAATGTATCCAAAAGAAAACAGTTATATTGCCAATGAATGTATCCAAAGAAAACAGTTATATTGCCAATGAATGTATCCAAAAGAAAACAGTTATATTGCCAATGAATGTATCCAAAAGAAAACAGTTATATTGCCAATGAATGTATCCAAAGAAAACAGTTATATTGCCAATGAATGTATCCAAAAGAAAACAGTTATATTGCCAATGAATGTATCCAAAAGAAAACAGTTATATTGCCAATGAATGTATCCAAAAGAAAACAGTTATATTGCCAATGAATGTATCCAAAAGAAAACAGTTATATTGCCAATGAATGTATCCAAAAGAAAACAGTTATATTGCCAATGAATGTATCCAAAAGAAAACAGTTATATTGCCAATGAATGTATCCAAAAGAAAACAGTTATATTGCCAATGAATGTATCCAAAAGAAAACAGTTATATTGCCAATGAATGTATCCAAAGAAAACAGTTATATTGCCAATGAATGTATCCAAAAGAAAACAGTTATATTGCCAATGAATGTATCCAAAAGAAAACAGTTATATTGCCAATGAATGTATCCAAAAGAAAACAGTTATATTGCCAATGAATGTATCCAAAAGAAAACAGTTATATTGCCAATGAATGTATCCAAAAGAAAACAGTTATATTGCCAATGAATGTATCCAAAAGAAAACAGTTATATTGCCAATGAATGTATCCAAAAGAAAACAGTTATATTGCCAATGAATGTATCCAAAAGAAAACAGTTATATTGCCAATGAATGTATCCAAAGAAAACAGTTATATTGCCAATGAATGTATCCAAAAGAAAACAGTTATATTGCCAATGAATGTATCCAAAAGAAAACAGTTATATTGCCAATGAATGTATCCAAAAGAAAACAGTTATATTGCCAATGAATGTATCCAAAAGAAAACAGTTATATTGCCAATGAATGTATCCAAAAGAACACAGTTATATTGCCAATGAATGTATCCAAAAGAAAACGGTTATATTGCCAATGAATGTATCCAAAAGAAAACAGTTATATTGCCAATGAATGTATCCAAAAGAAAACAGTTATATTGCCAATGAATGTATCCAAAAGAAAACAGTTATATTGCCAATGAATGTATCCAAAAGAAAACAGTTATATTGCCAATGAATGTATCCAAAAGAAAACAGTTATATTGCCAATGAATGTATCCAAAAGAAAACAGTTATATTGCCAATGAATGTATCCAAAAGAAAACAGTTATATTGCCAATGAATGTATCCAAAAGAAAACAGTTATATTGCCAATGAATGTATCCAAAAGAAAACAGTTATATTGCCAATGAATGTATCCAAAAGAAAACAGTTATATTGCCAATGAATGTATCCAAAAGAAAACAGTTATATTGCCAATGAATGTATCCAAAAGAAAACAGTTATATTGCCAATGAATGTATCCAAAAGAAAACAGTTATATTGCCAATGAATGTATCCAAAAGAAAACAGTTATATTGCCAATGAATGTATCCAAAAGAAAACAGTTATATTGCCAATGAATGTATCCAAAAGAAAACAGTTATATTGCCAATGAATGTATCCAAAAGAAAACAGTTATATTGCCAATGAATGTATCCAAAAGAAAACATTTATATTGCCAATGAATGTATCCAAAAGAAAACAGTTATATTGCCAATGAATGTATCCAAAAGAAAACAGTTATATTGCCAATGAATGTATCCAAAAGAAAACAGTTATATTGCCAATGAATGTATCCAAAAGAAAACAGTTATATTGCCAATGAATGTATCCAAAAGAAAACAGTTATATTGCCAATGAATGTATCCAAAAGAAAACAGTTATATTGCCAATGAATGTATCCAAAAGAAAACAGTTATATTGCCAATGAATGTATCCAAAAGAAAACAGTTATATTGCCAATGAATGTATCCAAAAGAAAACAGTTATATTGCCAATGAATGTATCCAAAAGAAAACAGTTATATTGCCAATGAATGTATCCAAAAGAAAACAGTTATATTGCCAATGAATGTATCCAAAAGAAAACAGTTATATTGCCAATGAATGTATCCAAAAGAAAACAGTTATATTGCCAATGAATGTATCCAAAAGAAAACAGTTATATTGCCAATGAATGTATCCAAAAGAAAACAGTTATATTGCCAATGAATGTATCCAAAAGAAAACAGTTATATTGCCAATGAATGTATCCAAAGAAAACAGTTATATTGCCAATGCATTGTATCCAAAGAAAAAACTTATATTGCCAATGCATTGTATCCAAAGAAAAAACTTATATTGCCAATGCATTGTATCCAAAGAAAAAAGTTATATTGCCAATGCATTGTATCCAAAGAAAAAACTTATATTGCCAATGCATTGTATCCAAAGAAAAAACTTATATTGCCAATGCATTGTATCCAAAGAAAAAAGTTATATTGCCAATGCATGGTATTCTAAAAAGGCAAGAGAAAGTGTCAAAATAACTGACATAAAGCATATCTGTTGTTTCCTGTGAGTAAAGCTAATTGCACATAATAATTTTGCTAAAGGCAACTTCATATGGAGGATAACACTTTTAGTACTTTTGTAGGGAGTATTGTCGTTATTTAAACATAAATCGCACTTAAATAATAGTTTTTATAAAGTATTTTGTTCAATCTGCAAGGTTTATCACATTTAAACCTCAATACAAAAATGATTCACACCCTAATTCGTGATCTACAATGCAATTGGATGGAAAATTACATATCTAATATAGCGCTTCAGGTGTTAACGCGATTTAAAGCTCTTCCCGTGATAATTGGTCCCATTTATACATGTATGTCTCTGGGGCACACTATGATTGGACGAATACTATAATCATAGAAATCATATATAATTTACAGCACGTGTTTTGCTTAATTTAGACACCAAAATATCGAAATAAAAATTGAATAAGCGTTTCGTGCAATCGAGTGAAAACAAAATTGGTGAGCTGTGCTTGGTGAAATCTATTTTCTGGTGAAATTACTTCAATTAGAATAATGTATTTGTGCTGTATTTAACATGTTTATAGCGGAGAGAAATATATTCACTCTGAATCAAGTGAAATATCTATTTGTGGTGATGTTTTCTTGTTTGAAAATGGATTTGCATAAGCAATTTCCAGCTTCAAATCGTAAAAAATATTTTTTATTTATGAAAAATAAACAACGCTTCAATGAAACTACTAATTTGGGTTAAAACTGCTTAAAACGTAATGCATAGGAATAAAAATTGTTATTATTATTATTATTCTAGCTCGAACCTGTATACTTCATACCGTTTGCATATCTGCTGTGGGGTAATTTATCTGCGGGAACTGTAGTCAGTTTATCCCGATTAAATGGTCATTTATATTTTTCATTCATTTGAAGCCGGAATTGCTAACGCAATTTTAAATTCGAAATCATATTAAATGTTTTAGTTAAATCTTTCTGCTTCATTTAAATACATATGTTATGGGTCTACGGTCATTATAAATAGTTTACTCTTTCAGTGCGAGGATCGACCTTAGACGTCTTAGATTCTGACGTATAAAGTCGTCCCGCGCTGAAAGGGCTCATCACGTATAAATACGGTTGCAGTATAGCAAAGCAATATCTCGAACCTGTACCCGCCGCACCATGTATCTGTTGCGGGCTAATTTATCTTCGGGGAGTGCACCCCGTCAGATCTGGTGTGGTGTCGGTGTGGGGTGTGTTTTGTCAGACTGGGGTAAGTTGTCAAACAGGGCCGCTCAGTGTCAGAGTGTTATAATGGGTGTCATGATGGCGGGAATCGTGTGGTAAGGGTCACAGCCAGATGTGGTCGGATTGGTTTAGAAGGGCTGAGCTTAAACAGAAGCCTATCAGGATGGAACAGATCCCGGTGGATATGATCGCATCCGATGTTTAGCACGACCCCGTGTTAAACGCATCAATCAAAACAATGTCGCTATCTCTACCAACGCTTACTGCACCCACAGTACCAATAGTCCCCACACTACCAATGTCGCTATCTCTACCAGCGCTTACTGCCCCCACAGTACCAATAGTCCCCACACTACCAATGTCACTATCTCTACCAGCGCTTACTGCCCCCTCAGTACCAATAGTCCCCACACTACCAATGTCACTATCTCTACCAGCGCTTACTGCCCCCACAGTACCAATAGTCCCCACACTACCAATGTCGTTATCTCTACCAACGCTCACTACCCCCACAGTACCAATAGTCCCCACACTACCAATGTCACTATCTCTACCAGCGCTTACTGCCCCCACAGTACCAATAGTCCCCACACTACCAATGTCACTATCTCTACCAGCGCTTACTGCACCCACAGTACCAATAGTCCCCACACTACCAATGTCGCTATCTCTACCAACGCTTACTGCCCCCAAGGTACCAATAGTCCCCACACTACCAATGTCGCTATCTCTACCAATGCTTACTACACCCATAGTACTAATAGTCCCCACACTACCAATGTCGCTATCTCTACCAATGCTTACTGCCCCCACAGTACCAATAGTCCCCACACTACCAATGTCGCTATCTCTACCACACTTACTGCCCCCACAGTACCAATAGTCCCCACACTACCAATGTCGCTATCTCTACCAGGGCTTACTGCCCCCACAGTACCAATAGTCCCCACACTACCAATGTCGCTATCTCTACCAATGCTTACTACACCCATAGTACCAATAGTCCCCACACTACCAATGTCGCTATCTCTACCAGCGCTTACCGCACCCACAGTACCGATAGTCCCCGCACTACCAATGTCGCTATCTCTACCACACTTACTGCCCCCACAGTACCAATAGTCCCCACACTACCAATGTCGCTATCTCTACCAATGCTTACTACACCCATAGTACTAATAGTCCCCACACTACCAATGTCGCTATCTCTACCAATGCTTACTGCCCCCACAGTACCAATAGTCCCCACACTACCAATGTCGCTATCTCTACCACACTTACTGCCCCCACAGTACCAATAGTCCCCACACTACCAATGTCGCTATCTCTACCAGCGCTTACTGCCCCCACAGTACCAATAGTCCCCACACTACAAATGTCGCCATCTCTACCAGGGCTTACTGCCCCCACAGTACCAATAGTCCCCACACTACCAATGTCGCTATCTCTACCAATGCTTACTACACCCATAGTACCAATAGTCCCCACACTACCAATGTCGCTATCTCTACCACACTTACTGCCCCCACAGTACCAATAGTCCCCACACTACCAATGTCGCTATCTCTACCAGGGCTTACTGCCCCCACAGTACCAATAGTCCCCACACTACCAATGTCGCTATCTCTACAAGCGCTTACTGCCCCCACAGTACCAATAGTCCCCACACTACCAATGTCGCTATCTCTACCACACTTACTGCCCCCACAGTACCAATAGTCCCCACACTACCAATGTCGCTATCTCTACCAATGCTTACTACACCCATAGTACCAATAGTCCCCACACTACCAATGTCGCTATCTCTACCAGCCCTTACCGCACCCACAGTACCGATAGTCCCCGCACTACCAATGTCGCTATCTCTACCACACTTACTGCCCCCACAGTACCAATAGTCCCCACACTACCAATGTCGCTATCTCTACCAATGCTTACTACACCCATAGTACTAATAGTCCCCACACTACCAATGTCGCTATCTCTACAAGCGCTTACTGCACCCACAGTACCAATAGTCCCCGCACTACCAATGCCGCTATCTCTACCAACGCTTACTGCCCCCACAGTACCAATAGTCCCCACACTACCAATGTCGCTATCTCTACCAATGCTTACTACACCCATAGTACTAATAGTCCCCACACTACCAATGTCGCTATCTCTACCAGGGCTTACTGCCCCCACAGTACCAATAGTCCCCACACTACCAATGTCGCTATCTCTACCAACGCTTATTGCACCCATAGTACTAATAGTCCCCACACTACCAATGTCGCTATCTCTACCAGGGCTTACTGCCCCCACAGTACCAATAGTCCCCACACTACCAATGTCGCTATCTCTACCAGCGCTTATTGCACCCATAGTACTAATAGTCCCCACACTACCAATGTCGCTATCTCTACCACACTTACTGCCCCCACAGTACCAATAGTCCCCACACTACCAATGTCGCTATCTCTACCAACGCTTATTGCACCCACAGTACCAATAGTCCCCACACTAACAATGTCGCTATCTCTACCAACGCTTATTGCACGCACAGTACCAATAGTCCCCGCACTACCAATGTCGCTATCTCTACCAGCGCTTACTACACCCATAGCTTACTACACTCTAGGTTTTTTCCAGAAAGTGTTAAAGAAAGAGCACATTTTTGTAAGTAGAACTCCAGGGTGACGTAAGTAATCAAGGGACAATTAAGTGTAGTAAACTAGAATAATATATGGTCGTAATAGATTTTGGCGGGATATAATTATGGCAAAATTAAGGGTGGTATACTAGAATAGTTTATGATTGTAATAGATTGCACTTACAAATATATTTATGAACAAATGCTGCCACGGGCGGCTACACAAACCTCACGCCATATTGTTAATATTACTGCCTCGGCTGTTCGTGTATTTGATCAGAAAATTATTTTATACTGTTATAATAGGCCCCACAGGTAGCTCGTATTATCTAAATGACTAATTATTATAATAATGCTTTTTTTTCCTCACATCACTAATAGTTCGAGCTATTTTCAACTTTTTTGCCAACATCTAAAACGTGGCCCAATGATGATATTCTTACCCTTATTTAACCCTAAAGTGCTAAGTTGAATAAATTTAAATTTTCACCCATTTGAAGTTGTGTTTTGCTACCGCGACCCACAACTTCAAGCGGATGAAAATTACTCATATTTGAGACCAAACATTTGCAAATCTTAATGTTTAAATACTTATTACCTTCCCATTAACTGCGATTTAAGCGGCCAATAAAACGGATCAAAAACACTATAGTCGTGCTTGGTGCATATTATCCGGTCTTAGGCCTTTACTTATTCTATTTTAAAAGTCTATTCTCCCCCCTCCTTGATAAATAACAACTGATTGACTTATAGAACTCTCCTGTCCTGTGAGAATGAATCAATGGCATCTTAGGACATTTCAGCGGCGGCGGGTGCGGCCATCTACTGAACACATTTAGACAGCCCCCTATTGGGGATGGATAATTAGACACCATTAAACTGACGCAGGCGCACCAAGCAAGCGTTAATTACACGACTTTTTATCGGAAAAATAAACGGTGTTTTTATAGTGGGAAGGCCCAGTAGGGCGAGCAAATATCCATCTGTGAGTCAATACAATAGCGCAAATTTAAAATAACTGCGCTGGAGTACTATAAACGGTCGATCTATACTCTCTGGCAAGTGATTGGAAAAGATGGCAATCTCGACCAATCACCTGCTAGAGATCCAGGTCAATCTGTCGGAGAACAGCGGTCTGGTTTACGGGCGCATGCGCGCAAAGCGGTGTAATCGTGAGACATGCATTAACGTTCAAAGCCAGAAGGCAGTAACTGCTTACTTTTCAAGTAAGCGGTTACATGCCTTTGGCTTTGGTCAGCGGTACAGTATGGAAGGTGATGCGTGTCACAATTGGTGTTAGCTTCATTCTGGTGATTGTGACGGCGGTAGAGCGCACCAGATTGGAATGTATATATTGTCAACTATCTCTCTGCCTCTCGCTGAATGGTACACGATCAATAAACACGCGTCCGCGGTCCCCGCCTTACTGACTCCATCTACCTCAGATTATAATTGTACGTGTAACTCCCCGGGCTAGCTATTATAAAATAACTGTCATGACGTCTCTAATGGCCACAGTCAGACATCACAAATATAAGCCGATATATGAACAGGATGAATCGCATAAGAAAGCATTGCAAATTCTGTTAAACAACTTGCAAAAAACATTTTTTATGCAGTTTAATTACGTAATTTTACACTTGTGAGAAATTTGAAGAATTGTAATTAAGACACGCTAAGCTACATATTACTAGAAAATAACCTGTGCGTCGTTTTGACTGCTGCGCGGACGACGGTGCGTCATCTGTCCAATTTGATGAACATCATTTTAACACGGACACAGTTCTAATACAGAGTAATTTTAATGGAATTTAAATTTTCACCCACATCAAGTTGCGTCTGGTCTCACTCACAACTTCGGAGGTGTGAGATTTCTCACTCACAACTTCAGGTGGGTGAAAATTCTCACTCACAACTTCGGGTGGGTGAAAATTCTCACTCACAACTTCAGGTGGGTGCAAATTCTCACTCACAACTTCAGGTGGGTGGAAATTCTCACTCACAACTTCAGGTGGGTGAAAATTCTCACTCACAACTTCGGGTGGGTGAAAATTCTCACTACAACTTCAGGTGGGTGAAAATTCCTGATATTTTGTTTCATTTGAGACTAAACAAATCTTCATGTTAAACATTCATTTCGCTCCAGCTAACAGTGATTTGATTGGCTAGTACAACGAATTACAAACGACTATATCATGCTTAGCTGTTAGAGGCATACAATCATCTCTTACACAGTTTAATAACGCAACCCATAACTTTAACCCTTTAATCCCGCACGATGCATCAAAGCATCATTTTACATCCCTGAAAACAGACTTAATTTTCCTACAACCAAAGGTTTTAGAATGAATATTTCCATGAAACTGGTTTACCAATTCATAGCAATTTTCTTTAATTTTTAAACCACATCAAATCATCTTCATCCACTACAAGTCGAGAATTGCGACAGCAATTCGCGGCTTGTAGTGGATGAAGATGACAATAGTAAAATTATGGGTAAAAATTATGGGTAAAATTATTTATATTTTTACGAATTGAATCAAAATATATGCCATGTTTCTCTTCCCAACTGTTCTTGTTTGAAGGAGAAATACAAAGCTAAAACGTATATAAATGCGACCAGCTCTTTAATGGCTAACACCTCAAACAAATGCTAAAATAATTTATTAAAGGTAATATTGCACTTCAGAGGAAATCCGAGATTTGTAATTGCGCATGCGTCTCGTTTTCAGATATTTGTAACAGTGAGAAGGCATATGCTTCTTATTCACAACTATGATCTGTCGCATCCTTGAAAGACACACGTGAGATGTGTCATTAATGTGGATTATAAGATATACAAACGGTGTTCATTTGAGTGCGAAATGGGAAAATACAGCACTTGTCAAATGAATAAAGTGTGAGCCTTTAGCACGAAAAATTCACAACGTGTGTATTTTATCACACGATCAAGCCACACATGACATAACTGCAATATATTGCAGTAAAAGCTACAGCAAGAGTGCGATATGGGCTGATACCGATATAGTTTACGTCTCATAATGAAAACCGCTGCAAAAGGTGTGAGAAACAGTATACCATAATTGTATAAGATTTTTTTATAAAAGGTTGTTCAACACCTTTAAAATAATTTCTTATACAATAAAATTTACGTAATTTTACAGCTCTATGGAGATGCGAGTTTGTAATTCACACAGAACATGAATCTTATTGACACATATCTGCATGAGGTGTGTTGGCGACTGTCTTCTGCTCAATAAAACTAATATGAACAGTCTGTAAAAGCACAATTTAGTGAACGTAATTCAACACTTCTGATAAAATGGTCGATCTTTAATTGACACAGAATTCGAATGTTATTGCTAGATCCAGGAAAGGCACAGTAAAGATGTGTCATTTATGTAGATGTTATGCAGTAGAATAGATGGTGGTTGTCATTATCGATTAACAGTGTCCCCCCATCTCGTCAGGCGTGCTAATTAAGTCTTTGTAGACCTGCTACATTTTGTATTCTCACCGCTCAGACATTACGCTAATAACGCCAGATAGTCTGACTAACCCTTGCACCAATAACCCTTCAACCGCTGGGAATGATTATATTCGTTTTTAATTAGCAAATACAATATCAGCTTTCAAATGTGATAAAGTTAAAACGTGACATCAATCAGCAAGATTGCAAAAATCGTTGACTTTCATTTTGTTAATTCAGAATAATTTTCATTGATTTAAAGTTGTGGATCGCGTCAGCGAGACATAACTTCAAGCGGGTGAAAATTCCAAGTGAATGACTTGACGGTTGAAGCGTTAACTCTGAGAGTGCTGGAATATTTAGCTAAATACTATTGATTCCATTTTTTCCAATTTTTTCACTCACTCACTACTCACTCACTCACTCACTCACTCACTCACTCACTCACTCACTCACTCACTCACTCACTCACTCACTCACTCACTCACTCACTCACTCACTCACTCACTCACTCACTCACTCACTCACTCACTCACTCACTCACTCACTCACTCACTCACTCACTCACTCACTCACTCACTCACTCACTCATTTACTAAATCACTCACTCACTCACTCACTCACTCACTCACTCACTCACTCACTCACTCACTCACTCACTCACTCACTCACTCACTCACTCACTCACTCACTCACTCACTCACTCACTCACTCACTCACTCACTCACTCACTCACTCACTCACTCACTCACTCACTCACTCACTCACTCACTCACTCACTCACTCACTCACTCACTCACTCACTCACTCACTCACTCACTCACTCACTCACTCACTCACTCACTCACTCACTCACTCACTCACTAAATCACTCACTCACTCACTAAATCACTCACTCACCCACCCAGACAAAACCAAGACAAGAGGACAAGAAATATGACGTTATTATGCGCTATAAATCATGTGGATAATCTGCATGATTGGGGAATACTTGATGCTACAAACTGCCATTAACAGTGGTTAGCTGCCAGTCACATATCACCATAGTCCAGTAGGCTGGCTGGGCACTTACCCATTTTGTTATTATTCATTCAATTTATTATTATAGGAAATTTATTCCGTTACGTCCTGAATGCTGACAGCGTATAAGAACGAACGCGAGAGATATAATGAAATAAATGAATGCGGTGGGTGAGTGAGTGAGTGAGTGAGTGAGTGAGTGAGTGAGTGAGTGAGTGAGTGAGTGAGTGAGTGAGTGAGTGAGTGAGTGAGTGAGTGAGTGAGTGAGTGAGTGAGTGAGTGAGTGAGTGAACGATATAATGAATGAATGATCGAAGGAAAGTATGAATGAACGAGTGAATGAATTGAACCCCTAATGCCCCACAGGCACTGTATACGAAATTCGAACCATGTCGGCCTGAGGTCGAGCTTGCTACCCCTCCGTCACTCATGTGACTAACCTGATACCAGAGCGGTCGACGTACCGAGCTCCGGCTTGACAGGGTGTGGCGTTACCCACTACAGCGGGGCCCCACCCCACCACATGGGAAGTAAGTCTTTAAGAACCTTTTTTCCACCCTTACAACGCTGAAATATTTTTGATAAACTATGGAAACCAAAGTTCTTTTTAATTTGAAATCATCATAGATGTCTTCGTCAGCTCTTTCCGCTTCATTTGACTACCTATGCTATGGGTCTGCGGCAACTAAAATTTTTTAATTCTTTTAGTGGAGGGATCGGTTTTAGACGTCAGAATCTGACGTTCAAAGTCTGACGTCTAAAGACATTCCCCGTGCTGAAAAGGTTCAGGAGTAGAACTACACTGTTGTAGTGGTAATGTAAGAGCGCACGGTGTATCTGTTGCTTTGGTTTTCTCTCCATGTTTTGCCTCCATATAGTTATTACAGAGATGATATCGGCGCGCCAGCACGACGACAAAACCCACGGCAAAACTCAGCCCAACATAAAAACCCGGCATGTTAATACCCGCATAAGTTATGCTGACAGACACAAATTATGCCGAGAATAACTGGATGCAATGGTTGCCAGCTTGTCTTGCAGGCGGAGGCGGCGACATTAACAATCGCCACATAATGAGAGGAGGGAAGAAGAGAAAAGTGCCGAAAATCACAATTGTATTAATGTACGATAATCGTATTCATAGCCTGGAAAAGTAGGGTTCTAAATGAAGACGCGCGGATTATATATTATTGCGCCATTATAGTGATTAATGTTCTCCAGGGGGGTCTCGCTAAAATGCAACCAAAGCGGGGATGATGTTTTCCAACGGCCGTATTTATTTTGTTACCCCTGTCAATTATTGGGAAGGCAGCTTCTTTTCTTGACGTCACAGTACCTCACACAAGACCCAGTGTTGGTTAAATGTTGGGCCACCGTCGCAGATGGTGGCCCAACAATAAACCAACATTGGGTGGATTTCTCGTGCTCGTCGGGATCTTGAGGATGAAGAGATAATAAAACAAATGAGTCAAGTCCAAGTCCCCAAAGAAAAGCGGGGCTTGTCATTTGGGTTGTCAAACTTTGGGACATCCCTCGTAAAGAAAAAAAACTCGCCGTGACAGGCAATAAATACATGACTCCAGAGAGCTTAGTGAAAAATGCATGACGGAGAAAAAAGTGAGCCAGAAAGCAATGAAGTAACTTATTTCCTCACATTAATTTTGGATAGCTCCGTCACACCCGTGGGAATAGCCCGCTCTTTTTAACGGCAATTGTCCTTGCAGCCAAATGACTTACGCTTGAGATGTAATTCCTGAGGAATCTGTTTCTCCAGTTACCGCGGCATTAGCTAACACCCCGACGAGATGACGGGTAAATCCGGAGATATACATGGATTATATTACTCCAGATCCCAATGAGAACAGATCACTATCCATAACTCTCAGGGCAGATCCAGGGAGGGGGTACGGTTGATAAAATAAAAATATAGGTGTCATCAATGATTTTTCTCAGCAAAATATAAGCGGGATTAACATTCTAAATTTACTAGGGTAGTGCCTCATGTTGAGGCACTACCCTAGTAAATTTAGAATGTCAAATACCGATATTTAGGCAATTCTGATCGATGTTGAGGTAACAAATTGCTGCTGCATTAGCCTCCTCTCTAAAATTTCATAATAATTGGAAGCTGGCGATGTCAATAATATTGTCAGCTTTAGATAAACAAAAACGTTCAAAAATGTGTTTAAAAGAAGTGGCAAAAAACAATAAAAGTGAGCGGAGAGCAATATAGGACTAGAGGGACGAGAAAGAAAAGCTGGAGTAAGACAAGAAAAGTGATGTGAGCGTGATGCTACTGGAATGACGAAAAATCTGAATTATAAAAAAGAGAACAGAGCTGCCGCGATCACAGCTTCAAGTGACTGAAAATTACTCGAATTTTGTACCCTTACAACGCTGAAATATTTGTGTATAAACCATGGAGACCAAAGGTTTTTCAATTTGAGATCATCATAAATGTCTTAGTCAGCTCGTTCTGCTTCATTTGAATACCTATGTTATGGCTCTACGGCCATGTAGTCAGATTCTGACGTCTAAAGTCGATCCCCGCGCTGTAAGGGGTAATCTGCTTGGTTTCAGGTTGAACAAATGTTCTTTTTACCCACTTGAAGTGGGTAAAAATTTAATTTCTATAATTAGAGCTTTAAGGAAAAATCCACGCAAAAACAATCCTTTGCGGATCTGCATCTCGCTACCGCGACCCCGTTGAGGTGGTCAACACTACCGCCTGTCGCGCTAGGGTTCAAAGTTGGCTTCCCGGTAGCTGGTGTTTGAGGTTTCAAGCAGACAAAATATTTCTTCCCCGTAAAGATTAAATATTGTTTTCTATTTATTTTATTCTATTTTTATATGTCTACTAATGTTCGTAACCTCGGTAAAACAAAATACAGTCAGTCTGGTGTAAAATAATGGCATTGCTACATATAAATTAGTATTTAACCACATGTATGTTTTAATTTTGTATAGACAAATTATATTAAAAGCTCACGTGACTTTATTGATTAAATTGTACTCAAACTGATATATAAGCCCAAGATGGGCTGGGTGTTTTAAAAATATTATTTAAAAACAATGTATAAATGTATTATGCACATATCAGTATAATAAACAATACTACTAGTGTTGGAAGCCTCCGTGACTGATAAGTTGCATGCTCGGTCTCAGACCTCCAGGGCTAGAAATCCTGTCTGATTCATCTCGCTATCCTCAAAGAAAATCTATCTCGACCCAGGTTAGCCTACGCGTACAAACAGTGGCCTAAAACCCCATCAACTTGATACCGCGACAAAAAAACATCAACAAGATATAAAATACAAAATGTGGGGAAAAAGGTAAGAATCAAGTCAAAATTCAAACAGAATAGCACTGACAAAATTATAATGAGACAGTTTCCTACAAGTTTTTCCTGACCTGATTCCAGAAAGGATCACGAATTGCCAGTGAAAGGGCGAAAATAGAATACGTGGTCACGACTGCAGTCTTTATGTTTTGTGACTTTAATTACACTTAAAAATATTGTGTTCAAGATAAAATATGTCGCATATCATTATATCAAGGCTGTGCATTGTTCTCTTCAACATAACATCTTCATGTGTTAACAATGAGATTCGTTTCCGTACAAATATAACATTATAACAGCAGATGATGATATTCGGTGACTTTAAACGAACGTGTATAGTCATTATAAATTCGGGGTTTAATAAATAAATACATTTCCGATTTAAAATCTATCACGCTTTAAATAATTATGATAATTACGTCGTGACTGAACATTTCAATATAAAAATAGTATACTGTGAATACTGTGAGTCCTCTCTTATCAATTCATTTTAAGAAAATTCTAGCCGCGATTGCTTCACCCCCAGAACCACTTGGCACCCATATTGCTGCGATATGTGCGTCCATTGCGGTGATCGGTGTGTCCGACGATGGAGGATGGTCAAAAATGAAAGTTAGCTTTTCGTTTATTGCTCTGTCAATTATAATGCGATTTTTATATAATTTTGTAAACACTATTTTCTAGTCATTTGGCATTAGACCTGAAAAAATAATTTTGAAAGATTGCATAGTTAACAAATTAGACCATTTGCCATTATGGTAAATATGTAATTATGACGTCCTTCTGCAAACCCATTAACTTCCTCTCTGTTTATTCTCAGAATTGTGTTACATGTCAAATGGTCTAACTTTTGCAATACTCACTGGAATTTCACGAAATTTCGGAATTTCGTAAAACTGGCTTGAAAATTGAGTAATAACCGAAAGGTGGTTTATGGGTGTAGATTCGTCCCGCTGTTGACACAAAGTGGACTACTGCTTTAAGTCGGTTGATGAACCCGGGGCCTGGTCCTGTAGAATTGTTTGATTTTATTTTTCATTCATTCTGGAAATTCCAGCTTCAAACGACAACAAATATTTAGATTTATCAAAAATAGACATTTCCTAAATTAAATAATTTGACAAAATCAGCATCTACCACAAACTATTGAATTAATATCAGTGATAATTATTTGCATTGACACTTGATTAAAACGGTATATACACTGATGTCGACAACAGTAGACATTCTGTTTTTTAAGCACCTTCATAAACAATTGTTAAAAAACAAATATGCTTTTAATTTTGAAACACAGATATATGTTGGGACTTACATTTCATAAATAACATAAATTTTCAGTCACTTGAAGTTGTGGATCGCGGTAGCGAGACACAACTTCCAGTGACTGAAAATTTAAATTTCTTAGCTCAGTGCTCTAAGGGTTAATTTGCCCGCAGGACTAATAGGGTTTGAGCCAGGGCCGGATCCAGGCTTTCATAACGAGGGGGGTGGGGGGGGGGACTGAGGGGCTCTGGTGAGTGGGCGGCACGTCACCGCCGAAAAAAACACCCGTCATTTCGGCCTCAAATGTGATTATGCTCACATAATATATTCCGAAACCTGTCGTGTCTGTGCGGTCATTAGACAATCCCCTGCCTTGAAGGCGCGTCGCCCGCCGTCACCTGGTCCCATATTTCTCGTACAAGTATATCGCAGGCTTCAGATTGGTCGAGATGGCCATCTCGACCAATCAGAAGCCCATGATATATCGTAACTTGTACTAGGAATACGGTCCCTGGTCTTCACAGAAAGTGAGCTGCTCTCCAGAATGAAGCAAACAACCACAAAAACATTCACCCAATGCTGGGTTTATGTTGGGCCAGCGTCGAAGACGGTGGACCAACATTAAACCAGCATTGGACCAATGTATAGAGTGTGGAGGATAACGCTTCAAATGGCGCTAAAACAACATTTTGTTTTTTTATTTTTTATTCCAGTAAAACAGTACAGTAAAATAGCTGATCATAATAATCAGAGCCATACTGGTCACCAGGGATACAAACACTATAGAGGATTTGGTGACTCTTATTTCCATAGTGGTCCTTATATCGAAAGTCTCATCTGCTGGGTACGCCTATATCAAAAAGTATCAAAAATGAACATAGGTTCAACCCTAAGCCAGTGATTATAGCTAACAGTACACATGTTCATCTAATTGATGGTGTTTTACTACTATAGTGAATGGCACCCGACGTTGGCCCGATAATAAAACAACAATGACCAAAGTTTTATTTCATAGAAGGATCTAAATGTAGAAAACTCGATAAAATCTTTCAATTTATATACATAATGTACTGTAATATTTGTATGATAGAATAGAATGAGGTGTTGGCCCAACCTTGTTTTGTTGTTGGAGAACGCATACGCAGAACAAAACACGTTATTGTGGCTGCTAATGCGATTTTGTTCAATAGAACAACAGGGTGACACCATAGCGTTTTATTCGTGGGAGACTTCCACCCAACGATAAAACAACATTGATCAATGATTTGGCCCATAGTCAGCGTGGCAGACGATGAGCCAGCCTTAAAACAATATCGGTTTATACGTCTCTGTCTACAGGGATATATCTAAATTTATCTTTTTCTTTAAATTCAATTTCCAGACATATCAATGAGTTCATAGAATAGTATTTTACTGTTGGGCCAATGTCTCTGACATCTGCCCAGAAATAAAACGACGTTTATCAAAAGTCTCGTCTCATGGGTAGAGCGAAAATTTATCAAACACTAGAAAATCTTTAAATTAGTATATACGGTTATGTAAAGAAAACACAATAACGTCGATTTATTGTTGAATTTTCTGTCGAGAATTTTTTTCTTTATAGAGCAAAACACACCCACGTGCACGCGAAAGAGAGCGAATGTGCATGCGACGATAGCGAAAAGCGCGAAATTCGCCTCACTGTCAACACACCCTTCGCGCTCGCGTTAACGCTGATATGTTTTGGAAAATATAAAATATTGTATTTGATCAGTTTGTTGTGTTTTACGCTTAAAGTGATTATGTTCAATAAAACAACATTGAGCAGTGTAATGTAATGGGTGTATCTAAATTTACCAAGCATGCGAAAATCATTAAATTTGTCTACTGTATTATCTATATCGTCACTTCGGCTTTTGGTGTGATTTCGGTCAATAAAACTATATTAGCAGAATGTCTTCCACCTAATCATGCTAATTGTAATCATGCTAAGTGTAATCATGCTAATCTAATCATGCTAGGTATATCTAAATTGATCAAACATAAGAAACTTGCAAGTGGTACTATCTGTTGTGTCTGAAAGTTATCAGAAAAACTGCGTATTCACATTTAAAAATCTTTAACGATACATATACATTTAATTAAACTCTCTACTGATCATTTGCATGCACTTATATTCGAAAATAAAACATATTTTAAGACGTACTATTTGCCGTACATGACGTACTATTTGCCTTGCAAGGGTCTGTTTAGATTGGTGTCAACTAGCGGAATTTCATTATTAGATTATTTAGGTTTTTAAATATGCGTCATTTATGATGTATATATAATAAAAATCTGATCATGACATATACCATTTCAAGTTTGTACGCGAATTGCCATAAGTTGACAACAGCCTTGTGTAACCCTTTCAGTGTGGGGACCGTCTTTATACGTCAGTATCTGACGTCTGTAGACGTCAGATACTGACGTATAAAGACGGAGAAATAAAATATTTCCAATGACCGTAGACCCATAACATATGTATTCAAATGAAGCAGAAAGAGCTAACTAAGACATTCATTATGATTTCAAATTGAAAAAAACCCTTTGGTCTCCATGGTTTATAAAAACATATTTCAGCGTCGTGAGGGTAAAGTAGAGCATTATGATGTAAGCGTCACTGATGACAAGAGTGAGTGGGTGAATGTTGTTTTACGTCGTTTTCTACACAATCACGCCAATAGCGAGACAGAAGGAAACTCGAGGTCGGGACTATGCCCTACTCTTATCGAATGACTTCAAGGGTTCTTCACAGTGCACAGTACCATAGATTGCACTGCACATTCCGGGTCATTGAACAGTTCGGAGTATGTAACGATATGTAGAAAAAAATTATATGGAGCCAGTGTGATCGTTTCCCTAGCCAGTGGTCGTTACCTAGTGTGAACGTTGCCACAGCCAGTGAACGTTTCCCAGTGTGAACGTTTCCCTAGCTCAGCCTGGGTGGACGTTTCCCTAGCCAGTGGACGTTTCCCAGTGTGAACGTTTCCCTAGCTCAGCCTGGGTGGACGTTTCCCTAGCCAGTGGACGTTTCCCAGTGTGAACGTTTCCCTAGCTCAGCCTGGGTGGACGTTTCCCGAGCTAGTGGTCATTTCCCGGTGTAGACGTTTCCCTACTTGGTGGAGGTTTCCCAATGTGGACGTTTCCCTAGCTCAGCCAACGTGACACTGGCGTTTTACATCATCATTACATTACAACAAAACTGGGCATCGATGTCGTCATAATCGCTTTTGTTTGGTATATCAGATCACAGCTAAGTGACGTGAAATGGAATCGAAAATGTACGTGTCCCAGGCAATCAGCCTAACTAGAACCTAACCAGATTTACCCACCGTTCACCAGAAAAACCACAAGATCTGCTGATTTTATTGACCAACATAACCCCCTGCCTGATTCACAACTCAGCCAACGACAAACATTCTACAAGCGTTGTTTTAAAGTTGGGCCACCGTCTGCGACGCTGGCCCAACTTTAAAAGAACGCTCGTGTTCACTTGTAATTGCACCAATACACAGCATATGAGATGTCGCTATACGGGACACAGATAAATAAATAGAGCATAAATCGCGCGAATAGGAGGCTAAAATATTTAATTCTTTAGATCGGTTGACAGTGTTATTAAAAATGCATCAGACAGATCACAATAATATATGCATGTCTGACTGACTGACTGACTGACTGATTGCAAATCGATAGAGTATTTTCAAAACTTATTAATTATTCTTCAAAAGATCTGTATCCAATTATCTCTGTTTAGTTATTAGTTTACTCCATATAATTAAATCATGAAGCCATGAACTAAAATAATAACTGGGTGGAATCTTCATTGAAAAAACAATAAAGTAACACAAATTCAATAAAACGCCGATTTACCACTTAGCACTAATCGAAGAGAGCATCAATTGTTAATCATGGAAATAAAATAATATATCAGTCGAATAATTATTATAATGCAAAATGCAAACGCAAATTCTATACGATCATAAAAACTGATACTAGATGTAAAGCGGTTGAGTATTTTAAGAGCACATTTATCAGTGTTCATTAGGGCATAAAACGTGAAAATAAGCAATTTTATATTGGTGGTATCATTAATAAAAATGTGATCAATATTGCATGTGTTCAAAAGACCCAGATTCGATTTTCTACTCAGTTTAAGTCGGTCGAGTATTTTCAGATCACATTTATTTGTCTTATATTCAGTGAAATAATTCATAAATAGAGCAGAAATGGCGAAATAACCTTATTAAATGACACAATAATCATTCAATCAGTTTGTTGGTAGAATCAGTGTAGAATAAAGTCCACGTCTCAGGCCTTTTTGTTAAATTAGCTTTAACCATTTCAGTACGGGGATCGACTTTAGACGTCAGAATCTGACGTCTAAAGTCGATCCCCGCACTGAAAGAATTAAAATATTTATAATGGCCGTATACCCATAACATAGGTACTCAAATGAAGTCTTAACTTAGACTTTAGGACTGAAAACCATTTGGTTTCCATGGTTTATATATAAATATTTCGGAGTTCTAAGGGTTATATACAATACTTTTTAATTTACTAGATTGCTAGATTGGCATATGATTTTACGTTCTTGAATTTCTGGCTACTAGTTTTCATTTATTTGAAACTGAAATGGCTGACGTCATGCCCGGCTTAAAGTGACAATATAATTATATAGGTCACTTTGTCAAAAAAAGATATCTCTCAAATTAAATAATTTGATCAACCCTTTAAGTCCTCACGATGCATTAAAGCATCATTTTTTATCCCTGAAAACAGACCTAATTTTCCAGCAACTAAGGGTTTTATAATGATAATTTACATGAAACTGGTTTACCAATTCATGACAATTTTCTTTAATTTTTAAACCACATCAAGTCATCTTCATCCACTACAAGTCGAGAATTGCGACAGCAATTCGCGACTTGTAGTGGATGAAGATGACAATGGTAAATTCAGGCTTGAAAGAGTTAAGTGGGCATCTACCATAAAATATGTCATAAATTTCACTTTAAAGTAGGTGAGTCGTAATGGTTCGCTGAGCAAACATTGTGGGTGCACAATACAATGGCACGCATGCGAAGTGTAGTCAAGTTCTATTGGAGCGGGGTTCGCCGCAATGTAAATATTATGGTTCAGTGAAGTATAACGACCCGACTGCCTTAATCTGTTTGGGAACTTGCTGGCTCAAACATTGACCCAGCACTGGGTCAGCGCCTAGTGTTCGCATGAAAGATGCCCCATGTTTTCCAATGCTAGGTCAATATTGGCACATCGACTACGACGCTGGGCCAATATTTACTCAGCATTGGGGGGATTGTTGACATAGTTGGTGTTTGACGCGAGAACAGCGATGACAGGACGTAAATACCCCTACAATGGCAGCTTAGGACGCGTTATCATGAGAGGACGTAACACCCTAACACCTCACTTAGTGTCAGATTAAGACGAGTCAGTGAAGAGGATTATAAATCCTATATATCACTTGTACTAAGTGCGTCGTCTCTCTATCCTCATCTGTGGCCAAATCTACATGTCAAGTCAAAAAACAAGGGACAGTACAGGGTCGTATCCAGACAAAAAAGGGGGGTTATAGGTCGACCATCCGGTAATAGGGGGGGGGGATGGGGGATGCCCCCTGAAAATTGAAAAAAACAAGGAATTCTGGGGATATTCAGGGGGGGGGGGGGTTACAGACACCCAAAAAAACCTGGATACGGCCCTGCAGTAATCAACAAACATTGGGTTATTGTAGAAATCACAATAACTATAGTCAGATTCACATTAAATTCATCAACCAGGGTGAATGAATTTCGAGGATTCCTCAGTCAATTCTCAACCAATTTTCGTGACATTTTACACACACTATTTCCCATTCATGTCGCGACTACGCTGAAAAGTTTTGATAAGCATTGAGCAGTTAGACCATTTGACTTGTAATGAAATACTGAGACGAATGTCATGGGCTTATAGAGGGGGGACTTATTATTTATTTACTATTAAAATGTTAAATAGACCAACTTTTAAACTATACAATTTTTTTTAATGAAATTTCCAGTGTAGTCGCCCCATGTCGCCCATGTGTCGAAGTCTACATGTATTCAAGAAACATTGGGTTATTGTAGGACTCGCAAAAACTAGTGGTCAATGAATTTCGTCGATTTCTCACGCAATTCTCAACCAATTTTATTATAATTTTACAAGCGTTATTTCCTAATGATGCGACAACTACCCCGAAAATTTCACTAAAAATATTGTATAGTTTAAAAGTTAGTCTCATTATATTAACACTGTTCACATCCTTAAAAATATCCTACATTGTTCTTTCTTGTAGCGTTCCCTCTCTAAGGAATTAAAATCATTCTACACATCCTTAAAAACCCTGCGTTCTTCTTTCTTGTACCTTCTCATCTCTAAGGAATACAAATCATTCTCACACTCTATGCAGTGGTTTGCACCATGCGGCGTATATCGGTATCAGCCCATATCGCACTCTAGCTGTAGTTTGAACTGCAATGTGTGGCAGGTATGTCATGTGTGATCTGATCGTCTGACGAAATACAAACGTTGTTCATTATTTGTACAAAACGGGAAAATGCAGGACAATTTCATGTTCAATGAACAGGTGTTCGCCTAAAGGCTCACACCTTATTCATTGGACTAGTGTTGTATTTTCCATTATTTCACTCAAATGAACACCCAAATGTTTGCATATCTTCTACCCATCTTTAAATACCTGCGCTGTTCTTTCTCGTGCTTTTTCTCTTCACGGATGAATGAATCCACTCATCCTCAACTACACACTACATTTGACTTTTTTTAATAATCGCTGACAAAGAATGTAACATGTGTAAGGAAACTGTATCGCAAGGTGTTGGTATAGCTTGAATGTATAAGTTCAGATGGATATTACCACATGTGATTGTAGTGCGCTTCCTAGTTATTTCTTTAAATGTAAACCAACCTCAGAACACTCCTTCATACCTATAGCGAGGCTTAGACAACCATAAATATGATTGAAGCACAGCGTTCAACAAATCAGGTTGTGGTAAACATGGCAAAGTTTAACAAAATTTAATTTCAATTCGGATGGGTTTTAAGGCAGTTTAAATGTCCAGTTTTTACCGATTTTTTTTTCTTTCCTCCCCGGTAAATAATTAAGGCTTGTGAATGAAAATTTATTTTTGTTTATAAGACGAGTAACAGTGGTAATTCAAATTTTGATGCGTAAATTATTGAATTAATGCAGACTGAAATGCCGAATATTTCGTTTACTTTTCCAAATTAAATTTCTTTGGGGAAATCAATTGTAATAATATGCACGTGTTTTTATCACATAACATGGATCTGGGTCAATTAATGCTCACGCATTATGCAAATTCTTCATCTTATAATCCTTAAAAAAATTAGCATCTAAAATTTCGCGTGCATCTGCTCATAAGTGATGCTAGAAGTCAGATCCGGCGTATTAAATCACTTCTAGGCACTTGACGGGTGCAATCTTCCAGGGCTGAGAGAGAGAAAAATCAGCATGGGAATACACATTCCAAAATGATGTGGAATGTCAGTCAGGAACTATTCTAAATTATGGACACTTAAATGTATATATCTCCATAGTTATACACGATAATATAAATTTAAATATTTAGACATAAAAAATGTTATCGGAATGACGTAGTGGGCGTGGTTTGCAGTAGGATAACGTTACTATACTTGGACCATGATGACCTGTAAAATGTGTAATATTACGATTTCGAAACAAATCAAATTTCAACCAAACCATCAATTATTGCACATGGGGTAAATAATTTCCTCGGTATTACTGGATGTCCTGGCTTGACTTTGACCTTGGTCGTTGAAGTGAGGACAAAATGACAGGTGACTTCTCAGCCTTGATGGGATGCTGTGAGGAAAGTTATCGCGCTTGTAGTTTTTAGACAATCACGATTCATCCCTTACACAACCCTTGAAGCCCTGAAATATTTTTATAGAAACCAAAAGAAAAAAGGATTTTTTCAATTTGAAATAATCTTAAATGTCTTAGTTAGCTCTTTCCTATTCATTTGAACACCCATGTTATGGGTCTGTGAGCATTAGCAATATATTTACTCTTACAGTGCAGGGAGCGACTTAAGACGTCAGAATCTGACGTCTACAGACGCCAGGTTCTGACGACCAGAAACGTTCCCTGCGCTGAAAGGGTTAAAGCGCTGAAATATTTTTATATAAACCAAGAGACCAAAGTTTTTTTCAATTTGAAATTAGCATAAATGTCTTAGTTAGCTCTTTCCTATTCATTTGAATACCTATGTTATGGGTATGTGACCATTAATAATAGGCCTATATTTACTCGTACAGTGCAGGGAGCAACTTTAGACGTCAGAATCTGACGTCTACAGACGTCCGATTCTGACGACTAAGTCGATCCCCGCACTGTAAGGGTTAAAGCGCTGAAATATTTTTATATAAACCAAGAGGCCAAAGTTTTTTTCAATTTGAAATTATCATAAATGTCTTAGTTAGCTCTTTCTGCTTCATTTGAATACCTATGTTATGGGTCTAAACAACAATTATAAATATTTTAATTCCTTCAGTGCGGAAAGTCGGTCCCCGCACTGAAAGAGTTAACATTTATTACTTATTATTTATTACCATTAATACTACCCAACCCTTATGCTCCCAGAACCGTATAAAAAACGTTTTAAATCAATTTGCTTAAAAATAAAATTACACTAACAATGATAAATTATTTTGTTGTCGATGTTCAGTTAATCAAATAATTCAGTTTGCAGGTATCTCTTTTTCATAAATAGAAGTCTTTTTCGTCATTTGAAGCTGGAAATTGCGTCATTAATTCCAGCTTCAAATGAATGAAAAATAGAAATAAACAATTCAGCAGCACAAGGGATATCATGTAATATTATCATCTCTACCTCCCCAACCAGGGCTGAGGGAAATAATAAATATGAGGGAAATAATAACAAAAGGAATTTCTAAATTACGACACTTACCCCTGCTACGTCCACCCCTTAAAATAATCTAATCTATTTTGTGGACATATTTTCATGATATCAGACATAGTAAGGCAGATACCACGCAGTTTCATAGTTTAAACCCGCCAAGATGTTAAAATTGATTTTTTTACCCACTTGAAGTGGTGTCTCGCTACATCGACTGACAACTTCAACCAGGTGAAAAATACTCGGATTTGTTTAATTTAAGACCAACAATTAGGAGTTCTTGCAGAATGAACACATATTTCCAAGTCCCGTTAAAATGTGCACATTCCCCGTGTATAATGCATGTTAAGGCTGAAGATTAATGGCCAGAGAGATGGCGTGCGTGCGAGCCAAAAAAATATACCCCAACTAAAAAACCACGGCGCCTAATGACAGCAAATCAATAGCGCCTCGTGTGTGTTACAATTCTCGAGGTTTGCACATAATTTAAAATATTCCTGACATAATCAACCCTCCCTCACTTTAACGCTCACACCGCTATAAGCACGACTATAATTAGAATCTCAAAACTCTCCTCTACGAATGGCATCTGTGAAGTCCTAGCTCCACCAAGTATGGTATTCTACCCCCAACTTTAATGACAACTTGATGACGGCGGTGATCTCGTCATGTGACAGGCTGACCACTGTTTCATTAGTCGGGGTGGAATTCTATACTTAATCCAGTAAAGTGATGTTCCATAGCACAAAGGAAACATGGATCGAAACCTACCCCCCTCCCCCCTCTACAAATGGCTTCTATGCGATCCACGCATAGACGTGTGGGTAAACAGGCGCCACAACCACACAAGCAAAGACTTCACGCCATTCAAATATATCAAACTAAAAAAACAACAACTTAAGGCATGATCGGCGAGCTGATCACGCAAATATCCCTTTTTACTCTGTCTCCCTTATTATAATATTCAACTTATCTGCTTGCCGGTCTCGAATAAGTCTTCTAAATGACTTGCGTGGAAAGAGGCGCAAGTCTTATCTTAAATATCCGACTCTTCACATCTTAAATACCTAGGAAAACACAAGATGACGCCCCAATGCCAGCATTACGTTGGGTCACCGTCTGCGACGCTGGCCCAACATTAAGCCCACATGGGGCCGTCGACGCGGGTCTGACAGGACGGGCTGGGGGGGGGGGGCAGTAGGACGGGCTAGGGGAGCCAGTACCCTGTAGAGTTTTATCCATCTACTTAATCTCTCTTTGAAAAAAACAAGAATCTTTTGACGATTATAAATGGTTGATTTTTTTACTCATTATCATCACATATATCGCTGGTAATTTGACGTGTCGCCATCCCTGAATCTGTTAAAGCGAAGTGTCCTTCCAGAAAGAACCGCCTTCCCCCCCCCCCCCCCGACACCCCTTTTCGTATCGATGTGAGTGATCGAGACAAATCTCGCAGTGATCGCGATCATTCATCTGGATTATTCTTCTGACCGAATATGTGAAAAATAGGCTGCCCATCTAGCGTAGTCGGCACAACATTAGATTTAACCCGTTATTCCACTAAGTTATTTTACTTAAATCTTCACTCACTTGATGTTGTGTCTCGCTACCGCGAGCCACAACTTCAAGTGGGTGAAAATTTATCATATTCGTTTAATTTAAGACCAAACGTTTCCAAATCCAATTGTTTAACAGTGCTCGATTTTGGAAGATTTGAGGTGAGAGCCAGCAGGGCACCCACCTGGAAAATCTACAGAGCCCATCATATCATTTGAGTGCCCGAAATAAATTGACCTGTGTTAAATAGAAGAGTTAGGCCAAAATCTAGCGAGCCACAAGGGCACAGTCATGCAGCTAATAGAGGGCCCTGCAGTAAATTTGGGAGCCTCGGGCACCCGGGCTCTCCTCAAAATCGAGCACTGTTTACACACTCATTTCGTTCTCAATATCAGTGATTTGGACGGCAAATAAAACAGATTTAAAACGACTATAATCGCGCTTAGCTGTGAAAGGGTTAACCTACAGTCTGTTTCACCAGAACATGGGAGTAGCCTTTTTCTAATTTGCTCGGACGCTCTTTAAAATTTTTCAACAAAATTTTTCTCTGATCATTTTTTCATGTTCCCCTAACATCCCTGAAAATTTGGTGCAATTTTGTAGTGTATTTTGGAAGTTAGACCATTTGGCATGTAATAGGATTCTTGCTTCACGCCAATGGTCTTAAAGAGAGCTGTAATTTTTAAAAATTTATTACATGCCAAATGGTCTAACTTCGCTAATACACGAAAAAAAATCCACCAAATTTTCAGGGATGCTGGGGGAAGATGAAAAAATAATGTGAGAAAAATTTTGTTAAAAAAATTTAAAGAGCGACCGAGCAAATTGGAAAAAGGTTACTCCCAGGTTCTGGTGAAACAGACCGTAGGTTAAAAGTTTTTCTCAATTCAGTCATTTTTCATGCAAGGATTTTCAACTTTAATTTTAGCAGTATTTTCACATATTTTGTTGTAATAATATCTAATTGGAATGACATTGAACTTCACAATTGTCATCACTGAGGCTAGTACGTAGGATTTATGTTGTAATACTTGAAGAGTTTCAAACGTCCATTCTTAAAATGAAGCATACCCCTTTTAAGTAGAGAATGTCGATTTACCTGCTAGAGGAGCATATCTGCGCGCAAAAATATATATTACGCTAACAAATTCAATTCCGACGAGTACAAAATATTTTGATATCAGCCCTGGCTACCTCAGGTTCTAGTTGATATTACCATTAAAGATATTTTTGTATAAACCATAGACCAAAGGGTTATTTTCAAATTAAAATCTTAGTTAGCTCTTTCTGCTTCATTTGAATACCTATGTTATGGGTCTATTGCCATTATAAATATTTTACTCTTTCAGCCGTTCCCCGCGCTGAAAGGGTTAAAAGTATTATTAAAATCAAATCAGACAGACTGTATGGGTCGGTAAATGGTTAAAGCCTTAACCGCCAGTCCAGATTATATCTGGGTTTCTCATTTATTATTAGCACGTTAAATATCAGGTTTCAAACATCAAACAACAAAATTCAAAAATCGCTGACCTCCATTGTTGTCAAACTGGATCATTGTCACTCACTTGAAGTTGTGAATCGCGTCAGCGAGACACAACTTCGAGTGGGTGAAAATTCCAGTTAAATAACTTGGCGGTTAAAACTAAAGTAGCTTGTTTTGGATTCAGTGGAAAATATCATATGCTGGAATTGCAAACGCAAATTCCAGCGTCAAATGAAGAATATATATATATATATATATATATTATACAAGAAATAACACCTTCCAAATTGAATTAATTGAATAACTGAACAACTACTACAATTTTGTATACCAAGGCGACACAATCAGGCTAAAATCATCAAAAAATCGGTAATTTTATTTTGGCTTCCTAATATGACCATATGATGTGAACATATTTCATGTGTATTTCTTATTTCGGACATGCATATTCGAAATGAGAAATCGGGAATTTCGTCTCTGTATCTCGATTAACTGGTAAATGCGCAGCCCAAAAAATATATAACTTTTGCAGTTCTGGTCTATGGACATGTTTACATCATATGGTCAAGTTAAGAAGCCAAAATAAAATCACCGATTTTTTAATGATTTTAGCCTGATTGGGTCGCTTTAAGTGGTAGGCCCCTGTGGCATTCGCTTAAAAACGTACTTACCCCTTTACCCTTTAGTCATCTCGTTTCCCCCTTTAAGCCTCACGATGCAATAAAGCATCATTTTACATCCCTGAAAACGACTTAATTTTCCTACAACTGACCGTTTTAGAAGAGAAATTTCCATGAAAATGTTAATACCAATACATGGTAATTTTCTTTAATTTTTCACCCACTTCAACTCATCTTCATCCACTACATGTCGAGAATTGCGACAGCAATTCGCGGCTTGTAGTGGATGAAGATGACAATGGTAAATTCAGGCTTGAAAGGGTTAAATAATCATCCACTTGAAGTTGTGTCTCGCTACCGCGACCCACAACTACAAGTGGATGACAACTACTCACATTTTTTATTTTGAGACCAAACATGTTCAGATGTTGACCACTGTGTTTATACACACATTTCATTCCCAATAACTGTGATTTAACCTGCTAATAAAACAGATTGACCCTTTAAGCCCTCACGATGCATTAAAGCATCATTTTACATCCCTGAAAACAGACCTAATTTTCTTACAACTAGCGTTTTTTTGAAGGAAAATTTCCATGAAACTTGTTTACCAATATATGGTAATTTTCTTTAATTTTTAAATCACATCAAATCATTTTCATCCACTACAAGTCGAGAATTGCGGCAGCAATTCGCGGCTTGTAGTGGAGGAAGATGGCAATGTAAAGTCAGGATTGAAAGGGTTAAACACGACTATAACCGTGCTTTAGCGCTTAAAGGGTGACAATGTAGGCCATATATATATACGGTTCCAGCAGCACAAGGGTTAAGCAAACACACAGAATGTGATGACTGTGATGAAATATAGAAATTTATCTCAAATTAATTTTGTTAAAAGTTCTGCGATATTGGAGCTCAAAAATTTCTCTGTCAATAAAGGCCATCGCCGCTTTTAAAATTACTTCGAAATTCAAAAGCATTGACCAAAAAAATAGGAAAACTCCACTGAGAATTTAATCAGCAAAATTGTTATGATTCGCTTAGCTTAGTAATAAATTTTCATTCGTGTTTTTAACTTTGTGCTTCGTACTGGCTTAAAACTGGAATTTCAGATGAAATTTGAAGGAGAGTTTTTTGTGGGAGCTGAGGCGAAAAGAGGCACGTGTCAGACGCCGACATGCTGCTGATATCTCACGAAAAACAGACATAAGAATTTTAAATGGAAGAAATATAATTAAAAATTTACTGCGCCGACGGTCGCACAAATCTGGTGTTATGTTTTCTTCCGGGGGAGGAGAAGCAATTGTTCGGGGAGTCCCTACAAAATGGCCTGAGATAAAACCCGGAGCTATACGCTCAACGAGATCTTTATAAAGTGTTTATTACGTACTTAAAAATGACAAAAATCTGTGGTTTATTAGTGAAATGGTGTAATTTTATAATGGGCGTGGTATTTTGTAGTATGACGCACCGCTCCTTTTAATGTTCGAACCAATCATAACCGCCCTATTTATTGAGTTAAAACTTCGAATGTTTTCCGAGCACAGCCGGTTTGTGAATATTTTTATCATCAAATAAGAATATTTCTCATAAGAATGTCGATAGTTTTCGTTAATTAAAAACTTACATAACTAATGTTCTCATTTTCTAAACATTATTGGCTGTCGTTTTTGTAGAATCGCCTGTCTAAAGCATATAGATTAGTTATTGTGAAACAAAAGCTATTATCAGAAAATAATTAATAAATACCATTGCAAAGTGAATTCATAAATCAATTTTTTCGATAAGGCTGAGATTACAATTGCATGGAAGAAATTGTTCAGTGTTTTGTGAAATGAAATGTGTAGAGCTTTTTAAATTAAACTGAGGGTGTGAAGCCCCCTTAGTTAAAGAGTGGAATACAATAGTTAAAGAAAGACAAATTTCTTATGGGCGTAATAGCATACAAAAACGAGCAACGCCCATAAAACGGTATGTCGAGTTCTTTGAAAGAATTATTTTTCATGGGAAACTATAATGTGATATAAAATAGAAATGAGAATAAAGAGCGAGAATACCTGAAAAATATATTATCTCAATATTTTTTGATGGCTACGATGGCACCTTACTTTCAATCAAACAATGACCGCCCAAAAATGATAGTATAGTCAGGAAACGAAATGATTTGTCATTTACAAGGTCCGTATATCTCATCAATGACAAAATTCAAGGACTTTTCAAAGATTTTTCAAGGACTCTCAACAGACCACAATAATACTTTTGACGAACAATTCGAACAGCAAAAAAAAATATATATAATATGAGTACAGAATGATTTAATAGTGTCATAGTGAAGCTGCCTACCCCGTGCTGTTGAAATGTTAAATCGTTTGAAAATAACATGACAACAGTTCTAAATGCGTGTTGCGTTACATTTTTGGCAAGGCATATATAATTGATATTGAATTGTAGGTCTACACATACCTGATTCAGTGGTTCATAGTGTAATGTGTACATTTACTCTCAAACGTTAATGTTCCAAAGTCTATCCCGATGAGTGTACAACGAAACGATATAGAAACACAAACCTCGGGCGTGAATCGGCGTGTTTTTTAAATTAAACTCTTTGCAAAGAAAACTGGCTTGTGTTGAAATAGATATCCCAAATTAAAATAGAAGCTCACACATGAGCGAATTACAATTTAACCCTCACAGCGCGGGGATCGACTTAAGTAGTCAGAATCTGACGTCTGTAGACGTCAGATTCTGACGACTAAAGTCGATCCCCGCACTGTAAGAGTAGAAATATTTGTAATGGACGTAGACTCCTAACATAGGTATTCAAATGAATCGGAAAGAGCTGACTAAGACATTTATGATGATTTCAAGTTGAAAAAACACTTTGTTTGCGATGTTTTTTTACTAATTAATTCAGCGCTTTGAGGGTTAAGGGGTGGCACGTCCCGCATATCAGCATTCATTGATCTACACAGCATCCATCTATATATCATCCCCTATTCACCTTCAGACGTAGATTGCTGACACAATTCGGTCCAAGTCTAGTAGTCTACCCCCGACCAATCGAAGAGTTGCTCAGCCTGTCACATGACAAAATTGGCCAATCATCGCCGTCATTCAGTTGTTATTTAAATTAGGGGGAAGTATACCAGACTTGGGCCTGCAATTCTCACCTGAAGGTGAAGAAAAAATGTCCCGATGACAGAAATTCAGTTGTAAGATTCCCTGTATTTTCGCTGCCTTTTTCCTGTCAATATTTATATTTTTCCTGTGTTAGATATCAATAAACGGCCTCCACCAACACTTTTATTCGCGCCAACACGATCCAATGTAGAGTAGTGTGACCATATATTATACAAAGATTCGGTGGGTAAGATTGAGTAAAAATGTCAACTGCATACTAATTATTGTTTTAGTTTTAGGTGTTTTGGAATAGCATTCTCAGTCACGACATTTTCTGCAAAGACAAAACCCACCAGGTAAAAATACCTGTGTTACACAAAATTATATAATTGCATGCGTTTTTCCCACAGGGAAAATTGTTAACAGTTTTCCCTGTTTCCCCTGTCTTTCACTGGCCGTGGGCTGACATGGTAAAAAATATAATAATATCTGGCATTAAAGATTATACCATTTTATAATCGATGTATTTTATTGGCAAAATTCCATTCTGAATATTTAGGATTAAACTTAGGGGGGCAAACATCCAACCTCCAGGAGGAGTGGGTGGGGCTGGATTATGTTTGAAATAAATAATTGCGCGCAAAGTCTGCGTGAAATAAATAATCTATTTCAATAACTGTTCTAAATAACATTTAAAAAATACAAAATTTTCAGCGCGCCGTCGAGCCGTGTGGAAAAAATACCCCCGCCCCTCCCTCGGAGATTTAATGGTGCTCCCTCAGACCTGCTAGACGCGTGTATATATACGGTTTCAAGCACATATACAGGGGGGTCAAGAATTAAAAAAGGGCGGGGCGTTAAAAAAATCGACATGTATGTGTCAATCAGCTAATATATGTGGACACTCTAAATTTACTAGGATAGATTATGTAGATTAGTGCTTCAAGTTGAGGCACTACCCTAGTAAATTGTGTGTGGTGCAAAATACAGATATTTTGGCAATTTTGATCGATCGAAGTAAAGTCATGTTTAGTTTTGGAAAAGGGGGGGTCAATATCCCTGGATCCGCAACTGATATGTATTTCTAACCAAATAAAATGCCACTGGAAATAATACAATACTTTGTGTTCGATTCTCAGTTCATCTGATAACTCAATTAGCGATGTGCCTATTTTCATAAATACGCATATATTTTTTCGTCATTTTAAGCGTGAAATTGCGCTCGTAATTCCAACTTTTAATGTAAAAAAATAAAAACAAACAATTCAGCAGCGCATGGGTTTATAAAGATAGAATGTTATGCAGATAATGAATCATTCGGCGAAGTATTATACATATTATCGCCATCTTATCATGTGGGTTTTTTTAATGAAAATGATGAACATGGCTACACGTGGAATTTAGTGTGTCCTTTTTTTCGTCCCCGGTATTCAGGTAGGAATTCAAGCAGTTGTAATTATATTCATATTTGCATTCATTTATCAGCTTACAGTTACAGGGTTTATTTATATATAATTCTACATTTTCTTTTTTTACTACTTCTATATATTTTGCTCTAATTTATTGCAGTCCAATATCTTCCAGTAGTTTCGATATTGTTTACAATTTTTTTTATAAAATATGCTACATATTTTACCCTTTATCTCTATAGAATTGTTTTCATTGCAAAAATCACGTGTTTTATTATAGCTGTCAAGCCTACTAGATGTTGTCTGTGACCTTCCCCTGACATCTACGCGTAGTCCTCATTTTTAATTATCATGATCATATTTAGAATGCGTATATTTATGTTCATATTGTACATGAAACTAAATAAATAAATGCCGACATCACTATTATAGACATGACGGATACATCCCAAACGCTACCGATAATTCCAAACTGTGACAATGCTAAAATGTCTAGATGATTCCATTTTTAGGTGAGCATATGAATTGGAATTAGCCCTTTAAGCCCTCACGATGCATTAAAGCGTCATTTTACATCACTGAAAACATACTTGATTTTTCACAGCCAAGGGTTTTAGAAGGCAAATTTCGTTGAAATTGTTCTACGAATACATAGTAATTTTCTTCAATTTTAAACCACATCAAATCATCTTTATCCACTACAAGTCGAGAATTGCGACAGCAATTTGCGGCTTGTAGTGGATGAATATGACAATCGTAAATTCAGGCTTGAAAGGGTAGAATGTGTTTCAAATAATATTAACCCTTAAAGTGCTACATTAACAAAATCATTTTCATCCACTTGAAATTGTGTCTCGCTACCGCGACCCTCAACAAGCCACTTTAATGGATATTTAATGAGGGATACAGAAGCGGGTTTACTGTCCACTTTACGGCCCAATATTTTATGCCAACCATAATTTAAATGAAAACTGACTGACGGCGGTGACAAATGAGAGGCTGAGCTACTCTTTCATCATGTTCATTGATCGGGTGTAAAATAGAATATAGAATAATATACTTGGTCCCACATTTTCATTGTCGCTACCAAACCATTGCCCATTTTTTACAAACAATACCCATACTATCGTCGTATTTCTGGATACCATGTAAAACAATTTAGGTATATAAATATATAAATAATATGTATTAAAAAAAAAATTAGTTGATACAACATATTTACGGGTTATATAAATCCATTCTATGAAAAAAACATTTTGTCACAATAATAACAATAGATATATATTTAAAAAATACAATATTTTGTGTATGTAAATTAGAACTATTTAAAATAAAATTCAACGGTACTGCCAAGATATAAAGATAGAGGTCTATATATGTTTCCCGCACTTTTTAACCCTTTAAGTTACACGGTGGCATTTATGATCCACGCGACATATTTAAAATATTAGACAAACAGGCAGATATTTTATTGACATAGTAGAATGGAACATAAAGAGCTAACTAAGACATTAATGGTGATGATTTAAAATTCAGAAAGAGCTAACTAAGACATTGATGATGATTTCAAATTGAAAAAACCCTTTGGTGTCTGGGTTTATATAAAAATATTCAAAAATATATTACTCTTTCAGTGCCGGGACCAATTTTAGACGTCAGACTCTGATGTCTAAAGACAGCGCCGGACCGACCGTCTTTATACGTCAGAATCTGACGTCTGTAAACGTCAGATTCCGACGTATAAAGACGATCCCCACACTGGAAGAATTAAAAACATTATAATGACCGTAGACCCATAACACCATTCAAATGAACCAGAAAGAGCTAACTGAGACATATATGATGATTTAAAATTGAAAAAAACTTTGGTCTCCATGGTTTGTACAAAACTAATTTAGCGTTGTAAGGGTTACGGTGGAAATTGCGGCAGCAATGCACACCTTAAACTGTATAAAAAAACCTGAGCGTTAAAATTATATCCGTAGATTTCATACGCATGAAAATTAAGCTGCATTCACATAATTATGTACGAATAATAATACGAACACCACCTGACCACGGCAATTCTTTATTTATTTTTTGTTTTGGTGGATTTTATTAGAGTCCGTACAAATATGAACACACACACCATATTAACATTATATAACAGGAATTTTTGCCGCGTTTATATTTGTACCCCTATTCGTGTATACTAGTATGTGATTTTAAATCTATTTATATTTCGTTGTCTTTTTTTAAATATTATATTATTTCAAACTTTTAAATTAACATTTATATACATTTTCACCCACCTGAAGTGTCCCGCTACCGCGATCCACAACTTCAAGTGGGTGAAAACTGCTAATATTTGTTTATTTTGATATATTTTAACTCTCATTTTATTGCCAATAACACTAAAATACTCAGCTTTTAACGATTTCAAGCCTGAGTTTACCATTGCCATCTTCATCCACTACAAGCCGCGAATTGCTGTCGCAATTCTCGACTTGTACTGGATGAAGATGACTTGAATTGGGTGACACTTGTAAAAAATATGTCGTTATTATTAAAACAGTTCTATGAAAATTGTCGTTCTAAAACCCATAGGTGTAGGAAATTAAGTCATTTTTCAGAGTTTCAAAATGATGCTTTGATGCATCGTGAGGGCTTAAAGGGGTTAAAGGGTTAATACAAATAGCAACAATGTGATTCTCAGCGGTTAATGGGTCGACGTGATCTATACGATGTCGTACATAAAATAAAATATCATAAAATAATCTACGATAACATTCAGGTATAAACTTGTACATATGTCGTCACGCTAACAAGGTGACCTTCATGATCATGCTGATGTTGCATATTTTGTAAAATCATTAAAATAGCATTATTTTGCAAACAGAACTTGTAAAATAAATATTAATGTGTCGCAGTCTAAAACTATCCGAACGATAAACACCATCGTAGATTCACAATAGCCGTGGTGAATACTTTTCTGCTAAATTCGCAACGAATTTTTGTGAAATTGTACAAGCAGTATTGTCGAAGTCATGCGGCGAATATACTGAAAATTTCATTTAAAAAAAATATCAAATGAAAAAAATATTTCATTAAAAAAATATATGGCGCCCCTCTACAACTGCTCTATAATCCCATTAGTTTTTTTTTCTTAGAAAGAAATTATTTATAAGCTGGCTTAACTTCTGAAATACAGATCTACTAAACTTTAAGGATAGTCGCCTCGTGACTAGAAAATAGGGTCTGTTAAAATTATTGAAAAGTGATTGAGAATGTAGAAAATCGCTGTGAAATCAGTGAAAATCCTTCTCCTCGTCGAGTGTGAATCTATACAACAATCTATTTCAGACACGTTGTACAGTTTGAGGATAGTCCGCGTGGGCTTCTGTGATTTAAAACGTGCAGGACGAAAAGGACTTGTAAACAATAAAAGTTGAAATTGAATGACGAGGTTTGAATTTGGCTAAATCTAGGTGGTGGGAAGGGCCCTTTAATTACCCTTGTGTGGCTTGTAGCAACGCTGGCTTTTCTTATTGGTAATAATTTCCATTACAGACAACATAGAAATTAAAATTGATTTGGAAAAAATGAAAGCCTGTAGTACTGCCCATCTTCAAGGACATCTTATACCAAAGAACCGATAACCCTTTCAGAGCGGGGATCGTCCGTATACGTCAGAATCTGTCGTAAGCAGACGTCAGATTCTGACGTATAACGACGATCCCCGCGTTAAAAAAATTAAATATTTATAGTGTCCGTAGACCCATGACATATAAAGGTATTTAAATGAACCAGAAAGAGCTATTTTAGGATGATTTCAAAATGAAATAAAATGAGTCTCCATGGTTTAAGCAAAAATAATTCCGCGTTGTAAGGGTGATTTTACGACATAATGTGTTATCCCCTTGTGAGACTTTACATATTACGGCTTACTTTGTGAGTACCTGTAGGCCTCTAAAATTTACGATTTACGTTGTGAGCCCCTTGTGAACTTCTAAAATTTACAACTTACTTTTTGAGCCCCTTGTGAGCCTCTGGAACTTTTTCGTGCCGAGTAACGTTTCTGTAACTGTTTCCAATCCTGTTAAAATAATGGTACAGTGTTAGACAACATTGAATAATGTACGCATGGTAATCATGGTAATATGGAAATATCGCTATATCCCAGCAAACACGATATGTTGAGCCAATGCTGTTTCAATGTTGGGCCAGCGTCGAAGACAGTGGGCCAAAATTGAACAGCATTGGGTCAATGTCTCGTGTTTGCTGGGTTGGGCTAAATAATACACGACCAATATACATGTATCCCCTCTCTATATGGTCACTATCTCAAATGCCAGTCTCATTGAAACACATGTAAGCTGCCTCAATTCCACAGGCCGATTTCAGCATTTTTCGCCAACTAGTGTTACATATCAGGGTTAAGCTTGAAATGTCCTTGTTCAAGAAATGGTCGTCTATGGGTATGGTGAACTGACAGATTTGGAGCTACGCCTCCCTGGCGTGTAAAAATGTCACCATATTTCAAATAGGGCTAAAATCCGTACCCTTTTCACTATATTCACAGACCTGACCCACATCATTTTAGCCCACTTTATCCCTGCGAGATTATCAGGTAACAGTTATATCTGATATCATTGAGGAAGGAGATAACGTGTGTTTATTAAATATTCACAAAACTTCTCTGTACTTTATTTTGATTCACTAGAGGTTGGAACAGCCGCATTAAGATATTTTGTGTGATGATTCCATCAAGTAAGTAAGTAAGTAAGTAAGTAAGTAAGTAAGTAAGTAAGTAAGTAAGTAAGTAAGTAAGTAAGTAAGCAAGTAAGTAAGTAAGTAAGAAAGTAAGTGAGTAAGCAAGTAAGTAAGTAAGCAAGTAAGTAAGTAAGTAAGCAAGCAAGTAAGTAAGTAAATAAACAGGTATATAAGTAGGTAAGTAAGTACATGTGTATGTATGTATCTAAGTATGTATGTAGTTATGTATGATATATGATATATACGATATACACCTGATATATGATACATGATATATGATATAATATATATACATGATATAATATATACTCTTTATATATATATGTGGGTATGTGTGTGTATGTGTATTACTTATTATGATCTGAGACTGCAAGAACACCGCAATACTATGCCCCCCTATTACAATTTAATAGGAAATATATTGATTGGTTAAGATTAAGGCTTTGTATTAGTTCACTTTTATCATGATAAATTTGCACCGTTGTCATGACCTGATGACTGTCAAGTTCTCATTAATATTGGTGGTTTTAATTGCACCCGCGTCGCGGCCGAATAATGCATGCGGGTGTATGGCAGGTTGACATGTAGCTATGGGGCTGTTAAACGGCAAGCATGGAGGTCAACAGATCAAATTCATCGATACAGCAACTAACTGTATTTTGTCTATTGTGCGACTACAGAATTTGCTGCTGCGTAAAGTGTAATAGCCAAACTGGCATGCTACAGCACGTACAGCCTGCCTCCCAACGCTAAGAATAGGCAGTCATACACAACAGCCGATAATCGGCATACACCTGACAATTCTGGCGTAAATTAGGCGGACATGTCCTATTGATCCACTTGTTAAATAAATATCTATCACATGCTGTAACCCTATGTACAGTATAGGCCCACTGATACATGTCCATGGCCGTGTAGTGTATGGAATAAATATAAATGTCATGCTTCATTCATGCCTGAGCCTGGTTGACCATTGTAATGTTAGTGTCATTGGTCAGGTAAATGACCAGGTAAATATGGCGTGTCTGTCATATCTAACAAACACACGTCAGCATACACACAATAACTCTCACTTAATTGAAGTCAAATTACTGAAAACACAAGCCTTCATAAAAGACATCCTTATTGCATTCAGAGTATCGATTCGAGTTTGTGTGTGTTAAATTTAAATTACTCCGTTATTCCATCGTTACTGTTAAGGATGTGGATTATGAATCGAGAGATAGCGAGCGTGAAATTCCTGGCTAGATGACAGCCATGGTTACAAATTCGGCACAGGTGATGCTGATCCGCAAAGCCAAAACGCAGTAACTGCTGACTTTTCCAGTCATCAGTTGCCACGTTTTGCCTGTGCGTGGCAGTGATGCTGTGTAGCGCTGGCCGGTGCCGGGGCAGGTAGGAGGGGCGCTACACGCTAGCCGCAACAGCCCATGGGACAATATCTGTCAACAATGTACAAAGGTAATTCAGCCGTTTCTGGACAAGGAATATTAAATAAAATGACCGGATAGACTGCCGCTATATCACAGATTCACTCACCGATCAGAAGGGGTATCTTCTTCGTCCATGTCAGCAATTCTTTCTTTAAAACTCTGCGCTCCTGGATACAGCGCGAGTCACCGCAATCAACCATGATGTTGTTTTGGGTGGACTACGTCATCAGAATGGGGTCACCGCCACCCCCGAAATCCGGTGACGTCACGCGCACCTGTTGTTTTGGTGATGAAGGTAAGAGGGAAGTGATCACGGTCCACAGGTGTGGATCTCACCTGTCTCTGTAACCGGTGGAGGTGTATTATCACCTGTCTCTGTAGCCGGCAGACAGCTAGCAGTCCTCAGCAGATCTGACAGGGTAGAGCCGTGGAATTGGGTGAGCGCTCGCTCCCGTCCCGACCTTGCCTGAATTCATTTGACGGTCTCCTTGGGACGCCGATTTGCCGGGATTGGGGATCGGATGTCAAATGGGCGGAGGGAGATATCCTTCACTGTCACAGCCAAATCCTGTGCGCCTAGATCCGCACACGCTCGCGGCGCATGGCGATGACTTGCCCCAAAATTGTGGCCCAAATTAGCAGCGGCGGCCGTGTCTCCCTGTCACGACGTTTGTGCCCGTTTTGTAACTGGCGACATATTTACCATTTCTGATTCACGTTTGTAGTGTAGGCCATGACACGTCCCCACACGCCCATAGCTTCGTGTCAGTCTGTCGTCGTACGTTGCTCTGGCTGGCGGCTTAAATCTAATTGAGTTTTTTTGTTAGTCGTGACAGTAACTGAAAATCTAACAGTGTTTATTACAGGTTTGTGTGTACTTATTTAGTTATTCTAACCATTTCAGACGTGTGCTATATCAACCCTTGCTGAAATATTTATGTTTAAACAATGAAAACCAAGGGGGGTTTTCTCAATTTAAATCATCAAAAATGTCTTGGTTAGCTCTTTCCGTTTCATTTGAATCCATTAAAAATATTTTTACTCTTTCAGTGCGGGGATCGATTTTATAAGTCAAAGTCTGACGTAGGCCTATACAGACGTCAGGGTCTCCTCGATCTCCGCACTGAAAGATTTACTGAAATGAAAAATAGGCTACTTTTATTCAACACAAATGATAACGCCAGATTGTTTGCGACTAATGTAGTCAATTACACACAAAACCACTTTCAAACGAGGTAGAAATATTTTCACTTAACAGATTAGGGACGCACCATTAGATATCTGGGGGGGGGCTAGAGTTTTTGTTGCTTGCAAACTTTTTTTTTTACCTCCTAGAGAAAACAATCTTTTTTTTGCGATCAACGTCTGACAATTTTTTTTTTTATGTTTCGTCGAAGAATTTTTTTGTCGTATGCTTTCCCTATTATGTACGTTACCATTTGGTGTTTTTTCTGGTCAACATATTTTTCATCAATTTCGACAACAAACTTTTTTTTGCCCACATTTTCAACAAACTTTTTTTTCTGACTTTTGTGGCGACAAACTATTTTTTTCAATACATATTTTAATTAGGCCTACTAGTTGTACAAATAACAATATCATAAGGTGCTATGTTTGTAAAACGTCACATTATCATATCGAAGTAATTTTCATCCACGTAAAGTTATGGATCACAACTTTACTTGGATGAAAATTAGGCCCCACTTCGATATGTGGCATTTACACATTGTGTACTCGTTATTTGTACAACTAAACATGCTAAAGTGGATGATTGTTTAACACTGCCAGTGAATTCGATGTAATAGGCCTATATCAATATGTTGATCTATATCACCGTAGTATTATACACGTTACAGCCCCCATAAAAATGTGATACTGAGATATACGTGTACTAAGGTATGTAAGCCAGACCTACTTGTCAGCTCATCCATGAAGTGGTAGGCCTATATGTTGATCTATATCACCGTAGTATTATACACGTTACAGTCCCCGTAAAGTTGTGATACTGAGATATATGTGTACTAAGGTATGTAAGCCAGACCTACTTGTCAGCACATCCATGAAGTGGTATATTGATCCCCTACTTAGTAGCCTATATTATATTGGGGTTTATTTTTTATACTTATTTATCTTATGTTTTACATAGTATAATGATATACTATATCGAAACATAGTATAGGCCTATAGGGAGCCTAGTATTAGTCAATGGTGGCTTTATTTTTTGCTTATTATCATATATTTTACATTGTATAATGCTCTATATACTATCTATTCAGTATACAGTATATCATAATACAACGTAAAATATAAGATAAGTAAAAAGATGTAGAATCTGAGAGGGGGTGCTGTATTTCTTAATTGTGTGCAATCAACTCTGTAAGTCTCTATGTAGGCCTATACTTGACCTTCAATATGTGATATATGTGTCTATATAACACTACGTAACCAAACAAATATGACCTTGTGAATGTTAGTTAGTAGCCTACACACACACAATGACACATACAACCAACCAACGTTTTTAGTTCCGGGTGTAAAATATATACCACTACTACTGTGTTTAAAGGTATCGTGTTGGTCTGAAAATGAATGCTAAGTATGACTATCCAGACGGTGGTGAGTATAATGGTGAATGGAGTACTGATGGCCAGCGTCACGGGATGGGATCCATGAAGTTCACGGACGGCTCCAGGTATCTGGGCAGATTTGACAACGGAATGTGTTCAGGACTCGGCGTCATGCTGTTCACTGACGGAAGCAGGTAGTGTGTTAATCATTAGCCCATTAGTCCTTTTTATGAAAACCTTGGGAGACCAAAAGTGTTTTTTTCAATTTGAAATCATCATGAATGTCTTAGCTAGCTCTTCCCGATTCATTTAAATACCCATGTTATGGGTCTAACGCCATTATAAATATATTTACTTTTACAGTGCTGGGATCGACTTTAGTCGTCAGAATCTGACGTCTACAGACGTCAGATTCTGACGACTAAAGACGATCCCCGCGCTGTAAGGGTTGACCTCCGGTCCAGAATATATTCGATTTCTCATTTCTTATTACCACATTAAGTACCCCCTTTTTTAACACGTTAAAGATAAAATGTGACATCAATCAGCAAGATTTGCAAGGAGTTGACCTATATTTTGTCAAATTAGAATAATTTTCACTCACTTGAAGTTGTGGATCGCGTCAGTTAAAATTCCAATTGAATAATTTGGCGGTTAAAGGGTTAAACATACAACACTGAAACACTTCTATACAAACCATAGAAAACAAAGGTTATTTTCGGTTTGAAACCATCATGAATGCCTTCGTTTCATAGCTCTTTTTGCTTCATTTGAATACCTTTGTTATGAGTCACGACCAGTATAAATATTTTACTCTTACAGTGAGGGGATCGACCAGATTCTGACGACTAAAGTCGATCCTCGCGCTGTAAGGGTTAACCCTTAACCATTACAACGCTGAAATATTTTATACAAAACATAGAAAACAAAGGGTTTTTTCGGTTTGAAACCATCATAAATGGCTTAGTTTAATAGTATAGCTCTTTCCGCTTCGTTTGAATACATATGTTATGGGTGTACGGCCATTAAAAGCTTTTTAACTCTCTCAGTGCGGGGACTCGACTTTTGACGTCAGATTCTGACGTCAAAAGTCGATCCCCGCTCTGAAAGGGCTAGAGTTGTAAGCATGTCTATAGCCGTATTAAGCCTTCAAACAAGAACATTTGAATGAAGAATGGGCTGTGAATTTGCTGGATTCCCACAAGTTTTGATTAAAATTCTTCAAGTGTAGAAAAAAATGAAATGAATCGGGCTTTAGGCCACTTTTGTGCACATACAGGCTAAACTGGGCCGGGAGAACCTCCTGAGGATGGGGAGATGAGTGAGATGGCACTGTCCTCCAGACACAGGATTCGAAATTCAAACCCTGGAGGTCTGAGGCCGAGCACGCTACCTCTCGGTCACGGAAGCTACCCACAATACTGAGTTTTACGAGTGGTTGGGGAAGAAACATTTTTGTTCCTTTCAAACCGGCGCGACCGGGAAACGAACCTAGAAACCTGGCGTGAGAGGCAGCGGTGCTGACCAATACCCTAGGGGGCCCCCGCCCTCTACAAATGTAGGGCCTAACTAATTTGTACCCACTTGAGGTTGCCGCGACCCACAACAAAGAGGATAAGAAATTAATTGTGCTCTATAGTGCTTTAAGGGTTGACCTTTTCGGCGCTCGGCACAATACTATAATAGGGCCTACTAGTATTCTGTCTTGCAAGGTCAAAAAGCAGTATCTGCTCACGGAGTAGTTACTGCCTTTTGCCTTTGCGTGACGGTATTTCCCAGTAAACACGAGACGTTGAGCTAATGCTGGTTTAATGTTGGGCCAGGGTTGCAGACGTTCGGCCATCATTAATCTACCATTGGTCAACCGTCCCTGTTTGTTCGTTGAGCTATACAATATTGTTCCGATTAACCCTTACAGTGCGGGGATCGACTTTAGACGTCAGATTCTGACGTCTAAAGTCGATCCCCGCGCTGTGAGGGTAACAGTATTTCTAATAGCCGTAGACCATCAAAGAATAATTCAGCGTTTAAGGGTGAAATACAAGACGTTGGTCTAATGGTGGCTCAGCGTCGCAGATGGTGGGCCAACATTAAGCCATCGTTGTTCCACCATCCCGTGTTTGGTGACTAAGAGAATATCATTCCCTGTAAATACAAGATGTTGGCCCAATGTTGTGCCAACGTCGCAGACGGTGGCTCAGCATTAAAACGACATTTGGTCAACGTCTCATTTTCATTGCGATATGTACCTTCATTATATTATAGAAATATAGCGGGGGGAGGGGTACTGAGCTACAATATCTTTATTTATTCAGTCTGCACTTCTGTATTACACATATTGAAGATTATCAAATCTCTTTTTTTAGAACGATTTTAATCCAACCATTTCTCGCTGGAAAAGGATCCATATTATGAGTCTTATTATGTCCAGTGTTTAACCCTTACAGCGCGGGGATAGACTTTAATCGTCAGAATCTGACGTCTGTAGACGTCATATTCTGACGATTAAAGTCTATCCCCGCACTGTAAGAATTAAAATATTTATAATGGCCGTGGGCCCATAGCATAGCCTCGCTATTCAAATGAAGCAGAAACATCTAAGTAAGACATTTATGATGATTTCAAATTGAAAAAAAAACTTTGCTCTCCATGATTTTTAAATACAAACATATCTAGAGGAATGTTTATTAAAGCTCCTCGAAAATTGTCTGAACAATCTTCAAATAAATACAAAAAATACGTAGAAAAACCTAGTTTAGCAACACAATGAGTTATCACCACTCACCAGGTGGTGCTTCGGAAACTATTATATTTTCCTCATCGCAATCTTCACAAAGAAAATATTTTAGACCCTTACAACGCTGAAATATTTTTGTAGATTTTTTATTTCAATCAATTCATCATAATTGTCTTAGTTACCTCTTTCCGCTTCATTTGAATATCTATGTTATGGGTCTGCGGCCATTATAAATAGTTTACTCCATCTGTGCGGGGATTGACTTTAGACGTTAGAATCTGACGACTAAAGTCGGTCCCTGTACTGGTCATATTCGCCGACATGCTTCATTTATTATTTACTCTAAGTTGTGTAAGGCTTAAGCCATCCACAACCTCTAATGAATTAAAAATACTTTTATCCAAAATGTTGAATCGAAACGTACCATTTAATATAGCTTAATAATTACTTCTTGCAGCTTTTGCAGATTTTATTTCTTATTTTTTAGATGAATAATAATGGAACCTCGTCTTTTAATTTTTTTGTCATATGCTATTTATTGTAAGCATTTCCAACTTTAAATGAATAACAAAATATCACATATTATGGAGAACTCTAGGTGACAAATACCATACTGAAGCATCTTATCGTGTTGTGAAGCGCCCGATACAACACACTGAAATAACGTGAAGACCTTAGTGCATATAGAGGGAGGGGGCGTCGTTCAGAACTAGGAACAAAAAAACAATCATATTTGGGCTGAATGCCTACCCTAAGAGCACCATAAATTTTGAAGCCTTGGATTTAAAAAATGTCCGGGTAATCATGCCCCCGGATCCCTCTAGAGTATATAAGAGGCTGAATGTGCTAAATTCCTGTATAAAGTGTTATAAATTCCTGTAAAATATCGGCGTACATCCCCCCCCCCCCCCCAACTGTCAATTCCTAAATCCCCCACTGGAATATACTTGAACGATTCACAATATTACATCGCAATCATGTTGAACGTTACGTGTATTTGTAAATTGTCATTGTCTGTTTGTGCAATCTTTGTTAAATGAATATGTGTATGCCAACGCTACGTCCATTTTGATTCAATTCTGATCAGATACATATTGTTGATTTTATAGATATGAAGGCGAGTTCGCAAATGGCAAATTCGACGGTGTTGGCCAGTTTAGCAGGAAAGATGGCACTAAATATGAAGGGGAATATAAGGATGGCCAGGTCTGGGGATACGGTAGGTAAAAACAGTGCGGCATTTATTTTACGCTCCCCCGTTGCCCAATTGGGTTAATCGCAGATGGATCTGCTTGTCGCACCGGTAGCTCACGTGCTCACTCACGCCACCTGGTGAATGACTGTTAATTACTTTGTCTAAAAAAAGACACCAAAGCCTCAATGGTCTGCGTAATGGTTAAAAGAGAACATAATACTAGTATGCCGTAAACGCCCCTAAACAAATTCTGGGACTGCATGCTCCTTCCTTCAGAAGCTTGATCCACCCCTGTTACACTTAGGGGTTTTGTCAAGTTAAAAAAAAATAATAAAAGCCGAGAAAACTCAGAAGTGGGTGGGTAGGTCAAGCCCCAACTCGATTTTTTTGTGTGTTTTTGTACAGGTTTTAAAAAAATGGATAGGGGGGGGTGGGGGGTCTGGTCTGGCCAATCCAATTTTGTCTCGGATTTAAAGTGTATCATTTATGTGATCGTAGGCCACAATTGTACAATTGCCGGGGCTGTTTTTTGAATCTTAAGCTATGAGATATGCTCTTATTTCACTACATATGACTGTATTGGTACTGTCAGATTTACTTTTAAGAAACACAGATATATCCATTTAGTAAAAAAAAGTTAAAGTAGTCGTACATATACTATGTAATGTTAACAAATTATTTATTGAAGAGATGTCTACAAACGGACAAATGTATTTTATATTTACATGTTTTTTATAGCTTTGTACCCAATTGAATATCGTGTGTAAGCATATATATAGTATACTTCAACTAAGGATTAGTAATATAAAAACGATGTTTTTCTTTATTTTGTTCCCAGGTTTACTGACATTTGCTGACGGGACCCATGGCTTACCACGGAACGAGGGGTACTTCGAGGACAATAAACTCGTGCGACGAGAAAAATGTGTCAAAGTCGTCCACAAAGCTTCACAAACCGCAGAAAAGGCACGATCTCAACAAATATAACAACCAAGCTGTTCAAACTGATTACATCGGACACACAGCGTTGCATCAACATTGGACCAACGTCAGTATTTTTCTCTTAACAACCGGTTATCAGTGGTTATACTGGTGCTAATAAAAACACAGAATGTCCATTGTAGTCGACCTCCGTGTTCTAGGGGCTAATAGATATGCCTACTATACCTGTAAGGCTTGACATTATGCACTGTTACTAAACGTCACACATAGACAGATTGTAGGTTGTTTCGCAAACTCAACCGAATTATATCTTATATCATCACATTATTAAATCGCATCTGGTACTTACTAATCTAAAATCATCACTGCGGAACGTATAATCAACATTATATTTGTACCTATGTCTAGATATAGGCCTATATTTTGGTCATATGCAATCATATATTTGTGATCTTATGTCGAAGCTTCTTAAATAATATATGTGATACAAATGCTTATTTGCTAATGATTTATGCAATCATATATTCATGGTTTTAAATGGAGTCTTATATTTCTGAAATTATATTTTTGATAAAAAAGGCTTATTTTTCTAATGATTTATGTAATCATATGTCATGTTATTGTTGACATAATTCAGATATATATTGCTTTCTCTGCATTTCTTTGTTTTGTTGATATGTTTTTTATGAAATAAACATGTATTTCATATGTAGGCCTATTTGTATTTATTTTATTAACATTGGAACAGATTCCTATACCAAGACATATTCTTACATCAAAAAAAAAACTTAACTTCTGATCAAAAATTTATATCGCTCCTATATAACGAGCATATTCCTGGCTGGACATAGAGACGAAATTCCCGATTTCTTATTTTGGACATTCATGTCCAAAATAAGAAATACGGGAGTTGCGTCTCTATATCTCGCTTAACTGGTAAATGCGCAGCACAAAAATTAAAAAAAACTTTTGCACTTCTAGTCTATGGACATGTTTACATCATATGGCCATATATATATGGTGATTTTAGCCTGATTGAGTGTCTTTAATTCAATCACGCACATTAATTTTAGCTGTAGGCTACATTGGGATATATTTCTTAATCGATAATTTTAAGTTTATGACAAAATACTGAGAATATGTTTAGTAAGACGTTGACAGATTACTTGGACAACAATGATACACTTTGAGTTCCTGATATCTTGTACGCACATTGGAACGACCTGAACTGAGGGTTCAAGACTGATGGTTTATATCAGCCTAGTTTCTGACATGTCTGATACTGCTAAACTGGAGTTTAGCACAGCGGTTTAGTTAAACTGACATTTGCTGTCTCAACATAAAACAGACGGTCCCCCGATGCTGGTTAAATAATGGGCCAACGTCGTAGACAATGGGCCAACTTGCTGTGTTTGTTGGGTTGCTTCTGGCACATTGCCATAAAACATTGGTTTGCTATTCATATTTGCCAGTATAACTTAAAATATATAATTAATGGGCTTGTTTCTGGAATGTAAGTAATGTGTTTAATAACGGATCTAATAACTATCTCTGTGGAATTTCGTTTTGTTTATATTTTAAATAATTTATGTTATTGCACTGTTATTTTGAAAGGAATTGCAATATGTTTCGAGCAGAGCTCCCAAGAGACCACTATAAATCCAGTCCTGGTACCACGTATGTAGCACCATACACGACATGTACAAGTCAAAGAATGGGTGTCGGACCTTTGAGTTTGGCCTTCAACAGCTTGTAGAACTGATCATTTTGTCTACGTATTTGTTCATCTATAGTAAACACGGTACCATTGTTGGTGACCTTATCAACCCTTTCAGCCCGTGGGGACCCTCTTTATACATCAGAATCTGACGTCTGTAGACGTCAGATTCTGACGTATAAAGACGATCCCCGCACTGAAAGAATTGCAGTATTCATAATGGTCGTAGAACCATAACATAGGTATTAAAATGAATCACAAAGAGCTAAGGAAATTTATGATGATTTCAAATTTAAAAAAAAAACCGTTGGTCTCCATGATTTATACAAAATTAATTCAGCGTTGTAAGGGCTAACCCAGTTGGAATCCCCACGGGGTAATTTATCTGTCCTCCATGACATCTGAGACAGCCGCCACAGATGTAGATGCCGGGATTAACTCATCAGCTTTATCCATCAACCATTTCTCATCTTCTGTTCATTGTTTACTGACACATATCGCGTGTAAGAGGTTGATCCTAAAGAAATCAAATCTTGTTTAGTTCTCTTGACATATTCACCCATTATCAGTATATGTATTTCTGGATTGTGCTCACTGCTAACGTTAATAATAATCTGTATTTCGTACTCTTAGTACATGAACATAGTATGCTGTGTGTAATTGAATAATTTAGTGCAGGTGATACAATTCATTGCATGATACAATTAATTTCAAGACAGAAAAGAGATAGTAAACGATTCAGTTCATCCGACGTAAAGTTGGTGTTTTTCTGATCTCGCATGCACAATACGTCATAAATAGATCCAGCTGACATCATATCGGCTGATATGGGACTATTTACATCTATTATTCTATTCATGAAATATATGTCAACAATATTGAACTTGTCCAGGCTGTACAAATTTGTTAAGGTGAGGTGCATTTGTCTCTCTCAACCAGAACATCTGTACATAATGAACCGTAACATTGAAGGTGTTCACATCTGTTGCATTTCCACCATATATGGAGCATGAAACTTCACGTCGACAAAAACCATGTACACCCTTGTCTTACTTCAAAAATGCTAATGTCTAGGTAACCATTCTTGTTACGTTTGGAATGTGCTGGTTATCATGATATTTGAGACTTTCTCTGTCTTCCAGATCTGCTATGAATGCTACAGTTGATTTTCGTTGGTTAGCATCTCCACTGATCATGATTATTGTATTGGTAGCAAACAGACACGCAGATAACCAAGAGGTAATATCGTCGCCTCGGAGCTAAAGGATCCTATCTGCCACTCTGACGAGTGTCAGATAGGATCCTTTAGCTCCGATATCCCCTTTTCTTCTTAAAAGGCACTTTTCATGATAATAATAACCGCTTGTATTTGATGTCAGATGAGCATTATCAAATGGAAACCACTTTCCACTCGGCCTAAATTTGCCATTAAAACTACAAAACCAGTGTAGGGACCATCTCCAAAATAACTAGATTAACGCGTGAAATAGCTGTGCTGTATCTACTAGTCCAGCCAAAATTGTCAAGGTCCATCTATGATACTCTTGTTTTGTGTCTTAATGAAATCAGATTCTCTGGTTTATTTGGTAATTTTTAAGGACCCATGAAAATGAAGGCGGTGACCGGATTAATGAATGAAATAGATTTATACTTTCTTTTATGAATGGAGTGACATCAAGTTACTGCATAAACTGCTGGAATAGACGCGGGTACCAAAGTGAACACAATGAAAAATATAATTAGAAAAAAATTCAAGACAAAAATGAAGTATTTTTCGCCCAAAAGTAAAAAAAGGCATTTTTGATGAAAGAAGTATATTCTTTAATAAATATAATAGCAGCAGTGCCTTTATAAATAGGTACTAGTAATACATACAGCCTCTGAGCTGGGTTGGTCGAAGATATAGGTGCTACAGACCTTTAATTGATTGATTGATTGATGGATTGATTGATTGATTGATTGATTGATTGATTGATTGATTGATTGATTGATTGATTGATTGATTGATTGATTGATTGATATATACAATTTTATCAGATATGTGTACATCGTGATGCACACATTATAAACAACAAGACTGCTCATATATATAACAGTTTACTTACAAAATACAATGTAGTTATACTATGTAGTCAATGTAGCAACAGGTGGGAAGTGTCTCTTGAGCATTTGTTAGTGAGCTATACACTAAATATACATTAGAAATAGAACCAATAATCTAGAATAAAATGAATATACACATTATATATAACCCCTATATATATAATATACATTCATATTTATGTATACCGGTATATCTATATATACATCGTACATATTACCATGTTCTTGTCATTTGCCATACAATTTTAAATTAAAAAGCAATCCTGAGAATACACAGAAAGTAATATATTTCACCAGCTTTGCATGTGTGAACTCAGTATTTGGGACGTCTTTCTTAAATTAAAAGAAATCTACATGTGATTCATGTAAAAAATAATAGTAATGAACCTTATCACCCTTGTGATATCTGAAGATCTGTCATTGTGTCGGAGGACGTTATTTTCAGCGTCTGCAAAATATAAAAGACCAGAGTGTCAATGACACAGAAGCTCATCCTGAATTGGGGCGAGTTGATTACGAATTAAAATTTCTGAAATCCACGAGGAAGTTCAACGCACAAGCACAAGCTCTTTCAAATAAACGAAACAAAATTGAAATCGGATAAGAATTGAGGGAGGAGAAACATTTCTTGTGAATTGTGGACAGAGTTCCCTAATTAAGTCTTAATTAGGTCATAATTTAATTAATAATCAAAATTTCTGGAATCCGTGAGGAAAATTAATGCACAGGCACAAGCTCTTTCAAGCCAACCAAACAGGATTGAAATCGGATAAGAATTGAGGGAGGAGAAGCATTTCTTGTGAATTGTGGACAGACGACAGACAACAGATGACACACGAAGACATAAGCTCATCTTAGGCCTACAGGCCGGATGAGCTAAAATTGGTCTTCGTGTTTCTTTCTTAATAATGTTTCTCTCTTATTGACGCACCCATGCCACTGGGGCGGTAATAGGAGAGAAACACATAGGAGAGAAACACATTGACGTTTTTTTATCAAACCGATAAAACTGCCAATGTAAAACAAGCGCCAATATTTCCAGGTGTACAGTAAACATTTACATGGCTGAAAACAGACTTAAATTTCCTACAACCAAGGGTTCTTGAATGAAAATTTTCCTGAAACTGGTTTACCAATACATGGCAATTTTCTGTAATTTTTCACTCACTTCAAGTCATCTTCATCCAGTACAAGGCAATTCGCGGCTTGTAGTGGATGAAAATGACAAATTCAGGCCTGAAAGGTTTAATTTGCAGTTTCAAATTTAATAGTATTAATGAGAATATAATAAAAAAGGGTGACCCATTACATATAATAATAGATGACACATACTAACCTTTTCATTGGCTAAATGTAATAAGCATACAAATGCGATGGGAACACTGAGGTTTTTAGACATGTTTTTGGAAAGTTTTTGTGGCAACTCCTGAACCAAACTTTGAAACGAGTGATTTCCAACAACTTGTTTGCCGTCTTCTTTAACTTCACGATTTTCCTGCAACAATTGATTCAAATGTTTTATTCAGTACAAACAGTTAAAAAAAATCATGGACAACAACTTGACAGGCCATGCAGGAAAAAGTTTGTCCAGTATGGCGTAGCGGAAAGCTATGCAATTTTGGCCATTTACTAATCAAATTTGAATTTGATTAGCGAAATATTTATACTTAATTAATAATAATAAAGTGGGAGTCAGACATTGAAGAAGAAAATCACTAATCAATAAACTTTTAACAAAAATTTTCCCTGCCATTGTGTTGACCCTTCAGTGCTAATTGCCTCTACAGCCGTTTTTAGCAAACAAAAAAATTTGAAAGAGAGATGAGTATTAAAATTGCTAGATTGGTGTATGCTTTAATTCAAATTGTACAAAGTACTTGCTAATTAAATTACATAGTCTAGCGCCTAAACCCTTGAAGAGCTAAATTAAGTAATGTAATTTTTTCCCCCCCCAATTGATGTTGTCTCGCTACAATGACCCACAACTTAGGTGGCTGAAAATTACTCATATTTGTTTGATTTGAGACATTTGCAAATAATAATGTTTAAATGCAAATGTTGTTCCTAATTACGGTGATTTCATCAGCTAATAGAATGTATTAAAAGAAGACTATAGTTTTGCTTAGCGGTTTAAAATTGTTCAAATTCATTGTTTGGAGACTGTGAATCAGAGTTGGCAGCCACATAACTCAAATCCACAACCTCATATTAAAAGATGATAATAACTGTGGACTCCAGTCACTGGGACGATCAAAGACAATTTCAATTCAGGCAGCATAACTACACAACCCACCCATTTGGAGAGTGAATTTTTCAAAGAAGGTCACCATTAATGAATTCACCTCTTAAATATTTAGTTACCTTTACCTTTAACCATATTATCCCTTAAAGGGTTAACCCTCTCAAGTCTGAATTTACCATGCCATCTTCATCCACTACAAGCCGCGAATTGCTGTCCCAATTCTCGACTTGTAGTGGATGAAGATGCCATGAAGTGGGTGGAAAAATAAAGACAAATGATTTTTTTATTAAAACAATTCCACGTGACTTTTGGTTCTAAAATCCCTAGATTTTAAGAACTTAAGTCATTCTTCAGAGATAAGAAATGATCCTTTGATGCATCATGAGGGTTCAAAGGGTTAGAGCTAACTGTGTTCAGTTTTTTCATTTGTCTTTAAAACAAGATAATTTGAAGGAAATATGGACATTACATTTACTAGATTGGGGAATCTCTTGATTAAAATTGCACATAAAAACTCATATAATATATGAGTAATTTTACACACTTGAAGTTGTGGGTCGCAACAGCACAAGTGTGTAAAAATTGCAATTTGATAAAGTATCGCTTATCTACCACAAGATTCGAATTTGATTTATTTGGTCTGAATTTTCAACGAAAATGTATATACGATCTAAGCAGCACAAAGGTTAAATGAAAACGCTAAAAAGGACCATAGTCATCATAAATCGTGCTTAGCCTTGCATCAAAATAAAACATGCTGAAGTTTGACATATTGCATTCGTAAAATCAGGCAACTCCAGCTTAGTTCAATATGTGAGAGTAATTCACACCTCTGTTTTACTTCAATGTATATATTTCCAGACAAAAAAATTGAAGTAGCATAATTCTTTATGCAACTTTTATATAACTAGAGTAGACTGATATTAAGAATGGAAATAAACTGTTTATGCACCTTTCAGACAAAATGCAAAGAAAGACTAGTTTTTTTATTGTTTTTTTTTAATTAGTGGATGTACATGTACAATAGCAAGGCAAATTTAGCTTGAAAATGCTGGAAAGCTATCCGGCTATATGTTATTAGTGTCATGCATAGCTTAAAGAAAATCTACATACACAAATGATTAGCTACAGTAAACATCAATTTCAGAATTGCTCCTAAATTTCAGAGCAATTTATACAAAAAAATTTTTTTATCTGATATTATAGTAAGTGGTTGAAATTGTATATATTTTTAAATAGGATTTTTGAAAATAAGCGGAATATTGATTTAGGGCCAGCACCAAACACAGACTAGAAATTAACACACTGTTTGATCTGAACACATCAAATTGCAATCAAACGGAAATCTTCAACTGATTAGTCAACATTTATTCTTCTACAGCCATGCATGCGTTTTTAATGCATCTATTGAAAGTTTGAGAAATTTGCTAAAAAAATAATTATTTTTAACTGCCAGTGATGTTTATACATTACTTAACAGACTTTATTGTTTAAATAAAAGTAATTTTATAGAAGATAAAACAATTCATCAAAATGAAAAAAAGCAAGATTTCGTTCTAATACACATATATTACACATAGTTTTTTTCATTGACAGGGAGGTGGGAGTTCAGATAACAATTTTCACAGCTTAGTGAATGAAAAATATGATTAAATCATAGCTGAAGTGCCAATATAATCACATGATTCACGTCTGTAACTGTTTTGAGCATTTACATTTGTCATTCAAATAACCCTTAGAACACTGATGTCGACTACAGTAGGCATTCTGTGTTTTTACTAGCACCTTTATAACCAGTTGGTAAAACTAAAATATGCTTTCAATCTTGAAACACTGATATATGTTGCAACGTAAATTTCGCAAATTGAAGCTGTGAATCGCGGTAGCGAAACACAACATCAAGTGACTGAAAATTTCAGTTGAATAGCTCAGTGTTTTAAGGGTTGAGAAAATTTATCATTATAATTAAATTTGCATATTGGTATGTTTTGACTCAAATTTTACATATGTAGGTAATTTTTGTCCACTGGAAGTTCTGATGCGTGGTAGTGAGATACAACTTTAATTTGGTACAAATTTAAATTCAATAATTTTTAAGGTTTAATGTCAGTGGAGCTGAGCTCTGACTACAACACAGCCAGAGCTGAACTGAGCATGAAAGTTCAGAATACCGGGTACCTCTTAACTCTTACAACGCTGAATTATTTTTGTATAAACCAAGAAAATCAAAGAGTTTTTTTAATTTGAAATCATCATAAATGACTTAGTTAGCTCTTTCCTATTCAATTGAGTACATATGTTATGGGTCTACGGCCCACCATCATAAATATTTTAATTCTTTATCCGTCAGAATCTGACGGTCAGATTCTGATGTCTAAAGAAGGTCCCTGCCCTGAAACAGTTGAATTTCAGAGCAAATTATACACAGCTTGTTATCTGGTATCATATTGAGTGCTTTGAAATTTGATATACTCTAGTAGATCTGGCAACATTTTTGAGGTTTTAATTTTCGCGAAGTTCTCGAGGACAATTTCTTAAATTTATGGATCTCGCAAAATTGTTATTATAATAGCGCTACCTTTCATCGAAATTCAAAATTCTCAAATTCTAGACTTCATAAAAATTCTGCAAATTACAAATTCACGAAAATCTAAACACGGGAAGATTACCAGATCTACAGTATATTAAAATAGGATTTTTAAAGGAAAATAAAATCGACTGTGAGACTAAACGGTGAAACCAATTTTTACTGTGACAGCACCAACAGGTTAAGAGTTGAGGGATACCCAGCAAACACAAGACATAAAACCAATGTCGGATTATAGTTGGGCCAGCATCATAGATGGTGGACCAACATTGATCTGACAAAGATTCGACTGTTTGGGAGAAGTGGGTATATTTCAGTTACTTGTAGGTGAAAATCATGCACTTCACAGACCAAAGTGAAAAATATTTTGAAGAAATAATAGTAGTAGTAGAAGCTAAGTGATAGGATAAGCACACAGAGGGTTCACATTAGGCCACACATATTTGGTATTCCCGTAATGTGGTTCACTGGCTTAATTTATCAATTACAAGAACAAAATAAAGAAGAAAAATTGTCAAGTTTGCATCGGTGACAAATATATAATTTTCTTCAAAAAATAATATATTATCTTTCATTTATTTTTATGACGGCTGGTCTAAAATCTAGTTAAAAGAAAGAAAAAGTACAAATTTGTACTTTTAAGTAAAAGTATAAATTTGTATTCTCCAAAAAAATTGTAAACCACACTATAAGATATGTGCTGCCTTATAATACGCCACCAAAGCCATCTACTGTACTACACAATACCTGAGGATCTACTGGTCTGACCTTGTCCTCCTCGGGCCGAGACATTATGTTCCACATCGACGCTTTCAGCCGCTTCACATCTACTTTTTTAGCTGTCTTTGCGTATGCAATGTCAAGGACTTCCACCTGATAAAATACATTTTTATCCAGTTAAGGTCACAAAATTCCATGCAATTCTGTCATTTGCTAATCATATTTGATTAGCAAATTATTTATATTTAGATAAAAAAAATGTTTTTAATATGCGAGTCAATGTTTCAGAGCTAATAAATAATTTTCCTATGAGTTTATCCCTGTTCATGACACTAATCGGTAAGTACTAAATGATATTTAGTTATTTTATTGACAGCAAGAAGCCTACAGTCATGTATGTCATTTCAATGCACTGTTTGCAATTGATGACATACCATCCACTAAAATTACTTGATATGATGTAAACAGTCGCATATCTTTCAGGAGGAATTTTAGTTCAGCTTGATCAGTTTGAAGATGATCAACTCTTTGCCTGCTAATCAAGACTATAATCGTATCAAATCAGTTTCATTAGCAAATTAAATCACCAAGAATTAAAAGAGTGTTTTAACGATATGTAGATGTTTGGTGTCAATTAATTTAAACAAATTGAGTGATTTTCACCCACTTAAAGTTGACACACAGCGAGACACAATTTCAAGTGGGAGAAGATTTGATAACTTGTCATGGAGAGGGTGAAAAATAAAAGGTATCTGTGAAATGTGACGTTGAGTCTCTTTTTAAAGTGAGTATCCTTTTAATCTAGTTCCCGGGTTAGCCCCTGTTAACTAAAAATCAAAATATAGAAATAATATTAATAAAGGGCAGATAAAGTAAGAAATGTGTTAAAAAAAGGCACAAAGGAATTTAAGCAAACATTACTGTATGTGTCTTGAAGAATGTGTCTACAACAGAATGATGTGATATCTAATATATCTTGGTTTACAAACCTTTCGTGGTTGTGCGACTAGGTTAGAGCCTGATAATTCCTCATTTCCCATGTCTTGTTGTGCTTGCGTGGACAAATCGTGACTGGCAGCCGTGAAGTCAAAACCTATGCCATCGTCATCATCATCATCATCATGACCATCCTGTATGAGAAAAAAGACCACTTCATCATTGCCCATGTCTATAGTGATTATTATTGAGCATGTAGAAAAATTACGAAAGACGATATAAATTTATATATCAAATTTGTGGTTACAAACTCCCCTGATCATGTAATGGGTTTGCCCTGATGCCTTACTTCAGGTTGATAAAAAATTATATTATCTAGTTTATTTAAGTTTGTTGTAGAAACATTAATTAAATGCTTACAAATGCCACGAGGTATGAATATACACAAGAAAACAAATATGTGTTTGATCAACAAACAACAAATGAAATAAACAAAATATGCTTTTTAACTCAAGATCAGTAGCTACAAATCTGATAAAACTAAACAGGTGAACAATTTTTTTTTACATACACCCATATCGGCAGGACAGAAGTTGTCTACATCTTTAGCGTTTTCATAATCATAAGTTTCAACACCGTCCTCCACATCTTGTGGCGGCCACTTCAGTCTCTTTAGCTGCAAACAAAAAAGTTATTAACTCCTAAATTCTAATGGCATATATAGTCACTTTTAGACTTTACGTTTGTCAAAAACAATTGCTAAAACAATTTCCAGATTCAAATGACAAAAAATATCACTATTTAAGAAAAAAAAAAAAATTCAAAATGTAACCGCTTCACTACCATACATGACGGAAATTTCGGTCGTCATTTGTCATGTTACGTAACCATACATGACGGAAATCTGGATCCTGGCATGCACTTCGGCCTGGAAGCAAAGTGGTTAATTATTTTTTGTTAACTGAACATCCATCACAAACTATTCTATGGATTTCAGTGGCATTTCATCTGAACGGTAACATGCCCACTTACTGTATCTATACCGTCAGAGGGGTACTAGCTGTAAATCACAGATCGCCTGCTGAATTAACTACCAAGACAGTAGCAGTCAGTCTTTTTATATATCAAGTGTCACTTTAATAGGCCAATCTTTCCAAGCCAACGATATCGCAGTAAAAGATTATTCATATCAATATTAAACAAGAGAACTGCAGTCCTATATCATCCCCCGCCATAAATTAGGTTTGACTTTTTGCGGTCACAAATATTTAAAAAGCCGCATTGTGGTGGCCATTTTAAATTTCAGTAAAATCACATGCAAATTTCCAGATGGTGGGTAGTGTGATGTACAATGTGAATTATTACTGATTTCAATTTTTTCAGTTTTTGTGCTTACAAAAAAATATGAAGTTTGTTCATGGCGGCCATTTTGAATTTCAGTTAAACCTTAAAAAAATCACTTGCACATCTCCATATTGTGAGGAATGTTTTTGCGCCCACAAAATTTTTGACCTCTAGCGGCCATTTTGAATTTTGGTAGCATCTTTAAAAAATCAGTTGCACATCCCCATGTTGCTAGGAATGTGATGTTAAAATTTGAAAAAAAATTGACCAGACAAATTGTTTGGGTCTATGACCATTATGATTGTTTTATTCTTTCAGTACGGGGATCATCTATAGATGTCAGAATCTGACGTCTATAGACGCTCCCTGCACTGTAAGGGTTAACCACATGAGCAAGTGAAGAGTTAACAAGTATGAAAGGTACTTACCAAGACCACTGGTTTTTCAAACAATAGTCTGAGATCATCTCCATTATAATGTAAATCCACCGGTAATATGGCAGGAGTTTTACTATACTTCTCTAGAGTGGCTTTAGTCAATGTCGTAGCAGCTTTAGTTTCTTTAAATTTTTCTTTAAAGTCCATTTTAAAATCAAATTTTATTTTAAATTTTTCTTTCTTCAGTCTGTTTTTCTTTTTCTCTTCTTTGTCAATTGTCGATTGTTCTATAAATAGTCACATAACTGTAGTTTGGACACTTCTCGAAAAAGTTAAGTAAGAAATGGTTTAAAGATTAAATAAACAAGAGCACACTCGACAATAGCCCACTGCCATTATTGAACTTTCTGATAAATCTCCATAAGTCGGCCATTTTGATTTTTTTGAGCCATTATTGAAATTGACCCGAGAATTTGTTGTTAGCAACATGCAAAACAAATTTGAGCAGGATACATGAGAAATTTTGCATGTGATTGCATCCACAAGGTAAAGTCAACGACGTCAAATGAGATGAATAATCGGCCAATTTGATTTTTTTTCAGTTATTATTAACCTTGTCCGAGAAGTTGTAATAATTAGCAACATCCCGCACAAGTTATTGTGACCACAAGAAAATGTTAATGCCGATGCCGATGCCGACACCAACACCAAACTTCAATTAAAATAGCCCAACTTTTCAAGAATGGAAAGGGTAACAATTCAAACAGCCGTAATTAACCCCTTACTATTCAGTTATTACTGCTGTTTGCTTTTAAACTGTAAAACAAAGTATAATGGTAGACCTAATAAATAATTTGCAAAGGCAAATAGTACTGGCCTCATCATTTTTAGTGTTTGCACATAAGTAAAAAAAAAGAGTTTTAGTGATACATCTACATACCTTTTGATTTAGCCTTTAGTTTCCAATGTGCTGGTCCAGCCCATGTACTCAATAAATTTGATTCAAAATAGCTGTAATCTGACGGCTCTGTGGCTAAAATTTGTACTAAATTATCGACACCTCCATGTCTGAAAAATAGTTAACCATATCCTGAATTATTTGTTTCTATTTTTCGTCATTTAGCTGGAATTGCTAACACAATTTTCAGCTTCAAATGACAGAAAATAGATATATTTATTAAAATTAGACATCTCTAATATTCAAGTATTTGATTAACTTAGCATCTACCAAAAAATAATTTTAATAAATTTATTTTTTTGCCTGATTATATTTGGTTAACTAACCCTTCTCCCACCAAGTTATTTACTTAAATTTTCACCAACTGGATGAAGCCCTAGATGAAACATTTGCAAATCTTGATTTTTAAACACTCATTTTATTTTCAATAAGTGATTTGATTGACTGATAAACCAATTAAAATGACTATAGTTGCAATAAGCGGGGTAAAAATCATAGAATTTTATTTCATCCCACTTTAATCCTTTAAGCAGTTTTTAGCCTTTCCGTTTGTCCTTCAATAAATAAAACGTATAAGAGAAATGAGCAATAAATTTGCAAAATTGTTATATATTTTTATCCAAATAGTACAGATATGAGTAACTTTTACTCATTTGAAGCTGTGGGTCGCGGTAGCGAGACAAAACTTCAAGTGAGTAAAAGTTTAGCTTAACCCTTAAAGGGTTAGGAGTTTTTTTTTTGTAAAACAACTTAAATTACTGACAAAAATATCCTATTGAAAATAAATTTGAACAAATTATTAAACAAAGCAGGGAAGAATTTTTTCAGTAATGCATAGCAAAATGCTATGTAATTCTACCCATTTCCTTACCAAATTTGTAATTGATTAGCAAAATATTTATACATCAAATATACAAGGAGGCCTAACAAGTACAACTTAAAAGCTGAAAATTTCTAATCAATAATTTTTAAACACAGTTTTCCCTGCAAAGAATACATTATAACATGTATATTTTTTTTTTAAATCAAACTACATCCACCTGATATCATGAACTGCACTTTCAACTAATTTTGCTTCTCCTCCCTCGCCAAATATAGTAGTTCTCTCTTCTGCAGCAGGCATATCTGACGATGAAAAAACAACAAAGTGTATACAGACTGTCCTTCTCATTGCTTTACTATGCACTATAAAGAACGTTTGAAGTCATTCAATAACAGTAGGGCACAGTCCAGACTTCGGGCTTCCTTCTCTTGTGATATTGCCATGATTGTGCAGGAAACGACGTTAAGCAATATTCATTCATTCATACTCATTGCTTTAAATTATCACATACATAGGTTATAAAGAAGAAATAAAACTACAAAGGGGATTTTACAATGACTATTAGTTATGCCTCTGATACAATTAATTTGCACAGATGGATTTACAGAGACAGACATCAAGACTACATAATGCCTCCTCAAAAATTGTTTCTCTGTGAAATGCAGTACAGTAAGTAAATTATTAATAAAATAATCTAGTTACAGATATAGCATGATATGGAAACTTAAAATGATACAGCTCTGAATATTTTTAATGTCCAAAAAAGCTTTCGTACGCTTCTCTTTCTCATTCATTTAAAGCTGGAATTGCTAACACAGCTTTAAATGACAAAGAATATTTATATTTATGAAAAATAGACATCACCCACCAAAACTATGGCCAGTATAAATATTTTATTTCTTTCAGTGCAGTGACCATCTTTAGAATGCAGAATCTGATGTCAGATATATACAGCTATCATAGTTGTAGATACATAACATAGTATTCAAATGAAGTTGAAAGAGCTAACTCAGATATTTACAACAAATTCAAATTGAAAAACAACAACATTGGTCCCCATGGTTTATACAAAATTATTTCAGCGTTGTAGGGATCTGATTAATATACAAACCTGCATCATCCACATCATCATGTTCAAATCCATCATCGTATACATTGTCTCCTGCGTCATCAGGGCCAGTGATAGGCTCTACTTCAGCATCTAGGTCAAAGGCGTGGTCACCTTTTCCCAGATTATCGTCAGTTGAATTGGACTGTGTATCCTGCAACATGGCATCATGAATAAAAAAAACTTGTGCTGCTGGGGAATGTTAAAAAATACGTTTCATGCAAATGTCAGACGAAATAAACTGCATCGGAAATCCATAAAATAGTATGTGATACATGATCAGATAATGTATTTTTACAGATGTTTATTTTTTATAAATAGTGTTATTTTTCTTCATTTGAATTATTAGATTTCACTTATGTCAGAGCAAGTGGGCAACATGGTATAAAAGCAACCACTTGAATTATTACATTACTGGCTAAAATATGCATCGAGTAAGGCTACATAAGTAGCTTCTGAAATTCACAGATAATTATGGATCTTACAGAAAAAGGATATCAGAGCTATTCTGAGCTGTCAATCCTTCATAGAATAATATTTAATTTTTATGAGACATTACTTTTCTTGTTAATCTAAAACATGCATCGAAAAAGGTTACATACTACCTTCTGAAATTCATTATACCTTTTGTCACAGAAATTCACTAAACAAAAGATAATTATGGATCTTACAAATTAATCCCTGAGCACTGAGCTAAGAAATGAAAATTTTCTATCACTTGAATTTGTGTCTCACTACAGCGATCCACAACTTCAAGTGACTGAAAATGTGTGTTATTTGTGAAATTTAAGTCCCAAAATACATCAGTGTTTCAAGATTGAAAGCATATTTAATTTTAAACAACTGGTGATACAGGTGCTGAGAAAAACACAGAATGTCTACTGTAGTCGACATCAGCGTTTTAAGGGTTAAGGATAGTGGAGCTTTTCTGCGCTGGCAATTCTTTGATGAGATAAGATTTATTTTTTATGATACATTACCCATCTTGTTGATTTACAAAGAATAACATTGTGCCATATTTTTGTTGCAGATCAAAGAATGAGGTAAATCAATTATAAACAATTATAACTTACGTCTGCATTAGAGTTCCAGTTGGTAAACTCAAAATTTGAAAAAGCTGGGCAGATGTCAAGCGGGGAAAGTTTACTGCACAAATCTTAAAACAAAAAACAAACAAATATTAGCAATGTCATGCCTATTGACCTAATAATAATTCGAATTTTCACCCACTTGAAGTTGTGTCTCACTGGTAGCTACTGCGACTAACAACTTCAAAGGGGTAAAAAATTTAATCAAAATATATTCTAAGATTTCAAATTGAATGCTTATTTCTCTTTAGATATTCATTTTTTTGAAGAATATATATATAAAGCTGAAGATGATGATTGGCACATTAACCCTTAGCCTGCTGAGTTAATTTATTTAATTTTTCAGCCACTTGAAGGTGTCTCACTCCACCGCGACCAACAACATCAAGTGGCTATACTCATATTTGTTTAATTTCAGCACAAATATTTGCAAATCTTGATGTTTTGACACATTCCCAATATCAGTGATTAGGTCCACTAATAAAACAGATTTAAAACAACAATAGTCTTCATCAGCAGTTAAGGGTTAAGTGCAGTACATACTACTTATTATTAGGATTGATACATTTTCACCACAGTGATTGAGCCCTCGAGAGAATGGGGTCTTAAAGCCCAGAGTTAGGCGAATGGGGCCGTCACCAGTACCATCTCAAATCTCAGAGAGAAAAAATCCTACTTTAGGGCGGGGATCTGGTGTATAAGCTATAATTGTGTATTGAATTCCAAAAACACCATGTAAAATAAACATTAGAAAAGCAGTCATTTTTTAAATTAAAGTAAACTTGGAAAAACTGTTTCATATTGGCCGGTTTTCATTCCCCAAACCGGCAAAGTTTAAAGCAGTGAATATTTCTCGGTTTACAGTACAGTATTTGATAGCACATTATATAAACATGAAAATCTAAAAATTTACCACACACAAGTGCTATATATTAAAAAGAAGTCAAAAAACCTTTAAATTCTGTGATATCCACTGGTTTAGACGCTCTGTCTGACTGTGAGGGTGTGGGTTCACTCGTATCCATAGCTATTGTGTTGGAATCCAGAATAAGTTCTGAGCCATCATCTAAGCATCGTAAGTGATTGAGTAGGAGACCACCAGTACCTCCCTCATCAAAGGCGGCAGAAGTCTTTTGAAAAAGAGGATCCACCTGGAAAGAGTAGGCTATGTTGTATATTTTACATTTTTTACACAATAAGCTCTGTCCATCCTTAAAAAGAAATGTATAAAAGCATCATCTAAAAAACATTTTGCAAAATACATGTACACAGAATAGTGCAAAAATTCTGCCCAAATAATTCCTCACTTTAGAGAATGAAAAAATGAGTTGGATAAGAATGTGTTCATTGTCTTAACCGTGGTACATTCAGCCATTTCTCATACTTAATGAATTAATTGTTTAATTACTGCGATCCGGGTTCCTTATGGTAGAAAAACGTTACAAGTCAGAAATATTGTCCCCACTCTTGACAGAATCCACGCTGACAGAATCCATCTGTCTTTTTTATTTACCCTGATATGATAATTGCTGCCACGCCTGATTGCTGCTGCAATGAGGTGAGGAGATATTTTTCATACAAGGAAATAATTTTCAAAACACCTACCTCAAATCCCAGATCAAACTTATTGACATCAAGATTTTTAAGATTTGTTTCAATGGTGTGACTTCTCCGAACCTGAATAAAAAAAGTAGTTAATTTACATCACTAAAAGAATACATTTCTTAAGACTGTTATCATTTCTTAAATTAATCTATTTATTATACATAGAATACATGATGTTAAACATATTTGCTGATCAGACTTAAAATTTATTGTCAGTTTTGATCTAGAGCACCGTGTCACGAAATTGGCATATTTGATGATTTCAACTCACGGAAGGCGCAGTATTCAGCGAGTGCCAGTATGTATGTCTTGACTATCAACAAAGGTCTATTTTGACCTATTGCGCTGTATTTACAGATGCGCTGTAACAGTATTACGACTGGTAATAGATATTTTGGGGGGAATTGTCAATAAAAAAAAAGGGGGGTTAAATAGGGTCGGTTGGGTAATCGGAAACAGAAGTATTTTTGGGGTGCCTATCAGTAATACATTAAATCACAAGCTCTTTTTAAATCTCTATTATCTGTCTTGGTCTTATAAAAATTTGCTCAGTTTCTAATTTTCGCATTCTATTCTAGCTAACTTCAAATCCAACCACCAACATTCAATTTTTTTTATTAAAGTTTGTAATCTTTTGCTCATGCAATGAATTGGTTGATGCTTTCAATAATAAACCATGCTGAATACTGATAGATAATAGATGTTACTGACCCTTTTTCTCTTCTTCTCATGCTCTGCAGCTGGTGCATCATCATTTTCAGCTGCAAAAAAACAAGGATTTGACAACAAAAAATGAATAAGCTAAATTGACTCAGTTGTGCTATTTATACAAGGAGCCAAACACAAGTCAAATAAGACTTATAAGTAATAGAAAACAAATGTCAAATATCTTAGCACATTACTATTTTTCTCATTTTCATTAACCCTTGAAGCACTGAAATATTTTCTTATAAACCATGAAGACCAAAGGGTTTTTTCAATTTAAAATCATAAAAAATGTCTTAGTCAGACGGTCCCCATGCTGAAAGGGTATATATTAGAATTGCTGCCACAATTGCCATCTCAAAGTAAATGTGAAAAGGGAGCTTAATTCTTACATTACTACGGTCCCCATTAGCCACTTAGCCATGTATGCCATGGGCGACCAGTATAAATGGTGTTAATTTTATTTTTGTAAAATGTTTAATTTCTTTTTCTTTCTATTTATGTCCATTTTCTATTTGCATACCAATGGATATAAAACTGCTTTTGTTATAATTAAAATATCAGGGATTTCTCAACATGTTATTTGATTCATTGAGTTCAAACATAAGAAATTACTGAGTATTCCTACTCTCAAAATGTTATACAACAGTATAAGGGTTAACCCTTATGTTGCTGGGGACGTATGTTTTCATGATGTTTCAGACCGAATAAAATGCCACTGAAAATGCTCAACTAGTTTTTGCTATTGCCCAATTAATCAATCAATTTGGGAGATGTATATTTTTTATAAAATTTAATATTTTTCATCATTTGAAGCTGGAAATTGCGTCAGCAATTCCAGCTTCAAATGAATGAAAAATACACAATTCAGCAAAACAAAGGTTAACCCTTTCAGCACTGGGACAGTCTTAATACGGCAGAATCTGACATCTGTAGACATCACAATAATCATCCCGCACTGAATAATTAAAAAAATTACAATGGCTGTAGATTCATAATATAGGTATTCAAATTAAGCAGAAAGATCTAACAAGGACATTTAATGATAATTTCAAATTTAAAAAAACCCTTTGGTCTCCATAGTTTATTATTATTTGAAAATATTTTAGCGTTGTGAGGGTGAAGATACAGACCATCACCATCACCATCTTCTTTAGCTCTTCTTCCCAAGCCTGACAAAACCTTGAATGTCTCACTGTGGATAGCATCCACCCGGCCGGCATAGATCTTAGCACTGGCATCCAGAGTAGAGCTGGCAACCTATTGAGAAGAAAAAAAATATGTGGGTGTTACATCCCTTTTAAAACACTTTTTCAAGAATACAAATATATCTTTTTGTCATTTGAAGCTAGAAATTGCATTTCCAGCTTTAATTGAATGCAAAATCACAATGCAGCAGGACTAGTGACTAAAGGGTAATAGAACATTTCCAATTTTTAAAAGATATGTTGCAACAAAATGAAAAAAAACTAAATTTTGTGTATCAAAACCTGATGTTTGACCTTGGTCAAGTTCGACTACCAGTGCTTCTTCTGCAACTGCCAATATGAGATTTGTGAACTTTTTGATTGAACTAGACGTAGTAAACAGCTAACCTGCACTTTTTAAACAGAAAACATCAAGCAATTGCAATTTGAGCAATTGATTAATTTCTTAAACATAAATCTTAAACAGTAGCTTATTCACAAAACAAGGAGTTAATAGTAGTGAGAATTAATGAACAAGCGAAGATATCATAGTGACTAGGTCGTGATGCAGAGAAAATGAACAATTATAGAAATAAAAAGCTTTGACTTAATCAAAATATTGAGGACCAAAGAGAAAATCAAACAAACAATTTTGGAAATATTAGGTAGACCAGGTCCTGATATGCAGAAAATGCTTTTCAATTGGAGAAAATCTGAAAACAAATTTGACGTTATCAGGGTGACAAGCCCTGATATGACCAACACATGATTAAAAGATGGCCATTGTATCCTGAATATGTTTCTAAAGTTTCTGAGAAATCGAGAAGTTAAAGCTGATGTTAAGATTGGTGAACAGCAAGAAAATCAGACAAACTTTTTCAAAGATATCAGAGTCATAGGGTCTTAATTTGGACGCCATGAATATTAATAATACTTCTCTAGTTTTTAAAAAAATTATGCATTGATTATGATTATTCAGACTAGAATTAAAACCAAAACGCAATGCGTATTTTGGATGACAAAGTATGGACACTGTTGGAGACGGCGGTGTCCGACTAAGCCATACAGAACAAAAAAGGGGTAGGCTTAACAAGAAAAAACTCATCCAGCAATGGCTAATGATATCCTAGGAAATATACAACAATCACATTTTTTTATGTTTTTATAAACATCTACTAGCATGCCAACACAATTCATAACAATCTTCCAAGACGTACATCACATAACAGCAACAATAGAACAAAGTTGGTCGGAATAAAGAATAGGACGGGGGACAAGCACATTCCCACATTCTGCTTCTCAAATAGACAACTTTATATACATTGACGCTATAAAATTTGCAATTTGTTATCCCTTAATGACTAAGGACTTTATCGGAGAGAAGTGAAACGGTAGCAAATATGACCCACAATTCAGAGATGACAAATTGCAATCTACAGTAGGGTAAAAAAAAATTGCAAAATTTTAAAAATATAAATTAACATACCATCCATGCCTGTATGGTAAATTTGGAAGTCTTCCCTCATTATTTTGTGAGCAAAGCAAATAATTGGTCTTGAAATTTGACAAGTGAAAAATCAGTTCTAATTCTGTCAGTGTCTAGATCATTGCGGATGCATTTAATAGACAAGTATAGTGCAGTTTAGCGACATAACATAAACATGGGTTAACCATCAACTGCATGATGCTTTGGTCACAATTCAAGAGCCACAAATTCATTGGTTTTTTTTAATATTTCGCTGTAATATGACAATAGGAATAATACACCAGAATACAATTTGGCATGGATTAGAAATAAACATAATAGAATATTTTTTGGTCAAATTGTTTCTTCTAACCGTGTCCAGATTGTTTTATTGAGATTTCCTGCTTAAATATATGTGATGCTAAACAATGTAATGAAGAATCACAGACCTGAAAGCTAAGTTAATTTATTTAAGTTTTCACCCACTTGAAGTTGTGCACAAATATTAGCAAATCTTGATGTTTAGACACACATTTCATTCCCAATAACAGTGATTTGGTTGACTGATAAAACAGATTAAAAACGACAATATTTGTGATCAGCAGGATAATGGTTAAAATATGCGAATCATTAGAATATCTCACCTGAAAACTAGTCATCTCTTTCTTTCTGAGTAAGTCAGCCATATAGTCAATAAGATGCAGTCCAAAAGCATTCTTTGCATTAATTTTCTAAAAGAGAATAAAATGCACCATAAAAAGAAAATCTATCACAGCATTATACAGGGTTCCCACGGAGATCAGGGAATGATATTCCATGACTTTTCCATGACCATTTCTTAAGAATTTCATGATTTTGTAAACGAATATAAGAATGTACCCTTAAAACGGTACAGCCTTCACCACCACAGCTTTCGATCAAAAGCACAACCAAGTGTTGTGGTTTTCTTACTTAACCTTTTTTTGCATGCAATTTTTTTACAGCTATAGGTAGACTGCCAGTGTCATTGTGTGTCAAAAGTGTAGATGATCAACACATTTTTCTCAAATGAAATGTGATAGATATTTATAAAAATTCAAAATTCCATGACTTTTCAATGACTTTTTGTCAAATTTTCATTTTCCATGACTTTCCCAGGCCTGGATTTTATTTTTTTCATTTTCTATGATTTTCCATGACCGTGGGAACCCTGTTATATTCTGTACAATATGTTTTTGGCATATTTTTGTGTGTTCATTGATGCATCATTTATAAATATTATATGCCACAATTCAACTTTTACTACATTACATGTGCGTAGCCAAAATTAGAGTGTCATAGAATATAAATGCAGCGTTCACAACTGACAATGGTCTGGTGGTCCGAGACCACCAGTAATTATGTCGGACCACCAGAACATTCTATTCAGTGGTCCTGTGGACCACCAAAATATATAGCTCTATAGATAGAGTACTCGCCGGAAGATTAACTTGTATCGCATGTTTTTTGCCGATTTTTCAGTCAATTCTAAACTGATTTTTATGAAATTTTGAAAGGCTTATTTTCAAGTCACCCATCAAATACTGCAAAATTTTCACTAAAAAACATTATATAGTTTAAAAGTTAAACCATTTGACATGTACATGTAGTACATGTAAATTTGTTATTACGACATCCCTCTTTAAACCCATTAAACTGGTTAAATTAAAGTTTAAAAATTGAATCACAGGCCAGATGGTCTAACTTTTGAGGTATAGAATATTTTTTGATGAAAATTTCAGGGTAGGCCCTATTTGGCAGTTGACTCGAACAAAGTCTTTCATGAAAATTGGTTGAGAATTGACAATCGGCGAAAAACATGCGATACAAGTTAATCTGACGGGGAGTATAATCAAAATTGTAACATGCCACACAGATATAAACAATTGTCGCAACTCGAGGGTGATAATACCACAAACACTGTACCCTCTGTCACCCTTTTGACGCAACAAAACATGTATTTGTAATCATGAGGGTCATAAATTATTGACATTGAGATCGGTCATCATCCTTGAACTGTATCCTGTAATGCCTTCTGTGGTTTTACAAAATTAACGATGTGAAACACATCGCAAGCTGAAAAATTTCAAGATTTCCAAGTGTTATAACGTTAGTTGTTGTCAGGACCACTAAAAAAATTGTCGGACCATCAGATCCTCTCAGCTGGTGGTCCTGTGGACCACTGCTCATAAAAGTTTGTGTCAAACCCTGAAATGTGAAGTTGTTGTATAACAGCAGGGTCAAGTATGTTCGCCTTCTCAGCCTAGTATAGCACCCAGTATCACAGCAGCTATCTTCCTGCAGTGTCATGTTCCAGCTGGTCTTTTTATTAGTTTAACCCTTTCAGTGTGGGGATCATCTTTATACGTCAGAATCTGACGCTGTAGACGTGAGATTCTGAGAATAAAAATATTTATAATGGCCTTAGACCCATAACATAATAATCCAAATGAAGCAGAAAGAGCTAACCAAGCATTGTTTCCTTTATATACATATGCTGCAGTAAACTTAAAATAACATAAAAATACACTTATATACTTACAGCCCTCAAAAAAAGATAAGTGAATAATTTAACAAAATGGTGGATTTCTATTTGGTACCCCAGGGTACTAACTACTTTTTAATGGTGGATTTCTATTTGCATTGAAATAATGCCTTAACCAGTTAACATGGAGATTTAAAGGCCAGTCTTTATAGGTGAAATAATCATTTGAATATGGCTACCCTCACATTTCATCATGAAATTGTTGATTTCCACCTACACCAGCTACCAGCATACAAACCACTATGCTCTACAGCTCTGACGCCAAACCATGACCTAAACCATGTGGTTGCGTCGAACTCAGACTATTGAAAAACATGCAATAGTGCAGACCAGCATATAATGGGTTAAAGCATCAAACTTACATTTTCTGTAGAAAGTTTAATGCAATTGGCATAATGCTCAGTGAGCTGTGCATTTGAATATCCACCTAAAGGAAGAGATCTTCTCCTGAAAAAGAAAGTCACTTAATAACCTGCACTCTTCAATAAAATCGCAGCTTCAGTACTATGTACTACAGTTGACAAGGATTTCTAATGTTGAACATTATATATAATTAATTAGTAATTATTAAATAATTACTAAACATGGCAGCACCTTGTGTCTTGTAGCAAAAACTGCAAAACACAGAATCATATCTATAGAAATCCCATACTTATAAGTGATATTAGGATTTTAATCACCATGTCCAAAACATGCAACATGGAAAAAAATATTTAAGCTTAAAAGGTACAATCCTCCGATATAAAGTGCTGTTTAATCATGTTAATGAGAAGAAATAGCTGGATGTTTAACTAACACTAAAGCATTTTTACTTGTTTTTAAACAAAAATTTGTATTAGAAGTCTAAATGACAATTTTCAAAATTGACTAATCTCTCAAATCATCATGATTTTTAAATAATTCACTGAATGTTAATACACTATTAACACATATTTCTCTGCAAACGATTCCTACCTCTCCGCAGACGGAGTGACTGGACTGCTTAAGTTTTTTCTTTGTAGCTCAAGAACTCTTGAGCGCCGACGATCTCTTTTCTCTGCCTTGTCATCATTAGTAGCCACGGCCGGCACGGCTGGTGCTGGACTGGTCAGTCCAACATTGTGCCGCGTTGCTGGAGATATGAATTGTTGTTGCGGTGTTCTCTCGACTGCACCCGCAGACAGTACGTGTCTACTGGACTCTATCATGCTGCTGAAGTGATAAAAGTTACAATATACATACATGTATCTACTGGATCCTATTATGCTGCGAAAGCAATAGAAGTTAAGAAAAACATGACTCCATCATGTTGCTGAAGCAATATTAGTTATAAAAAAACATCTGAGGATTTTAAACGACCACAAGAACCTTGTTCAAGGACCAATTTAAAGCTCAGCAAAAGCAACATTTTTCTGAGTACAGACTAATTTTGTAGTGTTACAGCCAACCCAGCAAACACAAGACATTGAACCAATGTTGTTTTAATGTTGGTCCAGGGTCGAAGCTGGTGGGCCGACATTAAACAACATTTGTTCAATGTCCGTATTTGTTCGGATACAGGCAGCTTTACTGTGATACTATCAAATAATAGGATAATAATACATACAGTACTGCCAAGTTTCCCAACTTGGGCGTGAGATCTCTCGATTCTCTGACCAAAAATTGGCCTCTCACGATTTTCCTGACTTTTCCAACTTACTCTTGATTAATTTGACAATCATTCTTTCATACTAAAAATCATAGAAAGAAGTCACCAACTGGTCACCAGAGGCCACTATTTGCTGCGGTAAAATTTAAAAAAATTCCCAGTAGCACCCCCTTTCGGGATTTCCGCCCTCCTGGACACTCTTGTCAATTCTTCTCGTTTTAATTCCACTAGAGTGATTATCTCTCCTTCTTTATTCCCAGCTTTGCACCACTATTACTGGAGTATTTTCCAATGTGTCTCCTTTGCCAAAATTCAGGTACTTTCAAATACATTAAATGCTAAGGGCTCTTCCAGTAAAAATCCGGGCTCCCCCCATGGACGGCAATTGAAAAACTACCCCCACCCCTCCCAGAAATCTTGGTCCTTGGGCCACCACAGAGCCCGGATTTCCAGAGTTTTTTAGCACCACAGTCTCGGAATTTCCTCATGGCTCAACATAGTTTTTATTTACAACCTCCACGGATTTATCTGAAAAGGGCGGATATGAAACTAATATTAATCCCCAGGTCTACAGCTTTCATGCGCTTTATAATACAGAAGCAATGTGATTTTGTTAATAGCCTATGTAATAGGCATACACTACATTCCACAAAAGGCGCCCACCATCGCGGATTTCAGTTTGCTGAGTAGCCTACCACCACCCACCTCGGAAATAGTCAGGGTTTCCCCTAAAGCGTTATAGCGTAGCGGCCCCGCTACGCTTCACTTTTTGGCCGCTACGCTTAATAAATGCCGCTACGCTTTATTGATTTACCGAAACGCTTTAATAGTTGCCGCTACGCTTGCCGTAGAACTACAGCTGAGAGCCACTAGAGCCAGCACTGGGTAAGCCTTAGCAGAGAGGTGTATAGTGTATGACCTTACTAAGCGCGCGCAATGGTTATCCTGGTCCTGGTCAGCATGCTGTCTACTGCACTGTGACCACAGCAAACACGAGACATTGACCCAATGTTGAAACAATGTTGGGCCACCGCTTACGACGCTGGCCCAACATTGGTGTGGTGAATAAGTGTGTGTGTAAGTGTGTGTGTAATATCGGCTGTGCGCCGCGTGCCAAGTCAGGGTGCCGAGTGTTCTGGGAATAGGCAGGGCTACCCATGAGTGCGGTATTTTTCCGAGAACCTTTTCTCAAGTTTATTTTAATATGTCTAATGCATTGTCCGTAATCTATTGATGATAAAGAAATCCAAAGTTGATGATTTTTATAAATTTTATATCTGTATACATTTAAAAAATGTGTACATGGTATTTTTATTTTTTAAATCTCCCTTATTTCAATAAGGACCTAATTGGGAACAAGTAATAAAATATGCCTGAAAAAATAAAATGGTTGAGTTGACCCACAGATAGCCCGCATCATTATCGCCGCGCGGTGACAATCAACTGGTTTACAGAAACTGACTGGTTTATGGACAAGCGTGTCTTGTCAGCAAGACACGCTAGACACAATCTATAGGCGATATTCCTTGATTCCTTGATCTGACTGAAAATGCACACGTTCAGCACAGTTGTTCTAGCCTAGCCCAGCAAACACGGGACATTCACCCAAGGTTGTTCCAATGTTGGACCAGCGTCGAAGACGGTGTGCCAGCATTGAAACAGCCTTGGATAAATGTCCCGTGTTTGTTGGGGCTACTGTCTCAGACGTTGGCCCCAACTACTCCAAAAATGGCCAATGTACGGTAGTTCCCACTGTAGGCCTAAGTGTATAAATATTATCCATAAATCTCTATGGTGTTAGCTGTGTAAGCCTAGTTCTATGAGCATAATCCCAGGAAACCCTGGAAAGTTTACCAGAAGTAGGCCGGCTCAGTACTGGCCATCGTGTGCGACGTCAGACCAGCATTGAACCAGCCATGAGTCAACATGCGTGTAAATAGCGGCTTGGACCTATCGTTAGTGGCAGTGAGAATCAGTGAGAGTGGCAATGGATATATTAAAAAAATAAAAAATCATATAACACTAGACATTTTTATATATAGGCTCATGCATAATGTGTTTTGTGTTGTAGCCCCCCCCCCCCCCCATTCCGTTAAAAAAATTATAATTCATGAAATCATACATGAAATATTGTCAATTTATATACTTTTTTCAACAAATTAAATAGGTAAAATAAATTCTAGATATCCCCAGAAAGCACCAAAAGACACCTTATATTAAAAAAAATTCTTGGGGCTTACATTTATTTCTGGGGGAAACCCTGATAGTTACTGACAAAATACCACACCCACAGGAAAAGGGTACATTGAAACCCACCAGCCCCCTAAGGAAAAAAATCTGATTGCCGTCCATGGGGGAGCCCGGATTTTTGCTGGAACAGCCCTAAATATCCCATTTTTCAAGCACTGTCAAGGCCTTAACGGTTCAACTGCTAAATTATTCAATTATAATTTTCACTTACTTCAAGTTGTGTCTCGCTGACGCTATCCACAACTTCAACTGAGGGAGAATTATTCAGATTTCACAAAAGGGAGGCCAACTATTTTCAAATCTTGCTGATTGGTGTCACACGAATATAATCAGGTCCAGCGGTTAAAAGGTTAAATAATTTTCGCAGAGTTCAAGCACGTTTTCCAGGAAATGTATGAGCCTTGCTTGTAGCCTATTCCAGATACAACTAACTGTTGTGACACTAGCCCACGGCATGCAAGATAGGCTTCCCAGGACAACCATTTTTTTTAATGGGCAACCAAAACTTTACTGTTTACCATGTAGAGCACTTGCACATATTGGTGTTGAGTGACTACTTTAATCCTTATCCTGCTAAGATATTTTATTTAAATTTTAACCCATTTGAAGTTGTGTCTCACTACAGCAACCCACAACTACAAGTGGATGAAAATCAATAATCTCTGTTTAATTTGACGACAGACAATTGCAAATCTTGATGTTTGAACAGACATTTCGCTCCCAATAACATCAACTAATAAAACAAATTAAAAACGACTATTGTCGTGATTTGGTGATTAGCAGACAAAGGGTTAATACACTGTAATTCAAGTTGTATTCGTCTCATCTGCTTCAAAATTAATAATTTATTAGTATACTTTTTTTGTCTGTAACCCACAATAAACTGTTGTTAAAAGGCAGGATTATATATTAGATATGCTATCACGGCATTACCAGGTTCATGGTGGTGGCATAACAGGGTAACCCAGGTTATCAAGGTAAAATGGGTTTCTTAGTAATAAATGAATTAAACCTTGGAACTATCAACATGAAGTTTTCATAAATTTGACTTGCACAGAAAACAAGACATTTCAGTAAATTAAGACATACAGCTGTCACAACAGCTATATTTAAGACTTTTAAAGACCTTAATTATGAACATGCCAATATAAGACCTTTTAGGACTTCTTAAGATCCCCCTGGAACCTTGATAAAGAAGCTGGGAGCCCAATAATCATGGTAATTAAACACAGAGGGGTCAAAGTTTTTTATAGTAGAAGGTTGAAAGAAAAATGTAGACAGCTAATAATTTTTTATGTTTTGCGCGCAGCGCCAAATATGCGAGACGCTAAGCGGCGAAGCTGTGAAGGGGGGTTTGGGGGTCCTCCCCCTGGAAATTTTTTAAAAGTAGACACCATTTGGTGGCATCTGGTGTGTTTTATTGCTAAATAAATAACACACTTTGAACACAAATTCAACATTATAATTTTAATCATAATTTTTTTTTAACAAAGGCAATATTGGGTCTATTTTGCCTGTAGGACATCAGTGTTTTTGTGAACAAGTGAAAGGAACATTTTTTAAGGTCAAACTTATATTGGGTCTATTTTACCAAGCTATAAGACATCATCAGTGTTTTTGTAAACAAATGAAAGTAACAATTTCAATGTCAAATGCCCAGAAACTCAGAAGTCATCCATCATGTCATCAAAATCATCAATACTGTCTTGAAAAAAATAATGTCAGTGTCAAGATTAAGCATTTACAAAGCTTCAGCTATTTTATAGGGATCTGGGGAAGTAGCTGAGTCTTTAGTTTTACAAGTGGTCGAATTTGGCATCGCCATGGCATTTTCAGGGTGCTGAGTATCTTGGATCACTTTCAGACCCACTGGACTCATCGGAGACAGTGCCACTCACCCCTACTTGTATCCCAATCTCTTTCTGCCATGCGTGAGTTTGTTATCGAGCTTTGATTCTGAGCTGTACACGCACGTTTTTTTATGACATTTTGTTGTTCAAATCCTCCAGCGTAATTGGCGCCGCCTGGCGATTCCAGTGGTAGCGCTAGAAATAGCCTCAGCTATGCCATGTATGCTGAAAATAAAGCCACAGACTGCGCCGGTACAAAGACATGCTGTTTCCGTTGGACGTTTATGAATAACGACTTGGCCTCCATTAATCAGTAAATATTCATATTATTAGAATCAGCAGCATTGCACCTACATTGACGCACGTGCAGCCCGTTTTAGCTGCATAATATAAATGTATTAGACATTTTTCCGACATTGGATTGGCGATAGCTCCCACTCACTGCCGTGTTAAAAAGCGTTGATTCCCGCTGCTAGAACAAATTTCGCAATCCACGGCCCACACCATTACGAAATGCGGCTGTTCAGGGCTACAGCAAGCAAATGATCTGCCACGATGTCCAGAACAAAACACTATTAAAATCCAGTGCCATCGGTACCTATTTTAATTTTGTTGTCGATGAAGTCGGTTTTAAAGCAAAGAATAGTAACTTAGCTATTGCAATATATATTTTTTTTAACTTGCATTTTTTTTTCATATTTTTTTTGGCAAAGTAGCCGGCGATGCAAGTTCGCTTTGCCGGCGCTAATCGCCAGTCGCCGGCTTGCTTTGACCCCTCTGAAACATATCACTACAAAGATTAGAAAGTACAGAACTGGTAGCAAGACTGGTAAGAAATGAAATGAATCGGGCTTTAGGCCACATTTGTGCACATATAGGCTAAATTGGGCCAGGAGAACCTCCTGAGGATGGTAACATGACTGGTAAAGCGAAAGTTGGTTGATTAATTGGTTCTGAAGACTGCAGAGTCACGATAATAGAAAATCAATAAAAAAAATGAAAGGGTGTCTTTTTTTATTTTATTTTACCGCCGACCCGCTATTTATCGAGATTATAAACTAATATAAATAGCAATAATAATGAAAAGTATGTATATTAATAAAAGATTACTCTTAAAAAAGTGTTTTTTTGTTATGTTTACCTTTACAAAATAAAATAAAAAAGTTTTTGTATATTTTTTTTCCCAGACCGTCTGTTCTTAATCTTAAATAAAAATTCTTGAGAACAAATTAATCAAAAAATTGTGGCCTCACATGGGTTTATTCATGGTTTGATAATAGGGAGTGGGTATTCATAACAAACTCCAAAGAGATACTAGAGGGGAATTGTGACTTTTCCAGTAACAATAATGTTTGGACTAGGTTTTATGAGTTTTGTGGCGGCCATTTTGAATTTTGTTGGGTTCTTTTTATTATGACTGATTGATTGAAATTTTGTTTATGGGTTTTTCGGCAGCCATTTTGAATTTTAGACTTCAGAATTTAGACTTAAAATTTTAGAGATGAGAAATCCCCACTGAGATTTTGTACTTTTAAATACTTATTTTTGTTTGTCAAATGGAAACACATTCAGAGGGGCCCCCAGTCAACACATTGACTTGTCTCTTTGTTGGCTGAATGTTGTATTACTGTATGGTGGCCCAACATTAAAACAACATTAGATCAATGTTTTGCATTTGCTGGAATTACAACTGTTATTTCAATTGTCAAATCTAGCACAAAAAAGAAGACTACTGACAATTGTAAACATGCAGGGTTGGTTCAATGGTGGGCATCGATCTGCAAGACTGGCCCTTCATTGAAAAATAGCCATCAATTGATGGCAGGACCCCTCAGCCTTAGGCTCTGTCCATCAATATCAATAATGAGAAAAAAATGACCCCCACTACCACCATGTCACTTATTTTTTTAAATGGCTGTGGCAGCCATTTTGTTTTTAATGGATGCATCCCAAAAGTCAATCAGATCATCAGAAATACCTAGAGAACAACCAAATTTGAATGCAATCCAACCAAAGGTTCATAAGTTATCGTGCCCACAAACTTTTTAGGCGGCCATCTTGGAGAATGGCTGCTTATGGCTAGGTGCCAAAAAAAAAAAAATATATGGGATGAATTGCCCAGGCACATAGGTCATGTCTGTAAAAAATAAACAAAATTCATCAGTTAACTTTTTTGTAAGAGCTGAATTTCTGACCGCCCGCCCGACCGCCTCTGGTGATCACTACACCCCTCAGCCTTAATGGCTGAGGGGTAAAAAAGATTAGGCAAATGCAATTTAATTAATAAATCAAACATTTAAAGGGTAATATGGCGACCCAGCCTGGACACCCTGTATTTTAGCCTTGGTCTATTGATGCAATGAAATGGATATCAGCCGACATGTAATGCTTTCATCCGCCATTCAAATGACATGAGAATTTAAAAAAACCTCGCCTATAAATGTAATTAGTACAGAATTTGAAATCTGTAAAACATATCATACGAACTTGTGGTTAATAATGTGCTTGTGTACAATGATTATGGTACAAAAAAATAGATTTTTAAAATATTGAAAACTCGAGGAATGATCAGCCTCTGAAAATGGAGAACAAACTAAAAAGCTAATTTTGGCTGATTAGTTTTTTAATGACAATCCCTCACTCGATAGAGATACCTGTCTTTGGAGTTATACCTCTCTTTGGAGACACCAAAATCCGGATGTGATCCAGTTGAACTATACATATCTCTCAAAAAAGTCATAGCATGAAACATCAATATATATAAGGATCTATGTGCCGAGGTTTGGAGTCGATTAGATGAAAACTCAGGGAGAAATAGCAATATAAAATTTGAATCAGAAGAAAAAAAAATAGCAAGAATTGTTGCAAACTCAATATGTTTGGCATAGACCAAACATAATAATGGCAGTCAATGGGAGCCTGTCATTCCGTAAAAAAGGCTGCCCATAGAATTATGTTATAAAATATATGTATGGATATAGCCACTGTCTTAAATATTAGGCAGCGCTTAATCATGATTATTTATAATGTAACTCTATGAGAATATGGGCAGCCTCGTTTACGGAATGACCGGCTCCCATTGACTCCCATTATAACTATGTTGTATGAAATAGCCACTCCGTAGTTAATATTATGCAAACCTTGATCTCAGACTTCGCCTTTTACAAACGCCCACCTCTTGACCTCTGACAGTTCGTTTTTTTCCCATGTTGAGGTTTGGGTTTGCATTTGATTTGTGGTTTCTGGTATTACGTTAAGTAATGACTTATGGTTATACTTATGTTGTCAATAGAATAACCAGTCTTCCGCTTGTTTTGAATTTGAGGGTGACTTTGTAAGTTCGTATTTTAAACTTCAATTAAGAAAATGAATCAAGATGGGCCTAGCCAGAATGTGTAGTAACTGGTGTAGTAATGACATTTTCTGTGTTTAACCATTTTCATTTAGCTGTAGGCCAGACCCTGTACTACTGGCAACACGCTTGGACAGACTATAGACAGTATGAGTATAGTCCCAGAGTCAGAAGAAAAATATTTATTGAAATTTGTAAAACTTGCTTTGCCAGTGCCAGCACAGACACAGAGTGACTGTTAATCAGAAATAAACACAATAAACTGCACCGATTGTAAATCATTTAACTTAAATTTGTATATTTTTAAAGTTTTAGTATTTTCCATTCTAATGAAGCTGTAATCGACCAAGGGTAACTTCCCATGCCAACGACTAAACTACTCTAACCAGACCACAGCGCACATGAATGATGAATGAAAACTCTTGATTCGGCTGAGAGCCAATTTCTGACATTATCGCTCAAATGTCAAAGCACAAAAAATAATAGGCTGTGGATATATAAAACGACACCCTAAATCATTAGGAAAACAAAATAATTACATTGCCATTTTGTTTTACAATATATTTTCACAGCAAAATAATATACCTGATTTGTATTTTCAACAATAATCGATAATAGGAATTCACTAACAAAAGTCAACAATTTGTTTTGAAAAATACGCGGGATCATTTCTTGAAATCCATGGGTCTTCTAAACACCGGATAAACCCGGTAGATCTACGGCTAGCTGAAATAGTTTTTTGATAATAATAATAATAAACTTTATTTCATGTTTATTTTAAGTTGACTTTGCAGTCCTCCTCAATGGACTATCAGCGAAGGTGTGGTGCTGAGCGGACGACCAGACTAATCGCTCATCTTTTGAAAGCTGATATTGGTCTGGAGTCAATAGGTCAATAGCAGCTGGTGATTCCTATCGAGTATGCAAACGAAATTTTGTCCCAGCGTGGTGTTATAAAACATTTTTATAGCTCTAATGCTAAAAGTTTTCTTGAATTTGTGTTTAGAAATTGTGTATACGCCATCATAATTTGAGTCGCCTATCCTACTCCTACCCTCACCACATGTAATTCTAAAAAAAAGTATATATATAGAATATACACATTTCTTCCATAAATGGATGGACAGTCTATTATCGACCAACTATCCATTCAGAGAACAAAGTTCATATTTGCCAAAGTGTTCCTCAATTCTGTTGACATTATTGCCAGAAAATAAAAGGGTTGAGTCGTCAGCATAAATAATGAGTTGACATGAGACTGCAGCCTAAAACATTAATTTCAGTTTTTTATGCCAGCTAAAGGATCAAAACCAATTGAAAGCTTTCAATTTATGGAGCAAGATATCATGATCTACTGTATCAAATGTTTTTTGCAAGTCAATCATAACCATGCCAGTATAAAACATCTGAAAGCGAATCTGATGAGTCAGATATATATGTCAGACAAGTGTCAGTTGAGAAAGAGCCCTTGAAACGAGATTGAAATGATTAAAATACAATTTATGATTTCTTCCCAGTAGACACAGAACATTTGTATAACATTTGTACAGTGTTGAACTAACGTCGAAGACGTTGGGCCGACGTTGTACAAATGTTATACAAATGTTTGGTGTTTGCTGGGTTATAGGCCTATGATTTAATTTGATTGTAAGTAACCCTTTCTAAAATGTTCGAAACAATAGTAAGAATGGACACTGGGCGATAATTACCAGGGTCAGTTTTATATATTTTTTTAAAATTTCAAATACAAAAATGTAATACATGGTTTCACTTTTTTGTTTCTTTCAATTAAAAATAAAATATGTTTATAAATAAAAGGTGGGGGTAGATAAGTTAGTCTCGTATAAATGCCTGTGACTGTGTCAGTGCACTGTGTGGTATCGGTAACCTTTCAGATTATGCAGTATGCTCACATCAACCCCCACATAGACTAGGCTGCTTTTATTTCCTTTAATATTTAATCACATGGGCTTATAATGAACAAATATTAACCAATTAGTCTATATTGTAATTGTATTTTGACATTTTTGCACATTCAATTATAGCAGTCACAGATGGCACAAGCTGACCAATAGTCTACTCCTGAGCAGATGGCACTATGGTTGAGCTGTGAACAAAGTCATTCTATGTATGGTAATATGATTTGTTGTGGTCGGTGTGAGAAGTGGTTTCGTGGGGTATGTGTAGGGGCTGCCATGTCAATGGATATGTCATGAAGATGTACAATTTGTAAAGAATAAATAACTTGTATTAGCAAACCATAGGACATTAAGATATTCGTAACGGTCTATGATATATTATCATACATTCATAATAAATTTATAATGGGGGCCTACAAATACATTTCTTGAAAATATATTTTGAATATATTAGGCCAATTATTTTGATGTTTTATTAATGTAGGGTCTACTGCTCACCTTTTCGGGGCTGTGACTTGAAAATTATTCTCACCTGCTCATCTGTCAATGATCAATTGCAATGTAGTTCAACGTATTTTATATGTACCGCAACGTTACTGCAGACCTCATTGTTACCACAGCAAACACAAGACATTCACCCGACGTGGTATTAATTTTGGGCCGGCGTAATGGATGGTGAGCCAGCTTTGACCCCACAATGGGCGAATGGCCCAGGGTTACGGGATGTTGGACACAATTAGAGTATCATGACAAAAAATGACAATATTGGAATGGCCACTTGGCAGTGCCATAGCCAGAAAATCAGTGTTGCTCCAATAACGCCTACCGATATGCCGAGCACGCCACTGCCACACAGATGCAAGCATTGATAAGGGATGGATATGGGATAATATGTAATACGCCCTAAATATATAACGAGAGCCGGGGGGGCGTTTTGGAGTGCCAGGCCACCATAAAGGGAAATTAGACCTGCGGAGGGTATAATTGTATTTAAGGGAGTGGTCCCAAGCAGGAAATATTTGTTTACATAATTTCCGGGGATGCCACATAGGGATATCCGGAGAAGTTGTAATTTGCGCTTGCGGAAATTCCCTCATGAGCGGGGACTCCCAGATGCGCCATTTCACAACATTGCATCAGCTCCCTGATGTCATCTGTCATCAGTTGTGTCGCATTTTTTACATTGGAAAGTCGTGTTTTAGTATCTCAAAATTACCATCCCACGCCCCTCCTACGTACCACCCTGAAGCAACCACAAACGATGAATGGCCATAATTTCTTTTTGACTTTGATCCAGGATCTGACATACTTCATAGTTTCGGATCTCAGTATTTGCTGACGATTCTCGACATTCAATAAATCACTGAGATATGAGGGATTGCCCATGGATAGTGCTTAACCCTTTAACCGCCAAATTATTCAATTTGAATTTTCACCCACTTAGGGTTGTGTCTCGCTGACGCGATCCACAACTTCAAGTGAGTAAAAATTATTCAGTTTTGACAAAATGAAGGTCAATTTTTTTCAAATCTTGCTGGTTGATGTCACATTTTATCTTGACCATATTTATTATGTGGTACTTAATGTGCAAATAAAAAATGAAAACTCGAATATATGCGGCACCGGCGGTTAAAGGGTTAAATATGTCAGAAGCTTCAGTTTAAATTTAATATGCAGGAAACCAATGCAGTGACTTGAGCAGGGGCCTAGTCTCTGAAAGCCTACTTGACCTGGTCACCACTCGGGCAAGACAATTCCGTGTACACACTGTAAACATGTTTTTTTTTATCTTGCAGAACAACCGATCAGCAAAGAATTATAGTAGTCAAGGTGAATGCTCACTAGAACATTGGCTAGAAAAATAGCAGTAGCTATATTCAGATGAATTTGAATGCGTCTAAGATCGCGAATGGGGTAGAAAGCACATCTACAAATATTCGAGACATGTTTCTTCAATGAAAAAGCTGGATCAAAAGCCACACCCAGGTTTCGTATGGAGTCTATTTCTGCAACATATTGGTTGAGAAGTTCAACTGGGAACATATGGGCCACTTTCTCACGTTGAGTTAAATTACCAATGATCATAAATTCTGTCCTACTAGGATTAAGTTTCAGCATGTTTTGATCCACCTAGACCTGAATTGCCAGCATATAATTTCGTACAACAACTAACGACTCTGTTATATCTTCTGAAACTAAAGATATATGTATATTTGTGTGTCATAGCATAAAGGTGATGCTTCAGACCAAAAGCTGTTATTATTGAACTGAGAGGAGTAGTATACATAGTAAAATAAAGTGGACCCAGCACAGTGCTTTGCGGAACACAGCAGAATAACAATCTAACACGCTGTGAACGACTGGTCGGGTATGATCAAACCCACTGTAACAACACACTATCAATGCCAAACCACTCAGTCAATCTACCGAGCAAGAGGTCGTGATCAATTATGTCAAAGACAAATCAAAGCGCGAAAGAGCAGTATGTTCACGACAGTCTTGAGCCGACAAAATGTCATTCTGAATATATACGAAAGGGACGTTTCGGTGGAAAGTCCAGATTTATATGCCGATCTAAGGTTATTCGGAAAACTTAATTGCACATGTGAGATTTTTTTTAGCTGGCAACGATTCTCTCGATCAATTTGGAAACAAAATTAATACCAGATACAGTAGAGGTGTAATATGAGCAATTTCGAAGGCATCTAGAAACTTCCTATCTGCCAATGAGAGATTTATGATTGTTGTGATTAACCCAGCCAGAATATCAGCGCTGTCCTTGATGACTTAAGTTGGACACTAGTTGGACATGATTTTCTGGGTGATGACAGAATAAGCTTTAATACGTTACTGTCAGAGACTTTTGAGAAAGTGAGTAAAGGATTAAGGGCAGATGGAGAGGTGGGTTCAGGATGAATGGTTGAATCTGATTTTGATGACGGCAGAGTGCCCCTGATTTTAGCGATTTTACTGATAAAAAAAATCATTAAGAGCTAGAAAGTTTGGTATTGCATGAGCTATCCGGAAGTATATTTAATTTTATTCCATAATTTACTACGGTTAGTGATGTTCTCTGAAACCAAATTTGTATTACTTTTTTTGCCTTTGACATTAGTTTATTACAGAGATGAACATGTACATCGAGTCGTGATCAATTAGAATCTGTTAGATCCCTTCTCCATATTCTTTTCAACCGCCTTTTTTTCCTTTCAGATAACGATATCTCATCTGTTATCCACTCATTTAGGACTACTGATCTAGCACTTGGTGTTACGTTACAACTTTTTAGAGGTGCATGTTTATCTAACAATGTCGACATCGACGACATTGAAGCATGGTATTGGGTATATAAAAAGGTAGCTGAATTTGTGTCAGGATTTTGAATTAGGTCGGAATGGGTTAGATCATATTTGAAATTATCATTGTCAAAGTTTCTGTAAGATCTGTATTTTTTCCCTTTGGCAGACATAGTTGAGCAGTCTCGTTCAGAGTAGCAATTCATCTGATCTGTTGATTTTATTTTGTTAATTAAATTACATTCATCACTATTAATGAGCCAATCCAGGCTATTTCCAATTATGGCTGGGAAAATTCACGCGTTGTTTCAATTTAAACGTATAAAGAATATTATTCATAGCCACTGCATCAAAAGAGACATTTTTATACGGAATATTAAAGTCAGTAGCAATTATAAAATTTAATGGCAGCTATACAAAAAAAGGCAAAAAATATTGAAACTCGTCGAAAGACATTACACGTACGGGCCAGGTAGGCCTAGTCGGTAGATAGTGTCCAGATTTTAAATATGAATTCGCTATTGGTTATGTGCATATTGCATTTTGTTTTGTAATAATGGTCCAGTTACCTCTTCTTATTTTATGCGAGTAAATATCTTAAAATTAGGCAAAATAAAAAAAGGGTACCAAACGGACAATTAAGAAAAAAATGCCCCTAAAAGGTTATCATATCCTTGCTGAATAACGCATCAAGTTAAGTAAGAAAAGACAATACATTGAGCCAATGCTTGGTAAATGTTGGTCCGGCGTCGTAGACGGTGAACCAATATTGACCCTGCACTGGCTCAATTACTTCTGTCTGCTGAGAATATCTTGTGGAGTTTTTCTTCAACTGCAACCAGTCTCTTTAAATCTGTTTTATTATCCGATCAAAGCATTGTTATTGGGAACGAAATGAGTGTTTAGACAAAGATTTGCAAATGTTTGGTCTCAAATTAAACAAGTACGAGTAATTCTCACCCACTTGAAGTTGCGGTTCGCGGTAGCGAGACACAACTTCGGAGGGGGGGGGGGGGGGTAAAAGATAAAATGATTTAATTTAGAGGTTTGAGGGTTAAATGGTTGATTATAGGGGATTAAAGATGTATTTAACACATTCCTCAGTGGCATGTAATCTCTATGTGGAGTATAAACAAACAAACAAACAAACAAACAAACAAACAAACAAACAAACAAACAAACAAACAAACAAACAAACAAACAAACAAACAAACAAACAAGCAAACAAACAAACAAACAAACAAACAAACAAACAAACAAACAAACAAACAGACGGTCATATATTTGGGTAGGAAACGTGCGAAAACGTCCGAAATTATCAAACGTTTCTTGGAAAGCTGGAAAAAAGTTATGTTGATGAAAATATCCATATAATAGATAAACAGTGTGTCAATAACATGCTATCTTTATTATCACCACCACAACAGAAAATAAACAATCAATAAATAACGATTTTAACTGAACCGCTACAATAATAATAATATAATCTGCAAAAATCAACATCAATGTTGTTTTACTGTTGGGCCAGTGTCGCAGACGGTGGCCCAGCATTAAAACAACATTTGTCCACTCACTGTGTTTTAAGCCTCCAGACACAAATAAGCGTGATAAACAGGTAGAGACAGCTATCCTATTATTATGAAAAAAATCACCAAGCGCGGCAATATTTTCAGCAAGCAGGGGCTTTTCAGCAAAACTGAGACATTGATCTAACGTTGTTTTAATATTAGACCAGCTACGCAAACATTGGTCCAGCAATAAAACAACACTTGGTCAAAGCCTGGATCTGTTTATTATGTGATCCTTACATATATACCGGGCAAACAAACGTGATCAGTTCACACATTTTTTAATATTAAAATGAAATGAACCGGGGGGCTTGGGCCACATTTGTGCACATACAGGCTGAATTGGACCAGGAGAACCTCCTGAGGATGGTGAGATGACACTGCCCTCCAGACACAGGATTCGCAATTCAGACCCTGGAGATCTGAGGTCGAGCATGCTACTCATTGGTTACGGAAGCTCCCCACAATACTGAGTTTTACGACTGGATGGGGATGAAACATTTTTGTTTCTTTCAACCTGCTGAGACCGGGAAACGAACCCGGAACTCTGGCGCGAAAGGCAGCGGTGCTAACCACTACCCTAGGGCCCCTGCCATTTTTAAATATTACCAGGTGATGCAACATTATCAAAATGCACCTAGGTTTCCAGTTCCAATGTGTAATTAATAAAATACGAATTGCTATACGAAATGGTCAATAATATTACTTTAAACGAGGCTGACAGTCACACATCGCAAATTGTTCAGTAGGCCTATCTCTCAAACCACAGTGTTTACGGTCAACATCTACACATAATCGGATTTTGTTCTAATAACAACATGTAATAATGTACTGTATAAATATGATGATGTTGTAAATGTGTAAGTCTAGTGGCTAAAACAGAACTGCTATCATTAACCATTTGACTGGTTTAACATGATCGTGAATACAGTAAATATCATTGCTAAGGACTACTTTAGAATTTAGAATGTTGCTGTTGTCACAAGGGGTCGTTATTGTGGCCTAGTGGAGTGGGAAAAGCGGGGGGGGGGGGGGGTTATGATAGCCACAGACTGACCTCTAGTCCGTTAATTGAGTGTGTGTATATTATTTTTCATGTCCTTGTTTTATTAATTAAACCTTAATTAAACCATAATTAAGTTTACTTTGCCTGAGTTTGTGTCCTATTTAGGGGAAATAGGGGTGCTGTGTGTGGGAAACTGTTGACATTTCTGTACACCAGTCCTTATGAACATGTCAAATATAACGTTTCAGATCGTTAGATTAAGTACTTTTGTCTTTAACAAGTCTTCAGAAATAATAATATACACGATTATATTTTTTAAATATTAAAATGACTTAAATCGGGCTTTAGGCCACCTTTGTGCACATACCGGCTAAATTGGATATCTGAGGCCGAGCACGCTACTCCTCGGTCACGGAGGCTACCCACAATACTGAGTTTTACGACTGGATGAGGAAGAAACATTTTTGTTTCTTTCAAACCACTGAGACCGGGAAGTGAACCCCAAACTCTAGCATGAAAGGCAGTGGTGCTAACCACTACCCTAGGGCCCCGGCCCTTTTTACATATTATTAGGTAACATTAACAATAAGCAGCTAGGTTTCCAGTTCCATTGCGCATTTATTAAAATACGCATGCTTTGGCGAATTGCTATGCGAAATGTGTCAATAACACTACCTTAAAAGGGGCTGACACAGATTGCAAATTGTTCAGTATCTATCAAACCACTGGGTCTAGGTTTAACATATACACATAATCAGATTTTGTTCTAGTAATAACATGAGATAATGTACTGTATAAATATAGTGATGTGGTAAATGTGTAAAATCTAGTGGCTAAAAAACTATTGATATCTTTAATCATTCGATCGCTAAATTGCAAATTTTCACTCACTTGAAGCTGTGCTTCGCTCACGCGATTCACAGCTTCAAGCGAGTGAAAATAATTCAGATCTGACAAATTTGAAGCCACGTTTTGTCAAATTTTACTGTTGAGTTATTTGACATACTGTATTTCACATTCAAAAGAGTTGAAAATAGGAAGGTTGACGACGGTAATAGTCATGCTTGGCTCTTCAAGTGTTGAGTAATTTCATTTTGACAGTTAGCACCGTTAGCTACATGTCAGCTTGATAGGCTGACTGGCTGGAAAATGGATCAATATCAAGCCAACCCATATAATCAAGATATCGGTGAGCTATCACATAAGATATAAGCTGTATATCTAATCAAGATAATGGCTTGAATTTCTGACAACACCGACTGATAATTAATTTAGACATGATATACTCAATTCATCTTAAAGTAGAATCTTAAAAACAGATGAGCAAAACATTAAAAGAATGTTTTTGTGCATACTACATTTAGGTATACATTAGTAATCATTGCCAAGCTGCACTGCAATTATATTGATAGTAAAAGGTAACTAGAAAGAACAATTATCAGACTATAACTAGAGATCAAGTGCATTGATTTCATGTTACATAACAATATAGCTTAGATAACATAGTATGGCAAGAAATATTCCTATTGACAGCAATATTTCACTTATCACAACAACTAGTCAATACATATTCATGATAGAATTAGGATGCATGCAGGTTTTGAATATCACGATAGTTGGGGAGTCTTTGATTTAGCTCCAGCAAGCTACAGCCAGTTTTAATTATCGAAGCATCAGAAACATTACATCCACATCAGATCACTCGTTACAGTTTTCCATTGCACACACTTTCCACGGCTTCGTGAATGGCTTGGGCGACGTATGCCACATTGCTTGTTGTTAAAGCACACATATTGATACGGCCACTGCTGAGTAAATACACATGTTTCTTTTCGATCAAAAATTTGCACTGTTGAACTGTTGAAAAAAAACAAAAACGAGTCAATATAAGTAAAAATCTTAACCACTATGTGGCAGCATTGTTTGTTTTTATTTTTCGTTATTTGAAGCTGGCATTGCTAACGCAATTTCCAGCTTCAAATAATGAACAATATGTCTATTTATGAAAAATTGCCACCTGCAAATATTCATTATTAGATTAACTGAGCAAACTATTTTGTGGATTTCAATGGCATTTGATTTGGTGTAAAACTTGCTTAAAACCGTATACATGTACACAGTTCCATTCAGCATAAAGATATGAAACATAAACTTTATAAGCATACATAAAAATATATGAAAATAATAAAGATATGAAACATAAAATTTATAAGCATACATAATAATTATATGAAAATAATAAAGATATGAAACATAAACTTTATAAGCATACATAATAAGCATGCTAATATCAGTGTTTCTTAAATATAATAGTAAGATATATATATATATATACATGTATATATATTTACCATCTAAGCCTGTATAGCTGAACATTCCAGTTTGGGTGATTATATGCTGCCAGTTTCCAGGTGTTCCTAATTCTCGCATCTTTTCAAATAACAGCTGTCTCATTAGTCTGATTCTCTCTGCCATCGTTTTCACATTCTCTTTCCTGGAACATTTTATTGGAAAAATAAAAAAAAGCCTAAACATTCTGTGTTTTTACTAGCACCTGTATAACCAGTTGCTAAAAGTAAAATACGCTTTTAATCTTGAATATATGTTGGGACTAAAATTTCATAAATAACACAAATTTTTAGTCATTTGAAGTTGTGGATCGCGATATCGAGACACAACTTCAAGTGGCTCGAATTTTTTTTTTTTTAGGTCAGTGCTCTAAGGGGTAATGTTTATAATAAACAATGATTTTATGCAACTGAATATATCAACCATCAGATATCTGTTCGACATTAACTACCATATTTATTGTAATAAATGTCCATATTCTACAAATTCTAATAGATGCCCCTCTTCCTTATCAATAATTGGAAGCAGTGTCTTAATCCATGATGTGATTGTCAACTTCCATATGGTGAGAATTACTGATAATTGACAAATTTGAAGGAAACAATTTCACTGATAAAATTGATTAGGTCAAGCAATTAATTTCTTTTTTTTTTATTGTAAAAATCAGCAAATACTGGTACCTACCATTGATTTTTTAGCACTGCGCTATTCAAAATAGTGGAAACAATGCGACTGCCGTGAAAAGGAGGATTTGACCAAGTTCTCCTGATGATAATCTCCATTTGAGAAAATATTCTTGGGCAGGTTTCAGCTGAGTTTGTCACAGCAACGCAATTACCAACACGTTCATCTACAAAAAGAAATGATCATTTATCAATGGCATGAAACTGATTATACCCTTCTAGGGATGCTTTTCAAATAAAAGAAACTCATTAACCCTTTAACCGCCAGTCCCAATTACATATATTTTTTTTCAATTTTTATTAGCACATTATATATCAGCTTTTGAACATCATGAAGATAAAACATGCCATCAATCAATAAGATTTCTCGATCGTTGAAACTCATTTTGTCAAATCTGAATAATTTTCAGTCAATTGAAGTTGTGAAAAGTGTCAGAGAGACACAACATCAAGGGGGTAAAAATTCCGATTAAATAAATTGGTGGTTGAAGGGTTAAAATGAGGATAAATTGAGCTTTCGTTTGAATATTATAATATATATTTGGATATTTTATCAAATTTGGTAGTTACAAACTCGAATTTTTTGTATAAACCATGGCGACCAGGGGTTTGTTTTCAATTTGAAAAATCATCATAAATGTCTTAGTTAGCTTTTTCCACTTCATTTTAATACCTATGTTATGGGTCTAAGGCCTTTATCAATGCTTTACTCTTTCAGCGCGAGGACTGACTTTAAACTTATGTTATGGGTCTACGACCAGCAGCTGTGTCCTTGAAGGATAAGTGTGAAAAAGGTCATGATCACACAAGGCTCTAAGCTACCACCCAACAGACTATTGCTGAATACTGGCTAATTATTAATTTTTTTTCGCTCCCCACATCCATTATGGAAAAGAATTGCCATGATGAAAAAGGTACAAAAAAAACTGTAAAAAAAATTCCCCTCACTATAAAGTCCAAAGTTCTTTGAAAATGACTGAGCTGCAAATAACTCCATTCCTTCATTGACAAAATATCTGATGGGCCAAGCATCCTGGTCTAGATCTCCAGAAGCAAAACCTTGGTAAGCACCGTCCATAATGGGGATTAGCTTCCCAGCCTGAAAATACAGACAAATGCATTCAATGGAAAACAAGAGAGTGAAATGACTAATCAGCCCTTTCAGAAAGGTGACTGTCTTTATATGTCAGAATCAGACAATTATAGAAAGTCGATCCGCACACTGAAACGGTTAAATATTTATAATGGTCATAGACCCATAATATAGGTATTCAAAAGAGCTAACTAAGACAGGACCTCAAATTATCAAAAATATCTCCGTGTTATAATGGTTAACAGGAAGGAAGTAATCTTTCTCATTAGTTAAGACAACTGTGATCTATCTGCACAACATTAATGGCATTGCACATTGAGATGTTTCAATAATTAATTGTTATATTCAATAATCACCAGTCAATATATGAAAGAAAAAAACTAAAATATGTATGTGGTTCAAACCATCACAAATGATCTTGATCCAAACTGAAGGTATAGCACCCACCAGATAAATTTGTGACCCGCCATGCGAAAAGGTACCTCCCCACAGCTTTCTTACAAATATTTATGACTCTTTCAGTTATAACTCTTTCAGTTATCGAAGCAGAAAGGACACGGCTATTATATCAACTATGAAAATCAATTTTAAAAATTTTGACTTAACGGCCCTTTTCGAGTGGTGTGTCACATTTAACGTATTTAAAATCAGCAAAATGCCATTTTACATTTTATTTCGATTATTATCAAACTTGTTCGAAAATTGGTTCAAGAAACATGCAGAACTAATTCTAGCAGGATACACAATATTAAGAATCATAAAGGATAAGATTGAGTAGTAGGAAAGATAAACACCTTGATAACAGCTGCAATCTGTTTCCACTGTTCCTGAGTGGGGTCCACACCAGTTGGGTTGTGACAACACATGTGTAAAATGACAACAGATTTTTCAGGTGCATTCTAAAAGTAAAATCATAGCATAAAATTAACGGAAAGATTAAAATTGCAACATAGGAGAGCCCAAAATTGATTATTTTACTTATGCATAAAAAGAACACTTTATAATCATTAAAAAGTGCACAATGAATTTGTGACCATCACAAGGTCTGACACGGAGACCTCCATTTTTAAATGGAATTGTTCTAATACAATCACTAGATTTTGCACTGTGGCCGGGCTTGTCACAAAGCGGGTCAGGCAGACAGGTCAGACCGGGTGAGAAAAGAGGTTGAGACATTTCAAAACACTCTTGCTAATGTTACATGTATCAGAATCATTTCTAATAAAGAATGGGTTTTAACAGTTTAATGTAACAGTTAAAAAATTGTCAAAAAACACAACTGTTAAATCTTCAATCATCCCCTTGAAGTCCAAATTTCTCTCTTCTTGATTCCAGTATCTGTAGTTCTTGACTTCCTTGAAGCCTGAGGCGGAAGCTATACTTTTGTGATTTCCTACAACAAAAATGCCGTCCATCTCAGTGTTTGAAGTAAATACAAAATGCTGTTAGTCATGAAAAACAACAGTATTAGCAAACAGATGACACTCAATGCCCCAGCCAGTCTTGTGAGGCAATGGGAAACAGGGAAATTAGGAAGAATTGTTTGCTATCAATGATTATAGTACAGGCTTCTCACTTGAAAAAAGAGGGCTGAAGTCCTATAGAATACCCCGCCGTAAATTGGGTTTTGAGTTTTTGCGTCCACAATTCACTAAACCGTGGTGGCCATTTTGAATTTCAGCAGAATATTGAAAAAATCAAGAGCACATTTCCATATTGTTGGGAATGTGATTTAAAGATGTAAATAATGTTGATTGCTAGTTTTTGAGTTTTCAAATAATATAAAAGTAGATCTGTGGTGGCCATTTCGAATGTCGGTAAAATTTTGAGAAAAATCACTTGCAGGTCCCCATATTTTGGGGAATGTTGTTTTAAAAAGTAATAATTTCTGACTGCTAGTTTTTGCGCCCACACAAAATATGAAGTCAATCAATGGCCCCAATTTTTAATTTCAGTAAAATCTTCAAAAAATATGACTTGCATATCTCCATATTGTTGGGAAAAATTGAATAATTTCTGATTATAAGTTTTTGCACCAATAAAAAAATAAGAAGTTGACCTGTGGTGGCCATTTTGAATTTGGTAGCATCTATAGAAATTCACTTGCACGTCTTGATGATGCTATGAATCTGATTAACCGTATTTATTCTAATAAAAGCCCAGTGAAAACAATGAAAAATAGAAACAAACAATTAAGCAGGACAAGGGTAAAACTACGAAAGGGCATTTAGGACAGGAACATTTTTTTTTCCCTTAAAGCGCTGACAATTTTTGCAAAAATCCTGGGGACCAAAGGGTTTCTTTCAATTTCAAATCATTATAAATGTCTTATTCAGGTCTTCCCGATTCATTTGAATACCTATGTTATGGGTCTACGACCATTAGAAATACTTTTACTCTTACAGTGTGGGGGAGAGACTTTATTCGTCAGAATCTGACATCTACAGATGTCAGATTCGAATGACTAAAGTCAATGACAATGGTAAAATCAGGCTTGAAAGGGTTAAGTAGTAGTAGTAAATCATTGCTTTACGTCACTTTTCGGCACAAAAGGTCTTTTAAGTGACATTATAATACGATAAAAACGTTGTAGTCAGTTGATGAGATGAATGATGTAAAGATGATGATGTGAGGGTGGGGGTGATAGGGCATGGTGGGTTATTGAGAGCGTTTTCCTTCGCTCGCCCGATAAGGGGTTCTGGGCATGTCTAGGGGATATACCCCCAGACATGCCCAGACGGCCGGAGACTTGAGTTTCGATGTTCAATTTAATGATGAAACTCTGTGGCACTTCGCGCAGCTCCGCTATCCTCGGGTCGGATAGTCCCCAGAGTAACAATAGGAAGGATCACTCCCTCTGGGTAACTCCATTCATCCCACGTGAGAGACCTGATGTCAAACACGCTATTGCCGGTTATTTAAGGCTACCACGGCCTACATCAGCGCTAGCACTGATGCGGGTGCTGCATTGGCTCCGCTGTTGAGCGGAGGAACCAGGGTACGCCACTGGCAATCCGCCCGAAGATTATAGCCAGATACGAGGAGGCTGCAGCTGCCCTTGGATGATTGCTGTAGACTAGTGCTTCCGTACAATGCCGTAACAGCATCCAACAGACGAAACAGATCCCTAATGACCCTCTCCGGATGGGGGCGAAAAGTACTACTACTAGCAATCATCCCAGTACCCCTGAAAGGGTTAAGACAGGAACATTTTTTAAAATCTACTTATCTGTTATAACAGTCTACTATTCCATTGTAACAGTCTCTAGTTCGTAATAATAGTATAATATTTCGTTATAACGGTTAAGGTAAATAGTTCGTAATTACACTCTTTAATATTTCGTTATAACTGTCTACCTCTCCGTTATAACGGTCTACTATGTCGCTATAACGATATACTATTTCGTAATAACGGTTTACTAATCCACTATAACAGTATACAATTATGCTATAACAGTCTGCTATTTCGTTATAACGGTCTACAATTTCCTTATAACGGTCTAAATTCCGTTATAACCGTCTACTAATCAATCCCATTGTTGCCAGCCACTTGTATTTGATATGCAGCAGTAAATGCAGTTTATTAGGATTAGTATGACGTACGTTATAACGTTTTAGTATACCGTTATAACGGATTAGAAGACCGCTATAACGGATTAGTACACCGTTACATGTATAACGAATTAGTATACCGTTATAACAGAATAGAAGACCGCTTTAACGGATTAGAAGACCGTTATAACGGATAAGTAGACCGTTACAACGGAGTAGAAAAAAACAATTATGTCCTAAATGCACTTCCGTATAAAACAGAAAACGTGGCTGTTATAATCAGCAACGTCAAATGCTGTTTATCCAGTTATTCGTGAGTGAAAGCATGACGATGTGAGACCAAACTCTAGCGCCGCTGCTGCTTAAAAAGTACATCATCTTAATGATAATCACACGTAATGGTAGGTAATGTTGGTGATGTGCGATATGATTTTGCAAGGGAGGTCGATTTAAGGCCTAAGGTCAGTTTGAGGGTATAAGTCAGCTTGACTAGTCTTTAGGACAGATTCACATAGCCAGATAGATACTATAGCAACTATAGTGACCCCCTTAACTGTTAAAAACTAAGTTGTAAAATTTACATTTTCACCCACTTGAAGTTGTGGGTCGCGTTAGCCCAACAAAACTTCAAGTGTGTGGAAATTATTCATATTTTTTCAATTTGAGACCAAACATTCACATTGATATTGAAAGGAAATGTCCATTATTTGTGTGTTTAGGTGCAAACGTTTTGTGTGTTTTTTCTGTTAGGTTCCTTTGTTTATCTAGGGAGCGCTGTGATTGTATATAACCCTCTGATGCCTCTAATACATTCATTACATTTTCTGTTGAAAAATATAGCAATGAAATAAAATGAATGGGGGTTTATGCCAACTATGTGCACAAATATTGCATTTAATCACTATTATTCTAGTGTAAGTGATATTTTCCAAATCGTACCAATGTTTTTTTGTATTAGGGGAGAAACTCGATAAACCTAGGCGTTTGTGTTATTGAGCTATTTTCATGGTCAGATTGGCGCTCTACAGGTGCTAGTGATTGGAACAGTGGGAGTTAGTTCAAACGCATATTTTCAGCATGAACACTGGCCCCCTTTTCAGGCCAGTGTGCAGGTAGGGTATATCGTATGTCACGTGTGTGTGTTGAGCTTATCCACCATCATTGTATGATCGTCCCAGAGCGACACATTGAACCAATGCTGGGTTAATGTTGGGCTAGCGTCGTAGACGGTGGCCCAGCGGTAAACCAGCATTGGGCCAATGCGTCATGTTGAAGCTAAGTAGGCTTAGGTTTACTGCATTATTTCAACAAATATTTAACGCTTTAATAATTGAGATGGACTACAGCATACAATTTAGATCAATAATAAAAATGATTGCTAATCTATACATTTCTGTGTGATAATACATTATCCTTGTAACTGTATGTGATAAGGGCCGTATCCAGACTAAGGCAAAGAGGGTGTTACCGGTCGACCATCCGGTAATTGGGGGTCTGGCGAGCATGCCTTCTCAGAAAATTGAAAAAAACCAAGGCATTTTGGGGATATGCAGGGGGGGGGGAAGGTTTACAGACACCCAAAAAAACTGGATATGACCCTGAGTGATAGATAATGTATTTTGATTATTTGTGCATTTCTGTGATATGACTTGTCAGCTAACACAAGACGTTGACCCGGCGCTGGTTTAATGTTGGCCCAACGTCGTAGACGGTGTGCCAAAAGTGAAACAGCATAGGGGTTAACGCATCGTGTTAGTTCACAGCTTTCTATAATTCTGTCGAATTGAAGGGTATTGATCAGTTTTCGGATTAGTTTAAAACTGTCCTTGACGTGACATTGTGAAGATGGTGCCTACATGTGTTGTGACACGTGTCTGTAGTCAGGGATTGTCACACGCTGAAGGTGACTTTGGGATAACAACACGCGAACTTGGTCTCAGTTTTATCGTTAATTATCTCGTCTGTGATTTCATTATTTTAACGCATACAAATATGGAGAATCCGAGATGATAACACAGAATAATTTCGTGTTGTGCTCAACACAATGTTCCAGCAAACATGGCATATATATTCAACCAATGCTGGGTTTATGTTGGGACAGCGTCGCAGCCGGAGGCCCAACATTAAGCCAGCATTGGTTAAATGTAGGGGTGTGACATTATGAAGGTATCTGTGGCTGCAAATGCAAAATGCAAGTAAGCAGATACTGAGATACTGCCTTGTGGCTTTATCTGCTTATCTTCTATTTCGGTTTCTTGTTCCTAGAAAACACAATACATCGATCACCCCCACTACTAGATCAATAATGTACCAGTGTCATAGATCGTGGATCATCTAGAATTGGTTTAATGTCTTGTGTTTGATGGGTTCATAAATGTTTATCTGTAGATATATATTTTTATTACGACAAATAAGTCAGTGTCAATAAAACATCTATATATCTATTATTTTTCAAGTAAAGTACACACTACTAAATGGAACGCATACATTGGTTTGTAAATACATACATTTTCTTACATAGTGTTGGTCACGGTTGCGTGAAAGCCGTGATATAGGCCTAATGTGAGCGGATGTGTGAGATGCAAGAGAGATTTTGTACTCGTGTATATAGCCGACTGCCTATTTATGTCGTCTGCCTATTTATGTCCTGACTGGGTTATTCATCATCACATTGAAGCTATTAAGCAGACACGGGATGTCGATCCAATGCTGGATCAATGTTGGGCCAGCGTTGTAGGCAGTTGACCAGCATTGAACCAGCTTCGAGTCAAAGTCTCATGTTTTCAGTGTAGGCCCGCACATAATTACAATATTAATCGCGTTTCATAATATTTATTTGAAAATTGGTTTCAGAGAGAATATACAGTGTCCTAGAAGTCGTATTTGTAACACTTTACCTACTGTAAATATAAAGCTGATATAAAGATAAGAGGAAATGATAAGATAACTTCTGTCTATTCAGTTATCACGTGTACAGGTAACGGGGCCGCATCAACAACTCGCCCCTGCCTTTAACATATAAACACCAAAATCTCCCTCTCTTATATCAACACATATTACATTTCATATCTGATGTCTAAAGTCGATCTCCACACTGTAAGAGTAAAAATATTTCTAATGGATATATACCCATAACATAGGTATTCGAATGAATCAGAAAGAGCTAGCTAAGACAGCTATGGCGATTTTAAATTAAAAATAACCCTTTGGTCTCTATGGTTTGTATGAATTATTTCAGCGCTGTAAGGACTAGAGGCGTTTTTTATTCATTTTATTAGCCATTAAATCAGTTATTGGCAGCAAAATGAGTGTTTAAACAGCAAGATTTGCAAATGTCTGGTCACAAATTTAACAAATATCAATAATTTTCAACCACTCAAAGTTGTGGGTCGCGGTAGCGAGGCATTGGTAATTGGTAGTCGTTTCTGAGACGTGAATCCGCAAACCTGATATCCGCTTGATATAGGCAAACTTACATATTCAATGCCCCCACCCCCCTCCAGATAACACATAACTTGTTCCAAATATGTTTTATTGTTGGGCATAGAGTCACTATCTCGAGTTGCTTGGTCGTGTCGCTGATATCATGGATATTTGAAACGTTAGGCCAGTCTCTCCAACAACGTTTCTTGTATTACATGGTCTCTCAGACTGGAGTTCGTCTGGCAGTAAACATGTGAAGATGAACCAATGTTGGGCCAGCGTCTCAAACAGTGGGTTGGCAACTTGAGTCCGCTGAAAATTAGGTGAAGTAGATCCCCGGGAGTAGATTTAACAGAAAAACACGTCTACGCGCTGACCCAGCATTGTTTTGTCGTCCGCATTACATGTAGCTGGGTCAGGCAAAGTCCATAGGTACAGTGGACGAAAACACCACAGCAGTGTCCCAGAAAGCAACAGACGTTGAGCCAAACAGTTCACAAAAATAAGCGTAATTATGCACCATGCAAATAATCAATGACGACAAAGCCATTGTACAATTTGCAAAAAAAATAATATCGTCTAGTGATTTCAGAGTAATAAAAGTATCTAACTAAAACATATCATTTTACTGGGATTAGATAATTTTGCAGTGTGATTTTATGGTGTATACTATGTATTATGTACACTGAGTACGAAATGAATATGCATTATTATTAGAATCCTTGTCCTGTTGAATTGTTTCTATTGTATTTTTCGTCATTTCATACATCTTCTAAATTAAGTTATTTGACTAACTAAGCATCAACCACAAACTATATGGTCCATTTCAGTGACGTATTATTGGTTCTAAAATCTGCTTGAAACCGTCTATATAGGGACGTAGCAGGACAAGGGTTGGACCAGTATCATAGCAGGCTGTGCGTATACAGTGCTTCAAACCGTTCAAAGGCATGGAGAGTACAGTGCTGCCTATGGTACTGTGCACTATAAAGAACCCTTGAAGTCATTCGAAAAAAGAGTAGGGCATAGTCCAGGCTTCGGGCTTCCTTCTGTCGCAATATTGCCATGATTGTGCAGAAAGCGACGTAAAGCAATATTCCTATACTCATATATAGTATCAGAGCAGACACGAGACGCTGGCATAATGATGGGCCAGCATTATACCAGCACTGTGGCAACGTCTCGTGTCCGCTGTAACTGGCAGAACCTCTAGTGTTTTCTCGGTGTGTACATATCGTATAACATCTGACTAAGCTGCAAAGTAATATTATAAACACACGCCACTAGAATTGAATTAGTTTGGCAACATTTTGTGTCTAACTATTAAAACCCTTCTCCTGTTAATTTATTTCAATTTTCAGCCACTTGAAGTTGTGTCTCGCTACCGTGACCAACAACTTCAGGTGGCTTAAAATTACTCATATTTGTTTATTTGCTGTGTGTTTTTATCGTGTATACTATGTATCATGTACGCCGATATTAAAATATTATATTGATGTTTGAACACACATTTGATTTTCATTCCCAATAACAGTGATTTGGTCGACTATGAAATAGACTAAAAACGACAATAGTCGTGATCAGCAACATTTAAACAATTATATGGATCTACTGCGTGTTATGTAGATATCAATTAATAATTATTGTTCGGTTGAGTGACAGGTAATCATAGATGATCACGGTAATTATATTATTAAAGGGTTATTCCAAGGACATAAATATATTCAAAAGTATGCTACTTGGCCTACTATTCTTAAGGGACGTGCCAAAATATCCGCTAATAATAAGTTATTGTCATTCAATAAGCCCAAGGTATTATGTTTACCACATCCAAAGCTATTTCTGAGGTGAATAAACTCCCACCTACCACGCAATATTTGACTGAAACTAGTTCAATGTTATTCCTACTTAACTCTCACAACTCTGTATTATTTTGTTTAAGCCATGGAGACCAAAGAAGTTTTTCAATTTGAAATCATCATATCTTATTTAGCCCTTTCCGCTTCATTTGAATACCTATGTTATGGGTCTACGACCAGTATAAATGTTTTTCACTCTTTCAATGCGAGGACCCGTCTTTATACGTCAGAATCTGACATTTTTATACGTCAAAATCTGACGTCTATAGACGCCAGATTCTGACGTATAAAGATGGTCCCTGTGCTGAAACGGTTAAAAAACTAGGTCCACTGGGAAATCATCAGCACGTGTTCTAACATTCACAGTTTTAAGCATCTTTTAATCCCTTTATTTATTTAAATTTAAAACCTTATTTGGTGACAACAACAAATTCTTCATTTTTGCAAAATACAAATGTATCATATCATGTTGTTATTCTCCACGACAAAATATAAGTATTAATGCGCTATATTATATAATCAATCTTTAAAGCCCTCACGATGCATTAAAGCATCTTTTTACATCCCTGAAAATAGACTTAATTTTCCTACAACTGATGGTTTTAGAAGGAAAATTCCCATGAAACTCTCTTACCAATACACTGTAATTTTCTTTAATTTTCACCCACTTCAACTCATCTTCATCCACTACAAGTCGAGAATTGCGACAGCAATAAAATGTATTGTAGTGTATGAAAATGACAATAGTAAATTCAGGCTTGAAAGGGTTAATGCGCTGTATGCTAAAAGTTGGACTAACGAACAATCGAAGTACATAACGCAATCGGCTGCAGGGTGGCCACCACTCAATACAAACGCCAAAATGTTTAGAATTTGATGTACACTCAGATATGTGATGGACATGATGAAAGGTCACATAATAATTTACTTATACATTATATCTCCAACCTCAGAGGTGGTACTGTAGCCCATATATCATGTATTAACTGGCATGCTGTGGTCGGCGGCACCAGAAAACACCAGCTGTTGAGCCAGTGTTGATTTTATGTTGGGCCAGCGTCGTAGACGCTGACCCAACATTAAAACAACATTGGATCAACGTATGATGGTGTTGTCGGTGGCAGCAGCGACAATACCAGACTATAGTGAACGCAGCATGACACATTTTGAAAACAGGCGCTACTGAATTCAAACATAATCATGATAATTGTCCTTCAAGGGCTTTTAAATTGAAAAAACATAATTTTGGACTATCAGAAACATACAGTATTATTGAAATAAATTTTAAAAAAATTGCAAACATATAATATAGTAATTAAAGTGTCGCAGCCTAGATGAGATATCATAAGGTCTTGTATGAGGGCAGTGCTATTAATTGTAGGATGTTGATCAGGATAGATCTATATATATAATCAATTCATAATGATGACCTTTGTATTGTTTATGAAGATGTAGCACACAATTTGACTGCGCAGCAAAAAAGGGACACTGGGCAAATGTTGGGCCAGCGTCGCAGACAGTGGACCAATATTGAAACAACACTGGGTTGATGTCTGTATTTTTTGTGTTTCTAGCTTGCACATATACACAATATTTTTACATGTACTACGTACTTGACGGGAGGGCTGCGCTTGAAAATAAACTTGAAAGTAAACAATATGCCCGGTGTTCAACTTGTTCAGTATAGCGTGGAGAAAAGCTGCAAAGCTACACAATTTTGGTCAGTTGGTAATCAAACATAAAATTGTTTTGCGAAAAATGTCATCTTCAATAAGAGGAGAAACCCAGTGATAGTGGAGCTTGGTTGCAAATATTTACACGATATTTTCAAAACAAAATGAACCCTGATGCCATTTCAGAAAAAAACGGGACATAGAGACGATGTCTATACAACCCTTAAGGCAACGAAATATTTTTGTTTAAACCACGGGGACCAAAGGGTTTTTTTCAATTTATAATCACCATAAATGTCTTTGTTAGCTCTTTCTGTTTCATTTGAATAATGTCATTATAAATATTTTCACTCTTATAGTGCGGGCATCGACATTAGACGTCAGAATTTGACGTCTACAGAAGTCAGATTCTGACGACTAAAATCAAATCAACATTGCCTCAAAGTATTGTGAATGCAGGAATAATAAATATTTTATTTTGACAACCCTTATCACCTGATCACACAAGGAAATAGTACAATAAAGCATGCAGTAAAATGGCAAAAAGTGATGGCAGTAAAATACAATAAAATAGAACATTATGTGATAAAAAAAGTACCAGATATAAATTAAATGTTATGATTGTCATCAACAGTCATGCGGCGACCACACTAAAAATGTATTTTTTCTGAGGTATTGCACTTAGTGGCAGTCACCGCGGTAAGCCAGATTGTCAGTGGAATATCCACATTCATGGACAATTTACAAAAGAAGCACTACATACATCACAGGCAGAGAAATCAACATTAATAATTTGTTTCCATCAAGAAATAATTATATTATTTTTTATGACAAATAAGTCCGCAATGCCTTTTAATTGCGTCAATAAATCATCTATCTATCTACATAGTTATATAATATATATATTATTTCACTTTAATGATTATTAGTGATTCCAAAAGTTTTGTATGACTAAATTTACTGAAGTTGAGTGCTTCACGAGAGAAATTTGAAAAGATTTAAACAATTCATGAATGTAACGTCTTGTCTAATGGACACATTCCTGTGTTATCTTAACCCTTCAAAGCATAATTTTTAATCTCAGAGGAATGGCTTGATTTCACACACCTAGCTGTTTTAGAACGACTATTTTCATAGACTGTCTTTATAATAAAGAAATTTTTTTTCATTTGTCTCCCACTTCGTCATCTTCATCCATTACAAGACGAGGATTGCGATAGCAATTCGCGGCTTGTAATGAATGAAGATGACAGTTGTAAATTTAGGCTTGAAAGGGTAATCTATGCTGTAATAGGCTGTCTACACATATTCATTCACATGTATTCTTCACATATACTACCAGCAATGACATCATCACTGATCATTGTAATACCAGGTGTTTTTTCCAAGGCATCAGCCTTTCTTAGAACTGTCTATGTGAAAAAAAAAAGTTGCTATGCACTTTATAATGTGGTTTGGTCCGTCTACACTTATTCATTCTATTCTTCACATTAACTACCAGCAATGACATCATCACCATGATCACTGCTCATTGTAAAACCAAGGGCCCATCCCACAAAGAATCTTTAAATTAAGCTTATCTTAACTAATCTCTTATTGGCATTAGAAAAAGTTAAGATGATCTTAATTTAATGATTCTTTGTGGGATGAGCCCCAGGTGTTTTTTTCCAAGGCATCCGCCTTTCTTATACCTGTCCATGTGGCAATAAACTGTCCAATGTGGTTAGATCAGCTCTACACTTATTCATTCTACTCTGCACATTTATTGCCAACACTACTCATTATAACACCAGTGCTCCGGTTTTTCCAAGGCATTGGATTTCTCATGGCTATGTAATCTTGCTATGCACTTCTTAATCGCTGCCTTGACGAGTTCCTCTAGTCACTAAAAATTCATGGCCATTTTCTCCAATGGCGCATTTTATTCATGACTTCACATCTAAATCCATGTACCTCTAAAAAAATTTCTATTGGATAATCTTTGATAGGCTACAATACTTTCACTTAGTTTAAATCATGTTAGATAGATCAAATGTAAATCAGCAGTTCGTCGCATACTCAGTATATAGGCCTATAGATCTACTAGTTCTTGTAAACCAGTAATGTAAACAGTTTGAGAAAATAATCAGGCCCAACACTAGGGGGGTTTGGTCAAACCCCCACCCCCTTTTGATAGAAATAGTACTTTTTGACATGTAATTTTTTTAAATTTTTAAGTTCTGAACAACCCTTTGCAATACATTCACATGTACCTGAGCTCCCCTAATTAAAATTCTGGTGTTGGGCCTGGTAATGTCGGACAAATGAGAAACATAAGAGAAACATTAAATGGTGATATGTCAAATATTCTTACTACTAGTAGCCTATCATTCAACAAAACACAACCAAACAAGGTAGACCTATGCCCCTGTTCTCCAAAAAGTCAAATATTATTTTCCATTTTGCTGGCAGCATTACAAATTCAAGGGCATGTAGCTTTGTATGCGTTGAACTTAATATTATAGGGCCATAGTTATTAATAATAATAAGTTAGCTAGAATGTAAACATGGTGAAGGGTTAAATCATTAGGGAGGACCCGTGATGGCTACATCACAAAACGTAAACAAAGGATGACATTTTCAGGGGTTGTCCTGAGTCTAAGGACAGCGCGCTATATTTTTTTTCTGGGGGAAGCCCTGATGTCTATGCCGTGGGTTGGCCGAAAATGTGCCTGTTGACCCCAGAATATGGTAAATAAATTTTTTTTTGCATGTATGATGGACAGCCATTGGGCAACACAAGCCAAATCGTGGGCTACTCAGTACTGCTCCCAAAATGTTTTTTGTAAAGTGCTGTGCTGAAAGCAGATTCTACTCTACACCATAACTTACCCCATGTTGGATTAGAAACATATGCAGTTTCACATCCCAGTTGACCATGAAGGAAATCTAATGCAATCCTGAGTGCTCCAGTGCCACCCAGTGTCCGAACAGCAGCATACTGAAAAAAATAAATGTATAAGTTCTTACAGATTTGAAGCTTTAAACCCTCACAATGCTTCAAAGCATCATTTTGCATCTTTGAAGAATGACTTAGTTTCCTAAACCTAGGCGTTTTATAAAAAAATTCATGGAATTCTTTAATAATTACAATATATTTTATATATTGTATACAATTTATATTATACAAAATATTTTATTTGCCACTAACTTCAAGTCTACAATCTACATCCACTACAAGTCAAGAATCGTGACAGCCATTCGCGGCTTGTAGTGGATGAAGATGACATTGAATGGTAAAATCAGGTTTTAACAGTTTAAAGGGTCAACGTAAACATTCTTGGTCTCTGATTTATGACTAACTAACATGCTATCAAAACATGTGAGTCCCAATTTTTTTTTATGGCTTTGGAAAATGGTCAGTAGATTTAATGAGTGTGCCCAAGTCTGGCAGTGATTGCGAATGGCTGTAAGATAGATACACTTGTGCCTATACATTATATACAGTCTTACAGACAACTTACACATGGAAGTGAATTTGGCACAAAATAAATTAATAAGAAATAAATTTCCTTTATACCCAGTAGTTAAAATAACAAAAAATCTTATTATTTTTCAAATCACAATGCTAAGGAATTATTGTAGACAAATGTCTCCTATCTGGTAAAACATTTGATGGGTTGTGCCATCCTTTAGTACGGTAGTGAGGTACACTCCACAAATGTGTAGGAATGGCAAACTCAACTTTCTTAGGAGAATAGCCATTCCCACAAACTGGCAAATTAATGAGGCATTGAAATGTAATGGCATGTCTATAAAAAGAATGCCTGATTTTGCTCGGGAATAGTGGATTGGCACCACCTAATTAATTAATTCTATCCCTGAAACATGATTTATAAATGTATGAAATCTAAGATTGAAAAAAAATGGGAGCCTGAAAAAGAACAAATACAAGTAATTCTCACCCCCTTCAAGTTGAGCTTTGCGGAAGCAAATCAACTAAACAAAGGGTAAAAATTTTGAACATGTACATAAATTTTATAACCAATGCTGGAAGGAATAACAAAAAAAAACTGAAAAAATTACATGTGAAAGAAAGATTTAAAATGTAGTACTTACCCTTCCTTCATTTATAGCTGGACTATTTTCACCCAGCAATAGTTTTGTAGCCTCATTTCTATAAAGTGGATCTCCTCCAACCGGTAAATACTCATGATTCAATGTTTGATCTTGCACCATCATCATTTCCACTTGTTTTACTACTGGCAAAACCCATGGTTTCCCTTCTTCTGTTCGATATGCTGAAAGGACAAAAAAAATTAGAACAGAATTTATAATTATTAACAACATTGGCAGATCCAGAATCTTAACAGGGCTTACAGCGCGGGGATCGACTTTAGGCTTCAAAATCTGATGTCTGTAGGTTGTAGATTCTGACCACTAAAGTCGATCCCTGCACTGTAAGAGCGCAAATATTTCTAATGGCCGAAGACCCCTAACATGGGTATTCAAATGATTTCAAGGTGAAAAAACACTTTCGTTGCAATGTTTATTTTACAAATTAATTCAGCGCTTTAAGGGTTAAGAAGGGGGGGTGCCGGGGGTTCCAGGGGCTTGTCCCCAAGATTTTGGCTCAAATTGCGAGCAATTTATGGGATTTTCAAAGTATTTGTCAAAAATAGGCAGAGCTGAATGTGATGATGTTAACCCTTACACTGCTGCATAAAATTTACAGCATGTGTGGTTTCCCACTATGTTATATCTGGCAAGTTTTTTCTTAAAAAAAAATCTGATAAACAACTGATATGAAAAGCCATTATATCACAAAATCAGTCAGTTAACTATCTTTAGAGCGCAAATAGAAAGACACCACAAAACGAATAAAAAAAACATTAAATAAAAAAAAGGGGTTTTTTTTTAAAGAATTTAGGCATTCTCGTCGCCCACACCCACATAAAGCTGCGCTCGGTTTATTTTGGGTGACTATAGTCGCCCATAGCAGTGTTAGGGTTAAGAGTGTGATAGCACAAGTACGCCATCACACCCCCTAAACAAAGTTGAGGCGTAGTGAAAAACACACAATTTATATAATGCAGCTCATCTAGGCCTAAGGCCATATGCCGGATAGTAGGCCTACTTATGTCTACAGTCAGATCTATTAAAAGAGCAAATCATTCAATGTCAATGATATATCATGGAGGTTTACCCATTAATTATACAGATCTAAAGTAACTATAAATAGACTGGACTATAGTTGCAGTCAACTTCCACCAGCGTTGGGTGTTTTTCGCTGATTTCTCAGTCAATTCTGAATCAATTTTCATGAAATTTTGCAAGCACTCTTTTCAACTATTCCGGCGCCTACCCTGAAAATTTCGTGAAATTTGAATGAGTATTTCGAAAGTTAGACCATTTGACAAGTAGTGGAATTTCGTGAGTGAAGCTGATAACGTGCAATGGGTTTATAGAGGAGCGTCGTAATTCACAAAAACTACATGTCAAATGGTCAAACTTTTACACTACATGATATTTTTCCCTGAAATTTTCAGGCAAGTTGTCGTAAGACTACAAAATAATGCTTGCCAAATTTCATGCCAATCGTATGAAAATTGCGTGAGTAATTAGCGAAAAGCATGCAACGCAAAAGTGACAAGTTTAAAGTGACTTTTACTATAGAGGCCTATCCCTATCCAGTTAACATAAAACATTTGCATAACATTTATACTTATAGACTACAACGTTGGACCAACGTCGAAGACGTTGGGCCGAAGTCGAATAAATGTTATACAAATGTGTTGTGTTTTCTGGGTATAAAATAAATGCCAACAATAATCATTCAAATTTTCAAAACAATCGTAATTTCATGAATGTAGACTACAATGAACATTAGCCGGGATTAGTGCACTGCAGTGCAGGTGACGTCCATGGATGTCATACTCAAGTCATATGTAGGCTTAGCAGCTCGCATAGGCCGTTGACGGCGTTGTAATACATGGCTAATGTAGGCTAGGCTCTAAACAGAAATATATATACTCGCCGTCAAATTAACCAGGATCGCATGATTTTCGGCGATTTCTCCGTCAATTCTGAACCGATCTCCTTTGAATTTTGCAAAGGCCATTTTGTATTTAAATCCCAACAGCCCTGAAAATTTCGCAAAATTATATAGCGTATTTCAAAAGTTAGACCATTTGACATGTAATGAATTGAAATTACGACGTCCCTCTATAACCCCATTAAACTATTTCTAGAATTTTATTACATGGAAAATGGTCTAACTTTTGAAATATTAAATATAATTTTGCGGATTTTTTACACCTGTTAGTGTTAGTGTTATGATTTTAGTAGAAAATGGCCTCTGCAAAATTTCAAGGGAATCGGTTCAAAATTGACGGAGAAATCGCCGAAAATCATGCGATCCTGGTTGATCATTTTTAATTTGACGGCGAGTATAGCAACAATGCCAACATGACATGTGTGAAGCTTAGATCTGCACGTACCACCGACACCCAGGTTGTATTTCTGGTCAGCGGCGTCCTGTTTGTAATCAGCTGTCAGTTTGAAAACTTCAATTGGTGAAGCCTGTGACACATCAGCGAACCAGCTTGACGCCATTTTAAAAACTATTTTCCCTTCTTTAGAATATCACCTACAGAACTAAAGGCATAAGGTGTTTAATAACCAAAAGTCAATAAATAGACGGTAGTTCCAGGGCACCGGTCCAGTGCAATGTCAAGTTGGTTGCCAATGCCAAGTGCTTGGTTTAACACGGTAGATAATCGCGAGATGTATTTGACCAGTAGTGCCAGCTGCCTTTCATTACAGTCTCAGAAGGCCCCATACCATGGATATTAACTACAATGATCATGATGTACCAGCAGGACAGTCTAGCTGAGGCCAAGTTCTTCTGCTAGTTAGCAACATAAAAAATGGATAATAAATTATTAATAATGATAGATTTATTTCGTTAGGGTAGGCCTAAACCCAATCCAATGAGGGATATCTCATCTGTCTTGGCACTTGGGGCCCTCAACATAGGCGATATATATATATATATATATATATATATATATATATATATAGGCCTATACAAAATCATATTTTGGTACATGTGATGACATGTACACATTTAGGGGAGACCGGGGCACATTGGGACATTTTTCACATATTTGCTTACTGTAATTTATAAAAACATGACTTTATGATTTAATGGTGATGCTTATTATCTCTTTATATATTGCAAAAAAAGCCTGTTTTCAAAAGTTGGCAATTTGTAATAGTTTACTCTGTGACGCGGTTATTAATTTATTTTTTATTTGTCCCATTGTGCCCCGACTGTGGGGCACTATGGGACAGTGGCCGGGGTACATTGGGACAATCTGACAGATTTTTATAGCATGACCATTACAATGTGAATATTATCTTAGCTGATCGTCTCTTTGTGACATCAGATTTGGAAATGGAATGAAATTAATTGGGAAATATAATCTAGAAGAAAACTATGTTGGCGTTAAATAATTGTTTTTCGCCTATGCATCACCCCGTAGGGGGCAGCACATGTATTCATTAGATAGCCGCCGCTCACAAAGGGTGGTGTTTAATGCAGTTAAATCAACTTCATTCACTGATCAATAATATTGATGAGGGGAATGATGTAAAGATGATGACGTGAGGGTGGGGTAGTGAGGCATGGTGGGTTATTGAGTGTTTTCTTTCACTTGCCCAAGAAGGGTTTTGGGCATGTCTGGGAATCCCCCAGGCATTGGTTTGTTCAAAACACAGCTCTACTATCCTCAGGTCGGGTAGTAACCAGAGTAGCTGAGGGTAACTCATCCCACGTGAGAGACCTAATGTCAAACACTTGCACAGACAACATCACTTCATTTGTCCACCAGTGGCTATGAGCGACAAAAACGCCACTGGTGGACAACCACTGGCACGCAGTCGGCAATTGGAGGTTGGGATTTGCCACTGATGGCCACTGATGGACCACCGGTGCTCCACCACCGGCAAACAATGTAGCTAGTGGGCCACCCGGCCGCTATTAGCTGGACATCTGTGTGGTGGTCACCACTGGCAACAGGTAGCATCAGGTGGTAGGCCACCGGTGGCCCACCATTACATTGCTGTCTGGGTTATTGCCAGTTGTTTAAGGCTACCACAGCCAACACCAGTGCCTGCACTGACAGTGACACTGTACTGACAGTGCCTACACTGATGCGGGAGCTGCATTGGTACTGCTGTTGAGTGGAGAAACCTGGGTACTACCCGGAGATAGTGGCCAGACACGTGGAGGCTGCAGCTTCCCTTGGATAATTGATGTAGAGTAGTGCTTCTGTACCATGCCGTACAACATGCAACAGACAGAACAGATCCCTGATGACAAAAATACTACTACTAGCAACCATCCCAGTACCCCCTGCAACTAGGCTCCACATATATTCTAAGCACTGACTGTAAGTTAATTTGATTGTGTGACCATTCTGCTTGATTAGCTCCATTTTATTGTTAAAATGTAATATCTCGATAACAGCCAGTCTACAGCCTTTGGTATAGCATTTACCCTGCCTGGTACCAAATAAAAAGATCATTTTGATTAACATCTGATTGTCGAAATTTGGGGTTAAAAAGTCTACATTGTATTTCTGATTATACAGATATGTTGCCTTTATTTTTACGATGCCTCAAAATAAATGTATGGAAATGAAGCTTTTATTCCGCTACATTGCGAAAACACATTATTGTAATTCTGTATCATAAAATATGTCGGTAAACCAATCAATTAGCACATTTTTTTTATTCAGAGCTTGACACAACAAATGATTTGATACCGGTAGTTGAAAACAAATAACAGAGTTCTTCATGGCAATGGAAATGTACTCTTGCCATGTGTAAACAAAATGCACCAACGGGCTACTATTTGTAAACACAGATAATATAAAAACGCTTATAAACTTGGAAATAAAGAGAAGAATGATCACAATGTCCTATGATCTTTAAGTCAATAACAATGAATCTCAATCATGCTTTGAGTAGAACACTAACTACCACCAGAATCATCTCAAAAATAAACTGTCAAGTCAATATCGACGAATCGCATTCGCTTGGCAGCACGCTTTGTGCCACCAGATGAAATTGGCATTGGAAGGATCATAACAATATCCTCTATGTCGATCTCGTCGACATCCTCCACATCTGGGAAGGTAAATTCATCACTGCTAGATTTACTTGGGTGCCGCTTCATAAATCTCACTGTAGCTGTATCCTCCTCGCGAGACACAGAGACAATTTTACCTACGAAGTGAGTTACACTTTTTTTTGAGCAGTATTTCACAAGTACATATTTGTCCTTTTGAATTTTCTCTTTGGTTGGCTCACCATCATATGATGCGGTTTCTGCCAAAGACTCACACTCATCAGATGAACCATCATTATATTCGACTTCAATTGATTCATCTGATGAAATCTCATCATGTTTTTCTTGGGTCTTTTTCGGAAGCTGTTTGCTTTTTGATTTCTGACTTTTTATTTGTTTCTTTTGGAAAAGAATTTGTTTTATACCAGTCATGACTGGTGTGTCAGTTAAAATTTGTGTGTGCGCTCTCCTCTTCCCAGCAGACTTAGTAGTCTTCCTCATCGGGGCTTTAGGAAAGGGCCGTACATCTTCTGGTGAGAAGTGTTTCCCACTAAACTCACTATCGCTAGTATCTTCTGTAGCGACAGGCTTGCTGGTTGATGGTTGTGCATCATCAATATAAGGCACATTTGAACATGTTGAAGACTGCTGTGCATCAGTGTTGTCGTTGTTGGTGGCATTATCACTGTCTTCTATTTCAGCATTATCACTGTTTTCTATTTCAGCTGGCTCGACAGGAGCAGGTCTGTCAGTGACATATGCACTCAGATATTCAGCGTCCCCAAAGATATGACGGTTGAAAGGCCAAATACCAGAAACTCGAAAACCAGATGTTATGTTTCCCGGTGTGAATGCTTGAGGATAGGATGAACCCAGATTTTCTGCAACATCGTAGATAGTTATTGTTTGGCCTGGATGTCTGAGCTGCCATGCATTACATGCAACATTATAGAATTTTTTGAGAGGACCATAAACTGTACGGTCTAATGGCTGCAACTTGTGGCTACAGTGGGGAGGGGGAGTCAGCAAGTGAATCCCATTTGATTTAGCCAGGTCTAACTAAAGTTTCGATACTAATGTGGCTTGCGTGGTTATCCAACAGCAACAGGACTGGAGCTTCTTTAGAGCATTTGCTGTGACTGATGAAATGTCGTAGCCAAAGAACAAAATTTTCAGAGGTCATCCAGCCGCTTACATGACTTACACCAACAGTTCCTGGGGGAGCGCCCTTCACCATGTTTTCTTTGTAGTGTACTCTCGGGAAAATCATAAACGGCGGAATGGAATTACCAATAGCATTTATGGTTCCAACCACCGTGACTAATGTTCCCCTCTCCGCTGATGTGATCTGCCCCACCTGTTTTTCTCCTCTACTTGCTATCACTTTGGGAGGTTTATGCACAGTAGTTAGTCCAGTTTCGTCAACATTATATATGGAATGTGGCGGAAACTGATATCTTATCATCAAGGACTCCAAGTTGTCAAAAAACGACTTTACATTAGTTTTATTGAAGCTTGTTGCTCTTGCTAAGCTAGTTGATTGAGGGGCACGAAGGGATATTTGAGGGGTACGCTTGAAAAAGCCCTGCAACCAATCTTCTCCAGCACTTTCATTTTCTTCCCAAGAGGGTGGAATTGTTTTTTGATTCAAATGAGCATATTGATATGCTAATTGTCTCGCTGCTAAGCAAGTTAGGCCATGGTGATGCTTGGATGCGGTGACCAAATAATCCCTCAACTCCACTTCGTCTGCGTCACTGAAGATGCGCCTACAGTCGTATGATGGGCGAAACTTGATATCATCTGCAACAGAGAAAAACAAATATTTGCTGTTTACCCTATTTGCTACATTTATTTAACTTTTTGTAATTAACAAAACAAATGTGAACATGGTGACAGTGACGAACATATGATGCGAAATTGATAAAACTTATGCATTTGTACAACACATTATCAACTATGTTAGACCAAAGCCATTATTTTCATTAGTATTGATAATTTTAAAAGGTAGGCCTAATTCTATGCTGCTGAATAAAAATAATGTCGATTGTACTTTATTCTCAGAACTGTGATGTCTGTTGAAATGTGTTTTAAACGTTTGATACCTAAATACAGCTACAGCTTTCGGCTGTATAGATGTCACTTAATATTTCAGCTTGTTTGTGGAATGTCAGAAATTTACTAGTTCTCAATAAGTAATTAATACCATACCTATGCCTCCTTTATTCTCCGCCAATTTTACATAGTTAAAAAGCGTCGATTTTGGTATATCCCAGTGTCTTGCTGCTCCACGTAATGTCTTAGCCTTGCTACGCACTGCAACAACAGCAGCTTTCAAATGCATCGGGTCCACCTTCCCACGATTTTCCGTCTTCCGTGTTCGATGGCGCACCATTTTTCATAAATTTGTCTGCAGAAATAAAAACCTAAGGCAAACTATGGCCTAAAATGGTTTTCAGGTATTTTTCAAATCTTTTTTTGCTTCATACAAAATAATTGCAAGAATACCAATATTTCTTAAATATTGTGATCAGTATGTATAAATGCAGCACTATATGGAACATTTTTTCTACTATAAATATAGTTTTTTTGAAAATATAGTTTCTGAAATATAGTGTTGTGATTGTATTGAGTAATACACATCATTGCAAATGTGCGACTAGCCCAGCGCCTTGGATGGTGGATTTATCACGTCATAAATAATAAGTCAATTCACCCAGCGTAATCTGGCCCTTTATCAGTTTATGACACTTGCCATGAATTTAGTTAGGGGAAGGATGGTACCAGGAATTCAGTGTTTACAGGGTTAAACTTATATGTATTTAAGTTATAGGCACATGGGTGGGGAGAAGAGTTCAGTGAAACAAACAAAGCAAATATAATCTACACATTTGAATGGATTAACCTGTTACTTCCACAATAGATAATCCAAAACGGCTGTTTTGTTATGATGATATCCCAATATTACAACACTGACCATTGGGGCACATTGGGACACTGAACGTTGGGGCACATTGGGACACTGCGGGGGCACATTGGGACAGGTCCTGTTGTCCCATTGTACCCCGTGATCCCTTGTCCCAATGTGCCCCATGTTCCATCGTGACCTTTCAAAAGTGGTGCTGTGATATACTTTCACAGTAATGCAATATACATCTTACATTTGTAGTGTACCCTAAGTGGTCTTTCAACAAGTAATGCATAAACAATGTGTACTATGTTCACTCATGCACTAGCTCAAACGAAATACTATCTCTGAAATTTACTTTTTATATGAAAAAAATGATAAAATATCTTACATTCAAAGGACTGCCTGCTACACCCTGAGAAAACAATATGGCGACTAGGGTATCTCTGAGGTCATGTGACATTATTTTCAGGATTCCTACGTGCATTTGCCATGACATATGTGACAATACATAAATTAATTACACACAATAAGGTCCTATTGAAATATTGTGCTAATGAAATCACATTGTGTTGGAGATGTGATGACATATGACACTACCAGGTAGCCTGGTTTCCCTCGGATAGCCTACATAAAATAATTAGGCCCTATACACACAGCTACATGTCTTAAAATTTGCATTGACAATTTATTTGATACATAATAAAAAATAGGCCTATATGTACATAACATTACAGAATGTAAGATAACATGGAATATAAAGCTAAAATATTAAAAGTTATAAAACATTGTCGTAGATCTAGTGTTGGCAATTAAAAGTAGCACAATTATTCATAGTGATGATCAATATGTGAATTATTTAAATGGCCCCAGTGGAAGGCACATCCCGTGCTACCGGAGGCGTGTTCGTCAACATGGGAATATATACAATAAATAAAAATCATTATCCCTGGTATAAATAAGGGTAGATAGGCCTCTATATGCTTATTTGAAATACCTTATGTTGATAGGCCATATGATTAAGTCTCACAAAATAATCAGATTAATCACTATTATTGTCACATTAAGAAACCGAAACTTCGGACACTTGTGCTTAAATATTATATAAAATCCATTGTTAGTAGTTGTCAGAGTATTGACGGTTCAAGTTAGTTAACACTTACTGGCGTCTAGGTGGGACAATTAGTGGCAACACATTCTGAGCAGATTGAGTGAGTAGTTGATGACACTAGTATTGCTCCTAAACATGTCACATCGACTCAACAAATCATAACAACACCTAAACACGACACGTTGACCCACTGCTGGGCTGATGTTAGCCATGTAGGCCTACCAGCTAGGCGACTCGCTAATGCCGATCAGCGCTAGGCTGATGTTGTCTCAGCGTCGTAGACGGTGGGACACTATTTTCCCAGCATTGGGTCAACGTATCGTGTTGTGATAGAGCCCTGGGACATCACAAAGTCACCAACTCCTTGGTTATATCGTATGGTTGATGGGGTGTTATCGATATCGTTTGTGAGTTGATCTGGGGAAATGGCTAGTTGGCACGCCGGCAAACCGCCCTTACTAAGCTCCGATCATTATAATTCAATTTGCCGTTTTGTCGACGGTAAGTGAATAACTTCCTTTCATTCTCTCTTTATTATAGTCTAGACATCAACTGTGCACACAACAAATGGACTCGGCGGCCTCGGCCTCATGGCTGGCTCTGCGGGGAGCAGGGGGACGACAGGTCCACCCTGTCCCCTGGGTAGTTCGCAAGTCTCTGATAGAAAGACCGCGTGGGTTAGCGTCGGTGGTGTCTGTCAGGGGGCGGCCTCTCGTCAGATGCCTAATCCTGCCGAACCTCGCCAAAACCGTTAGCTAGTTCCCACAATACCCCCGGGCTAAGTGACAATGTATGAACACAAACTAACTTGTGGGTAAAACGCAGGTTTCGTCCGGCCCATCCGTGTAGTGCACCAAAAACAACATTATTACAAAATAGACAAGTGCAAAAAATACAGGGTGGGTGGGTGGCGAAAACATCATGTGCGCATCCTCTTAACACTATTGTTACTATCCTCTTAACACCAATGTTCTGCAATTTATGCTGCTGCTCGACGTGTGTCGTCTAACCCTGTTATATTTAATTAATGCAATCAATGTTAAGCATTAATTATTTTCGTTTACGTATTATGCTGTGCAAATTACACGCGTAAATTACATTTGAAACAATGTGGTACAATGTGATTTAGATAAAGTAGTGTGATGTGTGTAGCTGGTCACGCCGGTTTGGCGCTGTAATAGCAAAAACCAGCAATGCGAATCGAGCAGGTGTTTGGATATGTCGTCCAACACATGCTGAAATAAGTACTTGCCATATCTTCTCATCAATATTAGAAGAAGAAGAAGTGTTTATTTAACCATAAAAAATTAGTAAATGAAAGATAAGTGAAATAAAATTTACAGGGTGGTTTGGGAGACCTCCATTAAGACCACAAGGTCGCTAGCATGGAGGCCACCCATGATATCATCTATATAAACATATAACATTTTGAAGTTATGAGTAGTAAATATATGAGCTATACATGTGAAGTGAGCGAATATAATAGCTTTACTATAAAGTTTAACCTATAGACGTAGTAGTTATATAAAAAATAAAGTATGAAAAAATAAACTTTGATTCTGCCGTGCAAAACCAAAAGGCAGCATCTGCCTGCTTTACATATAGGCTGATCCTGCCGTTTGGCTCCACAGCGCAGAATTCACTAGTTCAAATGATGATTTTAAGCCGCAGTGCTTGATCGTTAATAGGCAGTATTAATAATAATGTAGCGAACGTTGTTCGTGGGTTCGTTTTGTTTATCGGTAGCGTTATAATGCAATATATTCCAAAATCCTCGTCAGCGCGAGGAATAACAATTCCTAGTGATCGTGCTCGGGCCGTGTTAGCCTTTAATGTGAGCGATCACAGCTGACGTCATACCGTGTAATCAGCCGTAGCATGTGTTGCATTATACGCTATGTGTGGGGTACCTGTTTTAGGCGCGCTGGTTGATGGTGTCCACAGTGCATATACCGCTCAACCGTGCCTTTACTATAGGATTTAAAAAATAAAATGTAATTGCGATATGTCGCAATAGACATGTTTGAACATGTTTCGGGGTGAACGAGTCGTCCCACAAAGTCTCACATGAATGACATGACCGGCTACGTGACCGGCGCGCTATGAGCAAGAGACGCCCTCTTGTGGTAGCTGAACTGTTATAAAAATTAACACGCACATGTTCGCACTGAATGTGCGGTGGTGAAGCGGACCTGTGCATGATATATCGTAAAAGTCGGTAGATATTTAAATCATGGAAAATCATCAAACCTGAAATTGGGCTGGTGCTGATGCTGTGAAGCTGGAATGTCACTACTGAAGGTTGTATATCTGTATTGAAGTCTGTTTCGGAAAAGGTTATCTATATCGTGTTGGTGTCCTTTAAAATGCATCGTTAATGCTGAAAAACTGGGGATTCCCCGTCCGTTAATCATTGTCGTCTGCACAGGCAGTTGTATATAGGCTGGCTGATGCGGCCAGACTGGTGAGTAGTGCAGCTCTATACTGTGTGCTGAGCAGTGTGGGGTGTAGACCGTGCTGAATGCCTGTATGCTTGGTCGGTATACAACCGTAATTGAAAACGCTGCTTTCGTGCAGGTTCAGAATGCCGTCTGTCCACAGTATACTCCATACCAGCCTGTCAGAATGATTAATCTGACAGTCTGTCAAAATCGTTTGACATAAAAAACAGTTTGTATATTTGACATCATTTAATTATTGAAGCACACAAATCTGCGGCCTATGGGGCTAAATGTGCAGATTTGAGCAGGTTTGAAACGGCATACGTGTAAATTATGCCAAATAATTAAAGCTCACACAATCTTCGCTGGTGTTACTGACAGTGACAGTACTGATGCGTCTCCATTATCGAGCGTTGTAGTGACGAATCTCTCTTCACCCTCACTGCTTCAGCCACTCAGCCACCATGTGGCTGCTATGGCCATTCTTCGCGTCCATCTGTTATAAGTGCACAGCGAAGAAGTTCTTGAATATGATGAAGTTGAGAAAGCCCCTAGTAGGAAGCACTTGAAGTAGGTTCGTGAAACTAGTGTGGTTGTAGACTCCTGGGGTGTTGAGTAGGTTATAAGTTCAGTTGAGTAGGTTCACTGTTGTGCAGAAAATGTGCTAGACTATTACATTAAACTATTTTGACAAATAACACATTGACATTGTGAGTATTGTAGGTCATAAAATGTCACATACAGATGCCAGAATAATTGCTGAAAGACTATTCTAAGCTATGAGTTTTTAGTATTTGGTAACTCGACCTGTGTAGAAAAGTTTTCCACAGAAGTCGAAGAGCCACAAAATAGTCGCAATAGCACAACTGTCAAGTCATATGAGTCAGAGTAACTACAGAACAATAAAAGTCATCCTATCATAAGAAAATTTTGTTCTCGTGACGAGTTCGACTGTATATTCGTCTACAGTTTTACGTGATTTTGAAAATTATTTGTTGTAATTCTGACTGACAGTAGTCTATAAAGATTGCATAGTAAGTATTTCATCGACGAATATTTCTCAAAATGAACATCATTTTTTTTTATAAACGTTCACTATGAGGATCATTCGTTGTGACGTCAAAATCGGTCACTCGCTTCGATGTGTATCAGAGCGTGTAGACTTAGGACTAGTGCCCGTCTGTTTAGTTTGCGCGGTGTGTGTATGACTGTTTGGCGTGCCACATCAGCTCATGACTCATTAACATATATTGCCGGCTGTCGTCCCTCTGTGGGCCACACACGGTGAGCGCATGTCATATGTGAACTTTCACTTTAGATTTGACAGTAGAATAAATACTCTGTAAATTATTATACATTTTACCCCGAACTCCTAGTTTTAAAAACTTCTACCACAAATTACCACGGGCTACATAGTCAAATGCCTTTGAATAGTCTAAAAATGCACAATACAGTTTCTTTTTATTGCTGATAAACCAATTAATAACATTATACAAGACAAACATGCTGTCAGCACCCATTTTATAGCGGAAACCACCTTGTGCTTCAATATAAACAAAGTTATTCCTCTGTAATTTTCACCTGAATTAACAGATCCTTTCTTATGAAGTGGTAGAATTAACTCCTCTGGCTAGATTTCTGGGATAAATCATTTTAAAACATTACGTTAAATAACCTGAGTAACAATAGATGTAATTGATTCTTGCCATAAAATTTAAATTTATTCAGCATTAAATCAAGACCTGTCGCTTTATTCAGCTTTAATTGAATAATAGTTTTGTTAATTTCATCGGTTGTTATCTCTAATTCTCACTCTCTGAATAAATCACATAATGTTTTATTTTCGACAAAGTCTATGACATCAGAATCTGCAGCATAGTATGGATCGTCGGGTGGGCTTATAACTTCAAAATAATCATAGTATTGTTCATCAGTTATTTTAGGTTTCACGGCAGAGCCATTTTTACCTTTCACCATACGCCAATATTCCCTAGCATTATCACATCTAGCTTACACTAGCTGCAAATTTTTAATTTGTCATAGCTTCTCCTACAACTACGGGTATGTGATATATAAACGTTTCTAGATTTCACTATTCTTCTCTGGAATCTTCATCGTGATAATTTCTAAATAAATTAAGGTAATCATAAAACTGATCGCATAAAAAGCTACAGTCTTTGCACATCCAAACCAGTATATTTTTAGAAGCAATAGCATTGACCTTGTCAGCTGTGTGACGGCAATTATCCATAGAAAACGATCGTCCACAAATGGGGTCAGCTGCGTTTTGTAATACTGAAGTGAGTTCATGAACAACATCATTCATGGCTGTTAGGTCATGACAAATATTTAAACGTGTACACATATTATCTATCATTCCAACCACGTTCTCTGTCTGCAATGTCTCTTGATATTGAATTATACTTTCATTAGACACAGTATATTTTTTATTTTTGACACACTCTTTGAAATTAGTTTGGTAATATTGGCATTGTACTGTATCGACGGTAAAGACAATTTTATCATATTATGATTTGAAAAAGGAGTATGGTCATTAGGAGCCTATTAAATTTGTTTTGTCTGAGTTTGTGTCCTACTTAGGGGAAAGAGATGTGATGTGTGTGGGAAGCGGTTGACATTTCTGTACACCATTCCTTACAACATGTTAAAAGAATAATATTCACGATTATAATCGTGGTTAAGAGCTGAAAGGGTTTAGGTTAGAATAATGTTGGCCCAGCATCGCAGATGGTGGCCCAACATTATTTCACAATTGAGCTAATGTATCGTGTTATCTGGGTAGTGGGTCTTCGGGGGAATAAAGCGTCACCCGCATATGGCAGCCAGAGCAAACACGGGGTAATTACCCAATTCTGTTTTAATGTTGGACCAGCGTCGACGACTGTGGGTCAATATTGAAACAGCATCGGGTGAATGCCAAGTATACAACATACCCAGTGTTAGATTAGTGTTGGGCCATCGTAGTAAACGATTGACTGGCATTGAACCAGCAATGGGCTGCGACGCTGACCCAACATTGAACCGGTGTTCGGTGGGTAGGCCTACATCATGTCTAGGTGGTACATCATAGAGACGTGTACACTGACTTATCAGTGAATGTCACAGTACTTTCAGGGGTGAAAAAGACACGCGGCAGTACGATTTACTGGCAAGTATTGCATGTATGTTAGCCAGCACCAGCGATGGTGGTGGGAGAAATAGGCCTTCACGTTGAAGATATACTTGTCTCTTTGGTTCTTTCCTTAATTATATCCTGGACATTCTCATCTTCCCATGAGCAAGACCAATACAGTTTAGTTTACAAAATATTAAGCCAATTTGTTGTCTAAAGCACTCAAACAGACTAATGCCAGGCTTCGGAGTTCGGAAACTCCTTTTCTAGTTTACTTTAAAATTATGTATATATTTGAACAAATTCTAGGAGCAAGTAACATAATCAACTACACTGAAACCACGTTTTTTTATGCATGTAGTAGTAGTAGTAAATCTTTGCTTTACGTCACTTTTCGGCACAAAAAGTCTTTTGAGTGACATTGTAATACGATAAAAACGTTGTAGTCAATTGATGAGATGAATGATGTACAGATGATGATGTGAGGGTGGGGGTGATAGGGCATGGTGGGTTATCGAGAGCGTTTTATTTCGCTCCCCCGATAAGGGGTTTTGGGCATGTCTAGGGGATATACCCCCAGGCATGCCCAGATGGCCGGAGACTTAAGTTTTCCCTGTGCAATTTAATGCCGAAACTCTGTGGCATTTTGCGCTTTTTATGCATGTATACTTGCCTATATCTTTATCTTCGTGTAACCTGCCATTTACAATATTCAAGCCAGTACTAATACATAAATTAATTACCTTTCTGCCATATTCATTGACTTAAGAATCTTGTGGAGCTCGCTTATCTAATAGGCCTACTGTATCTATTGGGAAGTGCCCGTGGGAAGTGCCCGTGCCCAATCCCAATCCTGTTTAAAGTCAAACTCCAAGTTCGGCCTGGTCGGCAGTTAGCAGTAAAACATCATTTGAACTCCAATGTCTCTCATTCCTTGGTTTATATATTGTTTGGTTCATCTGAGCACATGCTTGGGATAGGCTAGTTCAGCGTGCAGCAGAGCAGAAGTCTGTCTGCTGCAGAGTCTGGATGAAAAGTGCGGTCGAAAGCGCACGAATATTACGTGTCGGTTAGGCTTGACAGAAGTAGAAACTCGTCAGCTCCTTATCTCGTCCAGTCAAACCAGCCCCACATTACCCCAGGGCTAAGTGACAACATATAACCACAAACCAGAAATTGTGGGTAAGGCGGCAGGTTTCAATACACGAGGGGCGGTAAATCAACGGAACCGTCTGAGCAGTGCCAAATCCGACAATAATCATACATAAACAATTCAACAACATTTGAATTAGCTGGTGAAAAATACAGGGTTGGTGGTTGGCGAACATTGCGGGTGCAGCATTATTGGGTAATGAGGCGAGCAACCGCCATGTTGGCTCCGACTGCCCGCGCCCAATCCCAATCCTGCTTAAAGTCAAATTCGAAGTCCGGCCTGGTCGGCGGTTAGCAGTAAAACATCATTTAAACTCCAATGTGTCTCATTCCTTGGTTTATTGTATCAAATCAAACGATATATTCGCTGTGCACATGCTTGGGATAGGATGTGATGGCCTAAGCCATTGCGGCTAGCTCGGAGTGCAGCAGACCAGGACGTCAGTCTGCTGCAAAGTCCGGATGAAGAGTCTGTGGGACCGGCGACCGATTTCACTTAGGCCGGTTTGGCTGGACGAGATTAGGAGCTGATGAGTTCCTACTTCTGTCAAGCCTCTGTCAAGCCTAACGGACGCGTACTATGCGTACGTTTGAAACACATTTTCATGGCTGGACGAGATTAGGAGCTGACGAGTTCCTACTCCTGTCAAGCCTAAGCAACGCGTACTATTCGCGCGCTTTCGACCGCACTCTTCATCCAGACTCTGCAGCAGACAGACATCGTGCTCTGCTGTGCGCCAAACTAGCCGCAATATCTGAGGCCATCTCACCCTATCCAGAGCATGTGCACAGCGAATAAATTGTTTAATTTGATACAACAAACCAAGGAATGAGAGCCATTGGAATTCAAGTGATAATTTACTGTTCAACCCCAGAAAAAAAACCAGAATGTATCAAAATAGAAATGTTATTTAATAAAATGTCAGACGCACTGTATTTGGCTTCAGAACGTCAACAGTCTAAGCCCATTACTATAATCAGTGCAGGTGTTGCCGCAAATTGCCACAGGCATTGTTATGAAAACTGAAAACACACCTATCATCGCTTAAGCCGTTAATTCACGCACGGCTGGCACCCTCCTTTGGATATGTAGAGAGTGACCGATTTATATTTCCTCTGCAGCGACATTCATGTGGATGACCAGCGTCATTTGTTCTTCGCCACTGAATGGCAACTTGAATATCTGGCAAAGGCGAAATCGTGGTACGTGGACGGCACCTTCAAGGTAGTGAGGTAGCCTTTCACACAGCTATTCAACATCCATGGTTTTGTGAAAAAAGCTTGTCCCATTGATAAGTGGGTCCAGCTACAGCTGGTACCATTAGTGAATCCAGCCGCAGCTGGTCCCTTAGCTGATGCATAGGTCTCTCCCATTATACTGACATGATTCTCAGCCTGCAAAGTGTAACACATTGATCATTTCCAGCAAAAAACAGCCCTTAACTCTGAATGTCGATATCGATGGTACTATAATACCAAATTTGTCAACAACAAAAATACTTGGTGTTCACTTCGATAATGTTATAAGCTGGGATAAACATATTAAAGCAATTCGTAATAAGATTACTAAAAACCTTTATCTTCTTCAGCAAATAAAATCATTCATACCAATGAATGCCAGGAAATTATTTGTAAACAGTTCTATTTTGCCACACATTGATCATTGTTGTGTTGTGTCGGGAAATTGTTCAACAACACTAGTAACTTCTCTGGAAAAAATCTGCCCGATTAATCCTTGATGAAGTACTTGATAGGCAAAATACAACCCCAAGTCATGTTCTACATAAAAATCTACGCTGGATGTCAATGCCTGAGAGAATTAGCTATCATCGAGCTGTGCAAGTGTACAAATGTTCAAACAGTATGTGCAATCAAGGTATGAATGAAATGTTTCAACTAAATAGGCAAGTACACATATATAATACAAGGGCCGCCAGTAACCATAACATTCATGTGTCACATAGCCACAGTAAAAGTTTTATGAATCTTGGTACTAGTACACAAATATGGAATAAGATACCACCTCATATTCGAAACTCTAAAAGTCTTACTAATTTCAAACAGTTATATGTACAACAACATTATTCTAAAACATAATCGTAATGATAATCACTAAGCATTAGGTCTGGTTCGAATCTTGGACGGCGGCTTTCGCTGATACGTTCGAACCAGATTGGCCTTTTCCACGTTGTGATATCCATGGGACATACTTGGCAAAATTTGTAATGGTAATTATGTTAATGGTAAACATTAAATTTCGTGTGGAACGTTGTCTATATCAGGTTCGAATTTTAGACGGCAGCATTCGCTGATACGTTCGAACCGGAGTGACCTCCTCTACGGCTCACATGCCATCATTAAATTTTATGTGGAACGTTGTCTATATCTGGCTCGAATCTTGGACGGCGGCTTTCGCTGATATGTTCGAGACAGAGCTATAGATCCTTCACTTTTCTTATGATGCCATAGTCCCACTAAGCATCCTTCGCTATTTTATTTTTTGTTGTTTGCTCAATCATAATCATGATATGAATCCTATAATAAAAATACAATTTATATTTTAATGTACTATTCGTAGTACTTTTAAGAACATATCAAATGATTTTAAAAATATTTCAGATATATACTTAAATACACAAATTAGATGTCCACGCTTTCTAGAGTGTCTTATTTACTACAATGAAACATTGTATAATAAGTTATGTAGTTATTTTATCTCTGGTTTTGGTGTGGGAATAATATTTACACAATATGGCAATAATATATTTTTCTATCGTCACAAGTATCTCTAGTTAATATGTACTATGTATAACAAAACCTGAATAATTAATATAAATAATAATAATAATAAAAAAATAATAATACATTTATGATGTACATATTCCTAAACAGCCATTTTATTTTTGTAGTGTAAATTTACATATAAAATTATTATTATTATTATTATTATTATTATTATTATTATTATTATTATTATTATTATTATTATTATAATTATTATTATTAATATTATTATTATTATTATTATTATTATTATTATTATTATTATTATTATTATTATTATTATTATTATCATTATTATTATTATTATTATTATTATTATTATTATTATTATTAATATTATTATTATTATTATTATTATACTGTAAAACTGTGAATGTTTTTTTTTATATTGAGGGTGATCCGTTTTTTTGGTCCTTTTATGATTTGGGACTTGAAAAGGGTGGTCCGTGTCCCGAATCGCAGGTCGGTCAGCTTTCTGAATCTAATAATACATTATGTGAAGGGGGGGGGGATAGGACTGGCTAAACTTCTAGAATTAGACCCCTCCATCTCGGATGTTGATCTCGCATGGCATCTTTCTAGACAAGTGAAAACAATAAAATGTTGTCAAATAATCATTTGAATATGTCTACAATTGTAAAAAATGGGCAGCATCAATGTATTAGGCCTTTAAAAAAAATCATCAATAGGCACATTCAAACAGTCATTATGATGGGTTTTTTCGTGTTTTTTTCAGGATTTATGTGAATTTGTGATACACTGCAATAAAATACATATTTTTCTCTGTTTGTTTGTTTGTTCTTTTCGCTCACTATTCCTGGTAGAAATGAAGCCATCATGGTAGAATTCAAAAAGTAATTTGCTTTGAATGGCACTTTTATCACCTTTTCCGAGGGTTCCCATCATTAGATTTCTCGCAATTATGAAAAATGGTGCCAGCTCTCGCCTTTAATTCCATAATTGTTGCAAAAAGTGCTTGAAGAGGTAAGTGGAACAGGCATGCTGTGACCACTTCTGATATTTTTTTACGCAGGTGCCTTTTTTTAATTTTTGTAAAAAAATGTAAAAAATGAAAATAGACTATGTCCACTGCCCTATGAGGAAGTTCTGGAGGACATCATTAAGACCGTTTGGACAGAACAATGTGGGAATCTCAAAGAAATGAGATGCCTGGGGAAGGCTGCACTAGTTTGCCCATGGTAAAACCTGGGTGAAGTTTTGTTTGCCTACCCTGCACTTCCTCATGGGGCGCACCGAGGGTGAAAATGGAAGTTTCATGGCTATAAGGATGAGAATCCATCAAAATTTTTCTTCTTCCATGACCCCCATGAAAAGTGGGGCCGGAGGCTATGCCCAAATTTCTGATTGTTATGTGATGTATTTGCTCTGTTACAGTATTGCGGGGCACTCATTGGGTGCCCTGATGTATCTTAAAACATCGGCTTCTTTAAAAAAGTTCAAGTGTCTGGGTGATGTTTTAGCTTCTGTATCCCTGCCGGAATTTGCAAAATTAAGGTCACAGCTTTTGGATGTTTTAAATTAATTTTAAAATTTATTGAATCTACCTAGCTATACCCGCCGTCAGATTAACTTGTATCGCATGTTTTTCGACGATTTCTCAGTCAATTCTCAACCGATTTTGATGAAATTTTGCAAGGACTATTTTTGGGTCACTCGGCGACCACCTTAAAATTTTCTTTAAAAAATATTATGTAGTTCAAAAGTTAGACCATTTGACATGTAGTAAATTTGAAATTACGACGTCCCTCTATAAACCCATTAAACTGGTTAAATTAAAGTTTGCTTTTAGCCCTGAATTGCATTACAGAATTGCATGCCAGATGGTCTAACTTTTCAGCTATACAATATATTCGGATAAAAATGTCACGGAAGTCGCCGAGTGACTCGCAAATAGTCCATACAAAATTTCATGAAAATCGGTTGAGAATTGACTGAAAAATCGGCCAAAAAAATGCGATACAAGTTAATCTGACGGCGGGTATAAAGGTAGTCCGTATTATTATTTCCGGGATGGTCCGCTTTAATTGTGAGGCGGTCCGATACTGGGTCTCCACTGTATATTAGTTCCACCCAATTAGTTCAAAAATGTTTTTGAATCAATTCTATTCAACATTTATTCACAAACACTTTGTCAACGATTGTGTCCTACCCTTATCAAATAAATAGAATCGATAACCCATCGTGTTCTAGTCTGCAGAAAATATGTCTGACCTTTGGTAGTGACCCAATTAAAAGGTTATATCCGCCAACATCACCCAATGAAAAGACACCTTCATAATTTAACATAATTTATGTTAGTAGGTCACGAAATTGGACGATTACCAAATCAGTTCAACAGACATGACAGGCTGTGCTGGCAATGTTTCATAGACTCGTTTACCCCTTAAAATATAAGTCACGCCACGTATTGAACGCTTGAAAGATATTGGACATCAATATATATATATTAGTGCCTTGTGTGAATGTTTTTGTTCATACTAATCTGGAAGAATAAACAGTGATCTTGGTGGTTTTGTCGCGTGTAATTTTTGGGCACTCGACGAGTCGCGAATCGTGAGACCAACATGGATTTGTAATCATCATTCATGCTTGGTAGAAAATTAGAACGCAATGATTCCGAACAGCAACTCATCAAACAACGAGGCCACAACTCTGATGAATGAAAATGATCAGTTTATGTGTGGCGTTGTCGAAGGTGTGTTTAATTTTATATGTGATAGACAGCAAGGCAGGATATCGACACTGACGATATTCGATAAGTCATTCGACGTTAAAAAATTGACGATCACTTGACTGTCGACATGGCCATGGGATGATGAGTCATGACTGTTGCAATACATTGGCACATTTCATGCATTTAATTTTAGGCTATCCCTCTATGTCGACTAGTCTAGCCTACAGACTAACGTTAGACCACACCATCACATGCAGCTAGGCCTAACAGTAACAGATCCCATTAGATATTGTTATAAAGACGGCGTGCGATGCTCCAAGAATTGAAGAAAGGAGCGAACGCTGTTCACACGAAGAAGAAAGATGTGTTTTTGAAACTTTTTGTGAAATATCACTAAAACTGAAATAACAGTTTTAAATTATAACAAAGATGTCAATTTTTTTGACATATTTTTCTCCAAACTCTGTTATTTCAGGTTAATTCAGCAATAGTCTAGACTACTTCAATTCAAAGTTATTCTTTTCAAAAAACATCATTTTAACAATATCTAATATGATTTACTAGCTCATGCAATAGTGTTGATATTTATGGGCTGATGTGTCGTAATACTAATAATAGTTGTATAATATCAAAAGTGATCAGGTTCAATACCATGTTAATAAATATTATTGCATTGAAATCTTTACCGGATGTAGATCTTCATACGACAAACATATTTAGATTTTCATCCGGGTGTATATATTAACCTAAAGGTAAAGGTAGAAGTGCAGGTTTATAGTCTGATATGAAGTCTGAAGACCTATCATCCGACATCACATTTTACCCCCCTGGTCACTGGACCTGTTCATTCGTGTGCCATCTCAACTCCATGGAGAGCATACAGTCCTGCAGCTATTTCGGCGCATTGAACTTATCATACATATCGCCATCTCTGTCCTACCAGGTACTCATTTCCACCTGAGTCAAGTGAGCATTTGAGGGTTAAGTGCCTTGCCCAAGGACACAACACCGGAACAATGTCCCAATATTGAGAGGGGAGAAACATGATATTTCTCTGAAAATCCTGTACCAAGCGGGATTCGAAACCACACTGCAGGCAGCGACATCGGCAGAGCGCCACGCTCTAACCATTGCGCCATGCCATGGCAGTCAATGGGAGCCCAAAGAGTTACAATATAAATACCCCTCTGGAATAAACACTGTACCTCGGTATATGTATATACATGTAATGTATTAAAATAAGTACTAGTATTCATGATTTAACATACATGTTTGTGTTTAGGTTTTTATGGAAGACCCTGGACGACAGAACAGAGAAAACTATTGTTTAGAAGGTAAGGTTTTTCAAAAGATCAAATTTATGATATAAAAAATGATATGTCGCTTTTTTAACTAGATAGGCATGATTAGGTTTTGTTTCCTTATCACTGAAATCAGAATGTGTGTGTATTATTATAGCCAGGGTTTCCACAGAAATATTTGAGTAATGGGTCCAAAAGGGTGGGGTGTCAGTGTGTCCTCTCACAGAAAAAACAAATCCCAGTTCTAAATTTTGGTGCTTAGAATCCATGGGCTGTTTTAACTGAAAGGAAGATTGCAGCCTAATTTGGAAAATGGGGAAACCCTGATCTATAGCCAGTGATATTAACCATGAAGCACTAAAACCATACATGTAATCGTATATAGATATATGGGTAGTTCAGAATATTTCTGCACTAAGACAGTCAAATATGTGTCATTGCAGAATGAACAAGATTGGAATGAATAGTTATCTGTATGCTCCAAAAGATGACTCGAAGCACAGAATGTACTGGAGAGATTTATACTCTGTGGAAGAAGCAGGTTAGTAGTATGCCTGCTGGCTGAGGTTTCTTTGTGCTGCTGGGACAGTATACAGTTTCAAGGATGTTGTAGATCAATAGAAATATCACTAAATTTTATATAGTAGTTTTTGTTACAATACTTAATATTGGGGATGTCTATTTTTTCATTTAAAGCTTGAAATTGCGTTAGCAATTTCAGCTTCATGTGAATGAAAAGTATTTGCTTTTTATTTTGATCTAGTTATAATAACTTGGAAGTACTTTTTTAGTAAATTCCGCCATTTTACCACTCTTTATAAGATTGTTGTTATGTTTCTATGAAGTATTACATCGAAGCACATCTGACGTATTACCTTGCAGGCAAGCATATGCAGACCTCTTGCTGTAATTATGTGTTATGAAGTTTTAAATTGTACACATCTTTTTAACCACATTAATGAGTTATGACATAGGCAGTTTTCAAAATAAATCCCAAGAAGAGGTTGTTCAGTGGACAATTGAGGTGAATTAGAATATATATGTGTCATGTGTTGCATTGAATAATTCTGTTTTGTACAAGGCACTTTAAAAAAGTTGAGAAACAGAGAACACAATCTTCTTTTTCGCCGGCATGGCCGACCATTTTCTCAATGGAACCAGGTCAGGCCTAGGATTCTAGAGACTGATGCGTGATCAAAAATTTTACGGCAATAAAAACTTTGTTCATACGCTGTTTGGGACATGTGTGTGCGGGAATGTTTTCTTTTACTAAACAATAGGCCATGCTGTATATTTTATCGCTATATTTACCCATACAGTCGGAAATCGGAAACACATATTTTTTAGGATGGCCTAAGTCAACTCACAGCAGCATTTTCGTGAGTTTATGAATAAAAGTCTTGAGGGACATGCAAATACAAGATCCAATGTTGGTTCAATATAACTTCAACAGCGCAAACGGTGGCCCTTCATTAAGCCAATATGCCAGTATAGTTTTATTGGGCAAACATCTCGTGTTGACCGGGTACTTGGATTTACGTTCGTAACTATCGTATTTCAAACAAAAAGGAGAAATAGCATCATATTCTGCTTAACAGGTCAAAAATATTTGAAATGGAATATCCTTTTTGAAAAATGTAATATTTTTAAATAGATTTTCAATGCTTTTATGATGGCCCCAAAAAACATGAAATGTTTTATTTCGAACACTGAATATAGTAGTATAGAAGATGAAATATTTGGCATGACCAAGATTATTATTTGTTGCAGATCATTTAACCAGTTTGATTGAAGCTGCCAAAGTGAAAGATGTACAATTTATTTATGCCCTATCGCCAGGACTTGACCTCACTTACTCAAGCACAAAGGAACTGACTAGTCTAAAAAGAAAATTAGAACAAGTATGTAGTTTGAATTTCAGATTTTATTTTAGATTGTATTGCAGTCCATTTAAAAACCTATCTGTGACTTTCTAACTGTGACTGGCTATTCAGTTGTTGGGGGATATGGTTAGCGACTTCGCTTTTGTTGTATCATTTTAAAGTTAAGAATTAAAACATCGACTAGTTCAATAAAAATTATATTGTGCATGTGTTTGTTATTACATAACATTACAATGCCATTTCTATTATTTGTCCGCTTGTTCTCTTTGTGTACATTCTACATGTAATTACAGTATAAATTTTGTGATTTTTCAATATCATTACGGAATTACCTTTTTTAAGATCCGGAGATATGATATTTCTGTAAATCCAGCCTGAAATATAAATACTGAGTATCAGGGTGTATGGTTGGTTGGTGAGCACAATTATGAGGTGCTCTAGAACCCACAAAAGTCGAAACTCAGGGGAACTCACCAGACGATTGTTTCCTGTTTTTTTCCTCTGACAGGAAATCACATATCTGTATTTATTTTTTATTTCTGTTGAGCAACATGAAGGTGTATGCTATGTTGTTTGATCTTCAGGTTGCAAGTTTTGGGTGTTCCTGTTTCGCCCTACTCTTCGATGATATAGAAGTTGACATGTGTGAAACAGATAAAGAAATTTTCCAATCGTTTGCACACGCTCAAGTTTCTGTGACTAATGAAGTTTACCAGCATCTTGGCCAACCTGCTTTTCTCTTTTGTCCAACAGGTAAGCCGCATTATTATCTCAGCCCTTTGACCTTCAATCCCCCTGACCTTCAATCGGTACTATAATCATATTTTTACTTTTTTATCCCCCTCCCGTAGGAGAAGGGGGATTTTAGTCGCGCCAGGATTCTGTCCGGGGTCTGGAGTCACGTTTTCTTGTGGGCACAAAAACTCAAAAACTACTGGTCAATTTGTTTTGAAATTTTAACATCACATTCCTAGCAACATGGAGATGTGCAAGTGATTTTATAGAGATGCTACCAAAATTCAAAATGGCCACCAGGGGTCAACTCTGAAAATTTTTGTGGGCGCAAAAACTCTAAAACCTCAAGTCAGAAATTATTCAAATTTTACTATCACATTCCCCATGATATGGAGATGTGCAGGTGATTTTTTCAAGGTTTTACTGAAATTCAAAATGTCCGCCACAGATCAACTTTAATTTTTTGGGGGCGTAGAAACTCAAAAAATTTGTTTGGTGAATTTTTTTTGAAATTTTAACATCATATTCTTAGCAACATAGGGATGTGCAAGTGGTTTTTAAAAGATGCTACCAAAATTCAAAATGGCTGCCAGAGGTCAACTCTAAAATTTTCTGTGGGCGCAAAAACTCTAAAACTTGAAGTCAGAAATTATTCAAATTTTGCTATCACATTCCCCACGATATGGAGATGTGCTAGTGTTTTTTTAAGGTTTTATTGAAATTCAAATTGGCCGCCATGGATAAACTTCATATTTTTTTGTGGGCGCAAAAACTGAAAAATTAAAATCGGTAATTGATTTTACTGAAATTTAAAATGGCCACCACAAAATGACTTTTTGTGACCGCAAAAAGTCTAACCTAATTTATGGCGGGGGATGATATAGGACTACAGTCCTCTTGGTCTTAACCCTTATGCTGTTGAATGCTGATCTCTATTTTTTATTCATTGAAGCTGGAATTGCTGACGCAAATTCTAGTTTAATCTAATGAAAAATATGTCTATTTTTCAAAAATTTACAAAATTGTATTCTTTGATTAACCCCTTTGGTCTCCATGGTTTGTGAAAAATATTTCAGCACTTACTTTGCGAAGGCAACGAACATTTTTTACTTACATATCCCCCCCCCCCCCACTGATGGTGATGCTCATTTTAACTTCATGTTGTGAATATACGATGGTTTTAAAATTTGGACAGTTGAATGCATTTCTTGAGAAGCTGAACCATATTTCAGCACATTAACCCTTGTCCTGCTGCACCTGTAAATATACGGTTTCAAGCAGATTTTAAACCAAATAATTATATCTTGCTGAAATGGATATTATAGTTTGTGGTAGATCAATTAGTCAAATAATACAACTTAGAAAATGTATATTTTTCATAGATATAAATATTTTTCGTCAATTGTATCGGATAATTGCATTAGCAATTCCAGCTTCAAGTTGAAAAAAAATACAGCAGAAACAATTCAGCAGGACAAGGGGTAATAAACGATGTTCATCCATTTTCCTGCTTGTGACTTATATTTGTTTCAGAAAATCTTTCACATTTAGAAATAGCTCTCATTCTACCCTAAATTTTATTTTCTGCTAAAATTTTGAATTCAACAAAAACAACATTTTTATACATTTTCCAAATTATCTACTATTTAAAAAAAATGACTGCATTTAATTTTTCTTTTAATAGTTTCTTTAATTCTCTTTTTTTGCAGAATATTGTGCTACAAGAGCAATACCTAGTGTGTCTAAATCTGAATATTTGAAAACTATTGGGAGTAAATTGTTACCAGACATAAACATTATGTGGACGGGGCCAAAAGTGGTATCCAAAAAAATCACTATCAATTCACTGAAAGAAGTTTCTGATGTGATGCAGCGACCACCTGTGATATGGGACAATCTTCACGCCAATGATTATGACCAAAGAAGACTTTTCCTCGGCCCATACGACGGCCGTTCTCCTGAAATCATACCCTACATTCGTGGTGTGCTGACGAATCCTAATTGTGAATTTGAAGCAAACTATATTGCAATGCATACACTCGCACAATGGAGCAAATCACAAGATCACAGTGTCAAGCGTGATGTTTACAGTGAGTGTGTTTTAAACTTATTTTTGTGATCACGACTATTGTCTTTTCCAATTTGTTTCATTAGTCGACCAAATCACTGTAATATTTGAAATGAAATGTGTGTCTAAACATAATGAGTTGTGCTCAAATTAACCAAATATACGAGTAATTTTCAGCCAGTTGAAGTTAGTTGTGGGACGCAGTAGCGAGACAACTTGAAGTGAGTGGGAATTTAGATAAATTAGCAGGATAAGGGCTTGGTAACTTTTTGTAAATGCTACGGTGTGATGGTGTGTTTGATAAAATCTTCTGTCATTTTATTAATTAAATTATTAGTAAAATGTGTGAATCATTTTAATATTTCCATGTCTTATGGAAGGTAATATTGGTATACATCTGACTGTAACTTCCTAGTTATTTGTTGCCTCAATTCATGGTTCAAAATGGATTTTTTTGCATCTGGGGGGAGGGCGCAATGGCATGTACAAAATGTAATAATGTTTGAAATCCACTACATTTACTAAAAATGTTGCTGTCTCCGATATTTTCTAGAAATTTATCCTTTGAAGTACACAGTCACATATTAACACATTACAAGAAGTCTGTTTTAGTACTAATATTGCACTTCCTAGCTTCCTGTAGATAAGCTAGGCCTATTATAATGCACTATTAATGCTAGATTGATCATCAATGTAGCTTTCTCAACTTTTTTCTTGCTAAATGATTTAATTTTGTGTTACAGTCGATAATCCTGTATGATTTGTTTCATTAGTCGACCAAATCACTGTAATATTTGAAATGAAATGTGTGTCTAAACATAATGAGTTGTGCTCAAATTAACCAAATATACGAGTAATTTTCAGCCAGTTGAAGTTAGTTGTGGGACGCAGTAGCGAGACAACTTGAAGTGAGTGGGAATTTAGATAAATTAGCAGGATAAGGGCTTGGTAACTTTTTGTAAATGCTACGGTGTGATGGTGTGTTTGATAAAATCTTCTGTCATTTTATTAATTAAATTATTAGTAAAATGTGTGAATCATTTTAATATTTCCATGTCTTATGGAAGGTAATATTGGTATACATCTGACTGTAACTTCCTAGTTATTTGTTGCCTCAATTCATGGTTCAAAATGGATTTTTTTGCATCTGGGGGGAGGGCGCAATGGCATGTACAAAATGTAATAATGTTTGAAATCCACTACATTTACTAAAAATGTTGCTGTCTCCGATATTTTCTAGAAATTTATCCTTTGAAGTACACAGTCACATATTAACACATTACAAGAAGTCTGTTTTAGTACTAATATTGCACTTCCTAGCTTCCTGTAGATAAGCTAGGCCTATTATAATGCACTATTAATGCTAGATTGATCATCAATGTAGCTTTCTCAACTTTTTTCTTGCTAAATGATTTAATTTTGTGTTACAGTCGATAATCCTGTAAGCTCAGATATCCAGCTGGAAACTGAAGGAGAGTACAATGGAGTGGATGATGAAGTGTCTTACCTGAACACTTTGTATCAGCCGTATCAAGCTCTAGATTACGCTCTGGCTGATTGGCTGAAAGAATTCCAGCAGATTGCTCACCCAACAACAGACATCAAACCACTTCTTGAGCCACTTTTACCACCAATTGTCAATACCTGCATAGCGTTAACTCCTACAATAATGACTGTATCAAGTTCTACACAGCCTAAAAACCTCAATGAACTTGCCTTGAACGAATCCTACATTCAACCTCAAATGAACCTGACCCCCATCAATAGTTTAGTGGGTCCATGTGTTTCTTCCACAGATAGTGATACTGACTCATCTTTTCATTCACAGGAACCGATGGACTGTGCCATTACTCCCAGCTCCACCCCTATCACTTCTCATATTGAAAATATCCCCTCGTCACTCTCAACTACGTCAAAATTAACCTCCCCAGCGTTAGAAACACTTGAGTCGACTATCACACAAGATGACGAAAAACTTAAAACTGCAGAAGTCATGCAAGTGGACAATGATGTAGGAATGGTGATGCAGCCGTCTGTTCTGTTGGATGATGATGACTCCAGCATTTCTTCTCCCAAGTCTGATTCCCATATCCCTACATTAGAAGATCTGCGTCTTCTGGTGGACTTGTTCTATTTACCATTTGAACACGGGAAACATGCTGAACAACTGCTGGACACTTTTCACTGGCTGAAAGCCAACTGTTTTGTTTTATCTGATTTCAATGGACCGCAAGAATACAAGGAGCCAACAGCTACAATAGAAGATTGGAGAGACCGAGCGAAAGCTTTTCAGCAGGACGTGGGCCATATTTGCAGCACCTTAGACAGACTGTCCCAAATCCCCAACCAATCGTTGTTATATGACCTGTACCCCTACATCCAAGATATGAAGACTATTCTTTCTCTCCTCGCTATTTTCACCGGGTGGCTAGGTATGATCAGCTTGCTGATTCCATGTTGTTGTTTTCAGGTCATTAAGAAAATTATCTTTAAAAAGGGCTTTATAAGTGTTGAATTTAAGTTTTATTACAAAAATTATTATTTAAACACTTTTGCTACTATTAACCCTCAGCATGCTTTAATACTATAGCTATTCATGGCATGATGCAAATTGAAATTACTTTATTACTTTTCAAATTAGTCCACAAATAATACCTTTCAAACTATTTATTGTATTTTAGGGTTTTTTAAGGCTTATACTTGAAGTCTATTTGTATCATTTGTATTTAGATGGCTTTAAAAAGAAGTTCTAAATGGTTGGGTCACTTTATATCATATGTAGCAACACATTTTTGTCCGTTCTGAAGTAATTTTGCTACAGCATGCTGGAGGTTATAAATATGTTCACAGGCAGCTGAGCTCAACATTTACTCTTTTATGATCGTAAAGTCTCATCTGGTGTGATGTACAGTATGGTCTCATTGTTTTCATTTTTTTTGTACTTTTATCACTAGCCTTGTGATCTGCTTTATCCAGTCATCTAAAATGTGAACAATAATCTGAAATTCACTTTTCTAAATATGTTTCCAATTTAGTTAATTCCTAGGAAATGTTCACTTATTTTGGTGGTTGATTCAAGCAAATCCCAAGACTTGTTTTTTACAGAACTAAACAAGATGGATTTTCAAGACAAAGCACGAAATAATCTTTTGATTTTCTTAGCATATAATTGAAGCGACATCTTAACTTTTTCCAGATGGTTCAGGATAATACTTCAATGATCAATTTCAGTAAAATTCACCTTGCCTCATGTTTAAGAACATTTGCTCATAAACATACAGATATAGGAATACAGAACTACTGATAATAACTTTAATGTAGTGAAGTACAGAGTGTACTTACACTTTATATTTTACCTGAGTGTTATACTTACCCTAATTCACGTCGGTTACAATCAGTCATTTCATAGTTCTTTCTCCTAATATTAAAAATAGACTCATTCAAATGATATGTTCCCCGGGAAATAAAAATATACAAACCTTCAAGTCAGTGGGGTTTAGGTGATAAATAAAAAATGTATACCTATGCGCACTTATCAACTTCTCGCTTGTAGTTCGCACCCTCAGCATCTCTCATTTAAATTTTGAATCACATAAATAGATGGGATAGAGTGTTGTCATTTCATCAATTTTTTTGCCATGATAACTAACTGATGATGCTTACACATAAAAAGTATTGAGTATTTGTGTTTCATTCACATCATTCAAGAAGTTGGATGCCTGTTTCCCTCAATTCAAATTATTCCATTTTTTAATTTAATCTTTTGGATATTATTGTGGTTACTTGGTCATGTTGATATTTGCTCCTTAAATTTAAGCTTTGCAGCATTTGTCAAAGCTCTCTTATTATTTTCCCGGAACCCACTGGCGTCATGATAACAGCAAACTCCTATTATTTGATGACATCTAATTAATTTTTTCATGCATCTGTTTGACAAACATTCTAGGCAGGATGAGTTTTACATGAGGAATTATTTTCATTATTGTCTCTTCTACTTGCTAAGAAAACAAAATACTGTTTCCATCAAGTCTATGTTTTTATTCTACTACAATTGAACTTGAAATACCATTCACTAACAAAATATAGTTTTTGATATTCTTCTCGACATTACCTAATTTCCATCCATTACATTCTGTAAAATGTGTTGATAACCTTTTCCAGTGTGATATCTCCTTTTTCAAAATAATGTGTATTTCAAGTTCTTAAGATATGTAGAACCAAATTAATTATAGACCTTCTCCCAATATGCTGTGTTTTGCTGATGCAGTGGATTAAAAACTTAGCAGCCTAGTTAACTTCTTCTGGATGAAGAATTATGTAGACTGTTGGGTTTGGTGGCTGAAAGTGAATACCTGTATGTTGGGAGCATCATGTCAGATGAGAAGTCAAATTGATATGCACTGACCACAGAGGTGTGTGCCATATACAGTCAAATATTGAACCCTGGTCCTGCTGTGTCTATTTTTCATTAATAAAAATATTTTTCGTCATTTGAAGCTGGAAATTGTGTTTGAAATTCCTGCTTTCCATGAATGAAGATAGAAGGAATTAATTCAGCAGAACAAGGGTTAATGTTATGTTTATTAAGAACATGTCCATATGTTGTGATGAATGGCTGTAGATATTCATGGCTTTTATATGGATGTGTTTTTCTATTGAAATAAAGATGTCACCTTAGACATCAGAAAAGTTGCCTGAGAACAAAGCAAGCAGTGTATGTAAGCATAGTTTTGGGACGTATGTGGCATATTTTGTAGAAGAAAGAAGATATTTGGTTGTTGATGTGTTCTACAATGGCAATAATTATTTGTTTTTTTCTCGACAGGTCAGGGACGCGTACCATACGTCAGTGTCTGCTACATGATGTCCAACCCTTATACATGTATGCATCAGAAGTACTTTACTTGTTTTGTTTTTCTGCGCAATGTAAATGAAAATGGTAACCTCTTTTTACTCGAAGAGAGATTAGCATAGTTCTTTTATATTGGTAACAAGGTAAGGCAAACTATTTCAGAGCCTCAAGATCCCATCACGATGCTACTTGGAGGAACAAGTCTAAATTGGAAGCAGTGATTGTAATTGACTAATAAGCCTTCTTTCCAGACAGAGTCTTGCAAAGACAAATTAATCCACTGTACTTCCTATGATTAGACCAGTATGTAAATCAGGGCTTCAAAGATCAAGCCGGACCTCTCACTCCACCCACCTGCTGCTGCTAGATTACCGGAAAGCTCATAGCATGGAACAATTGTCTGTATTCTGAGCTATTTTCAACAACTATTAACCTAATTTATGAAACAATTGATCAAGACAATATTTCTTTTAAAATCCTGACCACTCCATACCTTCCTGCTCATCTATGAATCCCTGATACCAATTTACTGGTCTATACTATATTGTCTAACTACATTTTTCAGAACCTTTGCATGAGACAAGCTCTTTAATTTCATTTTAGCTTTGTGATGTACATTACAGTATATATTGTATTTACACATGGCAGAGTCTAAAACGGCTTTAAATAAAAAAGGATTCATTGGTCTTCTTATTAGAATTTGTCATCATGATGATTTAATAAATATTCATTCCATTACCAAAATTAGGAAAATATATCATTAAATTGGATTCTGCCATAATTCTCAATGTGTCTTTAAATATAATGCACCCATGTACATCTGCAAGAATAATCAATTCCTCATGCTACTTTGTACAGGGGCTAATTCGTGGTACAAAGAAAACTTCCAGAGTGGCAGAAAAGAACCTTGGGTTTTCCGCGGTGGCCTACAAGCAGACTTCCAAGTATGTAGCACTATTCGTGCCTGATGATACCTGGATTTCCAGCCTGCTGTGATGTTAATGATATTTTTCTTTTGACATGTTTCTGACCAATACATTACCTGGTGCTTGTGTCATTAAAAATTATTATTTATTATAGCATAGTGCTGTATAAAAATAGGAACCTTCAGTTGTCCAGTTATTCAGTTTCAGGATTTTTTTCACGTTGTTTTGGATCTGAATATTACTTCCTTATTCTTCTTTTGTGCCTTACCCAAAAATATGATTTTCCAATCATAATTTCACTTTTATATATTTAGATGTATGTGGTCTACACAGCTAAATGCATTATTTTTCAGATCCGGTTGGCATATGGACGAGGTTTTTTTCTGTTGATTTAAAAAATCCCACTTTATTCTGGATAACTGTTGCTGAAGGTTCTTGCTTTGATATCATTCTGGGAAAGCTTCAACGCATCATTGTCTGCAGAGAAATTAATTATTGAGCTATAAGAATTACTTACTTATATTGTCGTTTTGCATGTATAAGGACACATATTCAGCCTTTTGACATGTTTTATTTGATTTGTAGCGCCTGCTTCCGGTAGACACTGTGTCAGACCTTCTGATGCCAGTAATAACACCTGTGCCTTCAGCGTACCAGTTGTGCACGATACGTCCTTACACTGCTGCTGATAAGGTACACTCATCACATGTCACTTTTCACTTGTCATTTTCTAAATTTTATCATTATTACTTAGAGCACTAATATCAACTGTGGTGTTTTCAATGACACACAAGGCTTGCCAAATTTGTGTCAAAGTGGTAGCCCACACCGGCTACCAGTTGTATCAATTTGGTAGCCCAGCTGTCATCAGTGGTAGCCCAGCTAAAATATTGTACAATAAAAGACAGTTGTAGTGGTAGCCCGCCAGACATGGGAAGGCAAATGTCAGTAGCCCGGAATGTCACATTGGTAGCCCCGGGCGTCCGCGTGAGGGTTTTGCAAGCCCTGACACATGTGTAACCAATTTTACAAAATGAAACTTGTCCTAAATATGTGTACATGTTGTATGGTGTGACCTTAACCCTTTCAGTATGTTGTGACCCTAATACTTTCTATGACTTTATCTGAAGTCTTAGGTTGATCCCCACACTGAAAGAGTAAAATATTCATAATGGCCGTAGACACAAAGCAAAGACATTTATGATGATTTCAAATTGAAAAAAATGTTTGATGTGGAGAGGCTTAAGTTTTCAAATTTCATCTGTTTCAGACGTTTGCTTATGAAATATGCCGAAAAACATGTGATGACGGGAACGACAGTACAGATATATTCCCCAATCATGCTGATCTACCTGGTGACAGGTAAAAATATTTTGCTGGCATATTAACCCTTACAGCGCGTTAAAGTCGATCCCTGCACTGTAACAGTAGAGATATTTGTAATAGCCGTAGCCCCCTAACATAGGTATTCTAATAATTCGGAAAGAGCTAACTAAGACATTTATGATGATTTCAAGGTGAAAAAACCCTTTGGTTGCAATGTTTTTTTACAAATTAATTCAGCGCTTTAAGTGAAGTTAAGTGAGATTAATTATGCTGGTGTAGGTACTTCTTGTGACATAGGTATGCTTGTCTAAAAAGTTGAAAAAAATGACCATTATTAACGTTTCCCAGAAGAGTTGGAAGTGCAGGATTTCATAAAATATTGATATTCCCACTTCTATTATTTTCAGCTTCTTTTTATTTACAAAATGTTCACAAGTTCTGTTTTGTATTCTATTCTAGTGTTGGACAAAAAACCACCTACCCACATACAATGTTAACACATTTTTGGTAAAAAAAAATTTCATTACCCCTTATTGCAGTCAAGATATTTTTTATTGCAACAAACTTTCGATTCAGGTATATTGGAGCATTTCTGACTCACGGCACAGAATACAGCTTTGTGGTTGAAGAAAGTGGAGTCTTCTATGGCTACGCACTTGCAGCTCTGAAGTCAAGAGAATTTTTTCAGAATCAAGGTTCAATTTGGTTACCCACAATGAAGGAAAAATATCCCAAACTTAACAAAACTGAGGATTTATCACCTGCTGAGGTTAGTAAGAAACTTCTTTTAACCCTTGAGCTGCTGTCATTTGTGCGCCTGAAATGGTCGGGCACACTCTTGTTAGTGCAATAATTTCATAACGCCTTGCCTTCATTTTTAAGTCACATGTGCACTAAGCTAATCAGTTAAAGTGAAGTATAATATTCGTGAACTTGGCCTTTCAAGGTTATGAAAACAGACAGAAATTTCTAATTGTTGATGTTGATGGACAGGAGGTACTGCAGAGGGGTCATGCCATCAATTCATGACTTTGTTAATTAGTTCTATGCTGCATGTAATGTATCAGCACCCTAACCAATCAGTAAAGGTCCAAGATAAACTAAAGGTTTTCAAAGGCTGTCTAATTTTGGTATTTTAATTTAGGAATTGTTGTCAATTGACAATGCTGAGGTGTATAGATGATTTTAACCCTTTCAGGCCTGAATTTATTATGTCATCTTCATACACTACAAGCTGCGAATTGCTGTCGCAATTCTCGACTTGCAGCAGAGAAAGATGACTTAAAGTGGGTGGCAAATGAAAAAAATACATTGTTATTACTGAAACATTTGCATAAAAAATTTCGCTCCAAAAGCTCTGGGTGTTGGAGATTTAATTATTCTTCAGGGATGCAACATGATGCTTGAATGCATCGTGAAGGCTTAAAGGGTAAGGTTGAGTTGGTATAAATTGTTTTTTCCAGGAGCTGATCTCCACTTTCTACACGGATGTACAACCTGTCCCAGAACAAGTTGAACTGCGTTATCCATCTAAGCTGAATGTGAGTTTGCTGAGCACATGTAAGGAGAGAGGAGTGGAGAGGAGGGTCGTTGTTGCTGCTGTGACCGCTCTTAAAGCAAATGGCTCCGCCGGGGTCCATGTTGAAGTATCTGTAGGAGATAAAAACACTATTGAGTTCTACAATAAACTGGGTTTCTTTCCAGTTCCACCTGAGGAACAAAGTGAGGATCGTGTGATATTAGGACGAGTATTGTAGACTGTAAAGTTGGAACTATGAATTTATTCTAAGTTAAGTCATTTTAATTTGTAAGCTGTGATAGACAAGACCACTACTTCTCCCATTAGTGTGTGACTAGTGGTCTTGCATACTTAAATATATTCCTTCTATAATAATCATGAGAACAAAATATTAATTCCTTGTGTAATGTCTGTCGTAAGATAATGAAAGTAGCCCTATTTTGTTGCTGATGCATTCTACTTGGACCAGTCAAAACTTGTTATGATTTGTTTAAACTTTCTCTCCTGTTGTCAAGGGAAATCAAGAAGTTCCGTACAATTCATTATCAAATATATGTATTGTTTCCTTTTGTATGCGCTATGCTTTGTTAAACTTGTAAGTGATATGAATCCATTTGTGCTTTTTTTAATGTCTGCTTTGTTAAATTTGTTAAATAATTTTATTCTTTAAGAAAACTTTTCTACGCTACACACAATCGTCTGCAAATAACTTATTGTCAAATGAAAACCTATCTACTGATTATCCAGATTTTGAATAATTGCTACTCAACAATACCATAGTCATCAAAGTGCAATTTGTTGTAAATTGGGAAGAGCAATTTATTCTACTGATTAAAATTATGTTACATGATATTGAGACTAAACTTGAAATAAGTGCAAACATCCATTTGATTTTTTTTCAGTTTTTTCTTTGCTGACAGTAACACTTTGCTTGCTTCTGAACTCTTGACTGAAATTTAAAAATTAGAATATCCCAAATAAATCACACATCTACTATTTTGCGTAGCTTGCTTTATTTTTCATCTATTTGTAGCTGGCAATTTACGCTAGCAGTGTCAGCTTCAAATGAATGAAAAATACAACATATCCAGAACAATAATTGTCGTGATTAATTCGAACTAACCTGACATAATTGACGAAAATTTTGTATCCACAATCATTTCTCTTGTAAGTCCAAACTCGTGTATTTTTTATTTTTCTACTTGTCAAAGATGATAATAATGTATGATTAAATTAGACTTCTTTAAAGTAAATCTACTTTGATTAATCACTCTCTTAATTGAAGATATTTGTACTTAGTAAGATATCCTATCACTGCATTCAAACCTAATTTATTCTGCACTCATGTCGCATATAAAAAACACTTCTGTCAGAATATTTTCTTTACTTAATGATGCTATTCACATTTCAGTCATGTTGCATTTATGTGTATGCATATAATATGAGGGACATTGCCAAAGTCAATCACTAGTCGTTTACAAAGATACACTGGACAGCACACGTAAATCTTCACCTTTGTACTAACCCTTTAACCGCCAAATTATTCCATCTGAATTTTCACCCACTTGAAGTTGTGTATCGCTGACGCGATCCACAACTTCAAGTGAGTGAAAATTATTCAGATTTGACAAAATGTAGGTCAACTGTTTGCAAATATTGTGATTGATGTCACATTCATTTTTAACATGTCTAAAAGGTGGTACTTAATGTGCTTATAAAAAATGAAAACCCTAATATATTCGACACCGGCGGTTAAAGGGTTTAAGTGTCATACCTGCCACTTTGTAAAACTACAGCTATGATCCTTTAACACCAAGGTGTTGAAATATTGGCTTTTCATTTTGTTTTGCTATTAAGTATTGCCAATAGTCATAAGCCTAAGCTCAACTACACTGTGCTAAACTTGTAAGCCTGTATGTAAGGTTTGGTAGTTATATTGAAATATATTGAATTCTTACATTACATTAATGTAATTATTCTCTGACGCAAGCAGTATTCATAAATATTGCTTAAACTTTTAACATATTTTTTTGTCATCTTTAGTGAATTTGAAGTATATGAAAGGTAGTTTTTTTTATAGTTCTATCAGAAATTATTATAATCAATGTATGAATTGACAGTTGGCTATTAGCCATCTGATTGTTATAAAACGATGTAAGATTTAAGAAAGAAAAAATAATGCAACAAAATGTTTTGTAAAGAGAACCTGAACATTTCTCAGTTCTCAGTCGAGTATCAAATGATCCAAATTCACTTTTTTCCATTCTTCTTGTTTTGAACAACCACAATTGTGGTTGATTAGGCCCTCTTATAGATGCTACACCAGCCGTCGCAGGTAAGACTGAATTTGTGTTCTTGATGTCATCCCTTATGGTTTAACATCTCAGTTTTCAAGGTGCTATTACTGAGTTGTACGTACATCAATTAGAATAATTAAATATTTGTTGGCAACTTCACAAAAAAGTGTTATTATAAGACAGTTGCTATTGTTGACCATGTCATGTAAAATGAAAAAAATAAAAAGGTCATGAATTCATGAATCTCATTTAGTGGTTTATTTTGTTTATTACCGGTATCTCGTAAGGGTTTCCTAATTTAAACATGTCTTGCAAATTTGGTATTATTCAGAGTTACTTCAAATGCCCATATATATGATCTCTTCATGCTCTAAATATAAAAGATCACAAGTCAGCTATTCTGTGAAACCAGTGATGTCACTCTGTGAAAACAAGGTTATATAACATCCACTCCCCCATACTTCATTCTGTGAAACGCAGTGACGTCACTCGGTGAAAACAAGGTTATATAAGACCCCCTCCCCCATACTTCATTGTATTAGCCAGCTCGGTGAAAATAAAGGAGGTCAAGATCATGGAGTTTCACAGAATTGTTTATTACGGTCCATGTGCCCTTGATAATAGATATTTACCCATTACACAGCTTGTATAATAAATAATGTCATTTCTCCAAAAGTTATGTAATTTTGTGGATATGAATATAATTACTTAGAAGTTATTCACATACTGTGAATTTCTGAGAACGGACGCTGTGTAAATGTAATGATGATATTACCCTATGGGGAGGTTCCAAGATCCAATGGGAGATTTCAGCATGTTAAATAAGTAGATATTGTTCAATAATTATATTAAATGAACATGAATCGGCTAACCCTGAAGGTGGGCTGCCTGGCACCTCAAGGTGAAAATACTGTTTCTATTGGCCTTCTAGTAGGCCTACAGTGAATTTAGGACGTATGGTTAGACACTGCCAATAATGAATGAACAAACGGGACGAAAAACAAACTAACAATACCACTAAAAAAAACGGAAGACAACTAACAAACAAACGAGCAAACGAATTGACAAACGAACGAATGACTGAATTAATTAATTTATTAAAGGGACGAACAATGGATGAATGAACAAACAAACGAACCTAACAATGAACAAACAACTAATAATTTCACGAAAAAAAACGATAGAAATAACTAATGAACAAGCAAGCAACGAAAGAACGAACGAAAGAATAAATGAATGTTTGAATGAATGAACAGACCAACCAAGCGACGAAAACCTGAGAAAAATCAATATAACAAAAAAACAAAGAAAAAAACAGACAAACAAACGAAAAACAGACGATTAACTGAATGAATGACTGACTGAATGAATGACTAACTGAATGAAAAAAACGAACGAACGAAAGAATAAACAAACCTAGCAAATGAATGAATAATCGAACGAATGAATGAACCAAACGATGAACAAACGGAAAAAACCAAAACAAACTAACGAACGAACACTATCACTAAAAAAAAAATAATGACAAACAAACAACTTCACAAACAAGCAATTGAACAAACAAATGAACAAACGAACGAATTAATAAACAAACATAAGAATGAATGAAATAAGGAATTGATAAACGAAAAACTAAATAATAAATGACCAAATGAATTAATGAAGGAATGAACCATTCTGATATCAGAGAGCGGGGGTTCACCTGACGGCCATCTATATCTGGAGAATGGGGATGAACAAACGAACCAAACAGCGAACAAACGAAAAAAAAGACAAACAACAAACGAACTGAAAATAACAAACAAGCGAACAAACGTACATACATACGTACGAAGAATGAGCGAGCAAGCGAACGAATGAATAAATACATGAACAAACGAACGAAAGAATGAATGAATGAAAGAACGAACAAGCAAACGAATGAATGAATAAATAAACAAACGAATCAAACGATAAACAAACTAAAAAAAAGACAAAAACAAATGGACACAATATCACGAAAAAACGAAAGATAAATAGCAAACAAACGAGCAAACTTATAACCAAACGAGCGAACAAACAAATGAACGACGTAATGATCGAATTTTTTTAATAAACGAACAAACGAATGAATGTATACATGAATGAATGATTGAATGAATAAAGGAATTAATGAACGAACAAACGAGCCTACGAAAGAATTAACGAGCAAACAAGTTTTCATGGTGCTATTAATGGGCTCTTACGTACATCTATTGGAATAATTTAATATTTGTTGGCAACTACACCAAAAAGTGTTATTATATTAAGAGAGTTGCTATTGTTGGCCATGTCATGTAAAACGAAAAAATGAAAGTTCATGAATTCATGAATATCATTTAATGGTTTATTTTGTTGGTTTGTTATCTCCCAAGAGTTTCCCAAAGTTAAACCTCAGCTAACATTTTGGCGGTTGCCTATTGTCATCACTGCATGGCGCGTCGTCCGTCCGTCTTCCTGTCCGTCGGTCAGTCGTCCACAAATTTTAGCACTATAAATTGTTTTACAAAACTGGAATGCACACTTTACTTCACATACAGCTTAATCATATCTAAACCTTGATCATCTTCATATTTTACTTTTCTGTGACCCCTATGATCGCGACTTTTTTCCAATCAATAAATGTTCTCTTTAACGTTTTTCACTCAACTATTTTTATGGATAGCTTCAAAATGTATACCATATATCCATTTCACTAATAGCTCGGATTAGTTCGAAATTGGGCAAGATTCGGACTAAATTAATTTACGACGGCCAAAATGGCCGATAATCGGCCATTATTATCAGTGGCGATTCTAGCAGTTGGGAAATGGGGGGGGGGCACTTAGGAGCCAGTATAAATGTAGGGGGCCTGGGGTGGGGGGGGGGGGGTAGGGGTTGGGCGGTAGTGCAAGTGACGACAAATTAGTTGTTGCATCTATACTTAATCATGTTGCTTAACCATGCCAATTTTTTCTCAAATATTTGGTATACGATTTTATTAAGTCAAAAAAACACTACAAAATCTAATCATTTTTACAAATATTATTGGTGGTGCCTAGTGAGTCAGATGTACTCTCCACTAAGGATCTAATGCAGTTTTATTCTGCTGTTATTATGACGGCTATCAAAATCATCAACAAAACATTCTAAGTCATTTTTTTTCGCTCGTGAGCTTTTAATAGATAGCAGTGCAATATACAAAAACTCCACAAGTGAGCGTTCTCATAACATTCCCAGAGAACGTTCATATAACCTTACAGGGAATGTTCTCCTAACGTTCTTAGAATGTTAAATTGCTAGCTGGGTGTATACTTGATCATGTTGCTTAACCATGCCTTTTTTTTCAAATATTTGGTATACGATTTTATTAAGTCAAAAAAACACTACAAAATCTAACCATTTTTACAAATATTATTGGTGGTGCCTAGTGAGTCAGATGTAATCTCCACTAAGGATTTAATGCAGTTTTATTCTGCGGTTATTATGACGGCTATCAAAATCATCAACAAAACATTCTAAGTCATTTTTTCCCGCTCGTGAGCTTTCAATAGATAGCAGTGCAATCAGTCTGTCATTGGTCATGGAGTTTCTCAGAAATGTTTTAACTATTTTCATTTTGGAGAAGCTTCTCTCACATGAAGCGCTGGTAACAGGAAGCGTTACAGCTATCAACAGTAAGTTAAACAAGCATTCAAATGCTGCTTTATAAGGGCAAATGAATGACACAAAATTCATGATGGATGTCAGTTTGTCAGGTTCTTTCAGGAGTAGTTTTCTCACGAGAGGAATCTCATGCTTTAAATCACCTCCATTTATTGAGTATGCTGATGCAAATACATTCAGGGGTTCCACAGACAAGAATGTGTTTCCTCCAGGAGAAAAAGCTGAAATACCTCGATAAATGACGGAAGATTCTCGAAAGAAACGGCTGTCTAATTCACTAACAAAACAGTCTAGGACTGGATAGAAGATGCTGATATGTACATGACTTGAGTCAGAAGAAGTTGACCTATGACCAGTAGATTCCAGCACAATGAATTCTTCGAGCCGTCTACTAGGTTGTCTATTTCGCTTCCTCGACCTCGTTGTTGTTGGTGAAATGCTACATTTCTTACATAATTGTGTAACTTTATCAGAGTAACGTTCAATCAAGTTGGAGTTTCGAATGTCAAGCAAATCTTCACGGAGTGAAGAAATGAGCTTACAGGCTTCTTCTAGATCAGCTTGTTGATCCTGTAATTGCTGTGAAATTTTTTTAACTTTTCCTAGAATATCTGAGCAAAACTGTAAGAGGTGAACAAATTCTGCATCAATTTGTGCAAGTAATCCTCGAGCAGATACAGCACGAGTTCCTGTGTCATCGGCGACGTTTCTTTCAAGAGCCTTAATATACACTCTAGGCGTTGTAAAACATTTTCACACGAGGTTGCTCGACACCACCAACGTGTATCACTAAGACGCTGCAGCTCTCGTACTTGTTCATTCGGATACATTTCTCGCTGTATAGAAAGGAATTTTTCATGAACAACAGAGTTGATAGCAAACACTTACAGTTGTTCGAGCATACTGAAGAATTCAGCAGCTTCAGGCACATACTTTGCAGCAGCACTTAAAGCACTTAAGTCGGTGTCCATAACAGTGGACATAATAAGCTGAAGGAGCTTTGCCACGGATGCGTTTTTGAACACCACTTAACTTTCCACTCATGACTGATGCTCCATCAAATCCCAAGCCAGCGAGTGAAGATTTATAATCCAGGCCCAACATTTCCAAACTGCGCAAAATTGTATCAGTAATAGACGCAGCATCCAACATAATTATGTGAGTAAAGGAAATAAAGCACTCCTGGATCAAGCAAGAAGTTTCATCAAAAAATCGTACAGCTGATGACAACTGTTCCGTTTTACTAACATCTTTGGCTTCATCAGCTTGAATAGAAAAATAACGACAAGACTTCACACTTTCTGCAATTTCTTCTTTCGCCATTGATGCTAATGTTTGAATTATCTCATTCCGTATTGCAGAACTAGTGTACTTCTCATTCTTTGGACCATCTTTAACACGGTCAGCAACAACTGGGTCGTGTTTGGCAGTGAATTTAAGGAATTTACGGACATTTCCTGGATTCTGTTTATCACCTCCTTCTCTATGTCCTCTCTGAGCGATATTCTGAGTCACTGGTAACAGGATAATCTCACCTAAGGTCTTTATGTAGTGACGATTTTCTCGAACTTTTTTCTGGTAAGCAGCACTAATAATCTGTGTGACAGAGGTCTCTTTAGCTTTATTGCTTTGATAATCAGTCCATGCAACATAATAATGAGAGTTTATGACATTGGGATTTCAGATGTTTTTCGATGACGCCATCTTTTCCATGAGCTTTTTTCCATCGTCGAAAACCACTCTTTATAAATGCGTCATCTGCATTGCCATACGCTGGTGGTGTAAAATGCCTACACGAAAAACAGAACATCGCATCACGATCTTGAGAATATTCAGCCCATCGATACTTCTCAAACCAAACACCCACAAATGAGTGAGCATGACTCTTCTCTTCACTATGCTTAGGATATTCACGTAGCCGTGGTTGGACGGGATTATCAGCAGCTGATTTAGATATATTCAGTTGTGCATCCTTCTTTTTCAGTTTCTGAGATAAAAGTTCCTTTGGATTTGAAGTCTCAGCATCACAATCTCCCTTTGATTTTTTGTGGATGGTTCTGATTCAGATTCTGATTCTTCAGATGCTTTGTTTTCATCCCCACCTTGCTTTTGAATCTTCACAAATTTATCCATAATCGCCTTTAGATCGAGTCAAAATTTAACAGGAATGTCCTTTAAAACAGGGTTTTACCTTGTACAGCTGCAAACCCTGCACCTATGCACAGCTCAGATACGTCCCAATCTCACAGACAGCTATGACCACGGCAGGCACGAAAATCTAAAAATAGCACCTGACATCACTCACATTAGGACACTGTATCCCTGATACTGTTGCATACATGTATGTTACTGTACATGCCTCTAGGGGCTCTGTATGGATATGGCGGCATAGTGTATCAAACTTTACTCATATTATACGATCACATGAATCATATTTAGTCAAACTTAGATCATCAAATTCACTACTGGATTATTGTGTATAAAAAGTGGGGGGCCAACGTAGGGGCCAGCCAAAATTCTGGGGGGGGGGGTCATGGCCCCCTACGACCCCCTCTTAGAATCGCCGCTGTTTATTATTTTAATAAGCATAATATATGATATTATATTTAGGTACACAATCACTATTAAACATGTGCAGTTTCAGGTAGCAATATACTGTGAAAAATTTAAACTTAACCAAATTCAAAATGGCTGACCTGCGGCCACTTTTGACTTTAATATGCATAACAACTGGAAAATCGTGCCAGATAGCTAGACCATTACTATTTCACAAAAAATGTGCCGTTTCAGCTAGGGATATACTGTAAAAAAAATCAACTCGATCAAATTCGAAGTGGCCAACCTGCTGTCACTTTCGACATTAGTATGCCTAATAACTGGAAAATCGGGCCAGATAGGTGTGTACACAAAATGTGCAGTTTCTGATAGGGGTATACTGTGAAAAATTTCAACTTGATCAATTCAAAATGGCGGACTGTGCCGCTTTTTACCATAATGTACGTAATAGCTGGTAAGCCAAGCCAGATAGTTAGACCATTACAATTGAGCAAAAAGTGTGGTTTCAGGTAAGCATATGGTGTGAATTTTTTTAACTTAATCAAACTCAAAAACCTTCAACTTTTAAATGCATAGTAACTGGCAAACCGTTCCAGATAGGTGCACCATTAGGCTACTATTGAACAAAATGTGCGGTTTCAGGTAGGCCTAGGGATATACTGTGAACAATTTCAATTTGATCAAATATTAAATGGCCGACCTGTGGTCACCTTCAACTTTAGTATGCCTAATAACTGGAAAACCATGCCAGATAGCTAGACCATTGCTATTGAACAAAATGTGCAGTTTTAAAAATTGTGCAATTTCAGGTAGGGAGATATTCTGAAAAGTTTCAACTTTATCAAATTTAAAATGGCCTACCTGCGACCACTTCTGACTTTAATAATTATGTGTAATAACTGGAAAATCGTGCCAGATCGCTAGACCATTACTTTTGAACAAAATATGTGGTTTCAGGAAGGGATTTAAACTCTTATTAAAATAAAAATGGCCGCCGAACAGCAATAATTGACATCAAAATGCGTAATATCTGGAAAACTGTTCCAGATATCGAGACCATTACCATAGAACAAAATGTGCGGTTTCAAAAAAAATTCAACTTGATAAAATTTAAAATGGCTGACTTGTCGTCATTATTGACTTTATCCCTTGTCCTGCTGAATTGTTTTTATCGTATTTTTCATTTATTTGAAACTGAATTCCAATTTCCAGCTTCCAATGAATAAAAAATAACATTATTTAAAAAAAAAATCTAAGAATGAACTCCATGATTTGTGTGACCAGTACACATCAGTTTTAACCTCACTTCTTGATAAACATGCTCCTCTTCAAACTAAAAAAGTTGTTGAGAAGGCTCCAACGCCATGGATGACGTCTAAACTACTAGATTGTAAAAGATAATGTCGTCAGCTGGAAAGGCGTTGGAGATCAGGCTCTGGTTATGACAGATCAAAATACCGCAACTATCGAAATTTATGCAATCGTCTTATGACAGAGGTCAAATCTCAATATTTTTCAAATCTCATAGATGAAAATTCGGAAAACCCTCGCCGCCTTTGGGACACCATTAACAGTATTTTACATAGAGCGCCAGCTGCAGCACTGCCGAAATCAAATAATGTAAAGTCCCTTTGTGAGCATTTCGCAAAATATTTTTGTGACAAAATCAGAACGATCCGGGCCAATTTTTCAGGTGAATGATGTACCATCTGTTCAGAAGCCTAAAATAAGAAATAAACTTTTCAATTTAGAACCAGCATCAGAGGACGAGGTCAGGAAGATCATTATGAAATCTGCATCAAAATCATGTGACCTTGATCTGATTCCAACGAACATCCTTAAAGCCTTGTTGGATATTTTAATCAAACCTATAACAACTATAATTAATTTATCTCTAGAATCTGGAACATTCCCGCTGTCATTCAAAGAAGCTCATGTCACACCTTTACTAAAGAAATCAAACCTTCCTGTTAATAACCTCCAAAATTATAGACCAGTCTCCAATCTAAGTTTTATTTCTAAAATAATTGAAAAAGTTTTTCCAGCCGTTTACAAGCTCACATAAACTTTAACAAATTGAACAATCCAATGCAGTCTGCGTACCGGAAATTCCATTCCACTGAGACAGCCCTGTTAAGAGTTCACAATGACATCACAGTTTCTCTTGGCAAGGGCCAAGTCACAGCTTTGACTTAACTTGATTTGTCTGTGGCGTTCGATATTATCGACCACAACACTCTAACAAATAGACTAGCTGAGTGGTATGGTGTCTCTGGAATGGCTTTGGCTTGGTTTAAATCCTACCTTTGTGGCAGGCATCAAATAATTAAAATTGACAAATCTTTTTCTGACTCTCGTTTGCTTGAACATGGAGTGCCGCAGGGTTCTGTACTTGGCCCTCTGTATTTCAGTTTGTACACCGCTCCTCTAAGCACCATTATTTCAAGTTATGGATTGATCGGTCATCACTTATACGCCGATGATACACAAATTTACATCTCCTTAACAGGTGACACAGCTACTGATCGAGTCACTAAAAATGCTTCAGAGCTGTATTACCGGGGTATCTCCTTGGATAGCTTACTCCAAACTAAAACTCAATCCTAGCAAGACTGAGTTTCTTCTCATTGGCTCGAAATTGCAGAGAGAGAAGTTTATTAACCTTTTCCCCCTTGCGGTGTTGGACAATGAGATGAATCCAGCAGATTCCGTAAGGAATTTGGGTGTCTTTTTTGACAGTGGTTTTGAATTTTCGTCAGCACATTTCACAGGTGTCCAGTTCCTGTTTTTACCCCTCGGCCCGTTGGGCCCGAAGGGGTATTGTTGTCCCCTTTGTCTCCGCCGCCGCCGCCGCACAAAGGTCAAGGTCAAATATATAAAAAAAAAATCTTGTTAACGCGATAACTTGAAAAATATTTTTTGGATCTCTCCAATTTTTCAAAGTTACCCATGAGTATGGAGATCACCTGATTAGATTTTCAGTTTCAACCGAAAATCAAAATATCCGCCACCTGGCAATTAAATTTTTTTTAAACTTTTTTTCAGATTTCCCTCAAAACCAGGTATATATAGATTTTCTGGATCTGCGAGTCTATTGGCATTGTCCGTTTTAGAGTGCGACTGAAAACGAGGCCATGGTGGGCATCTTGATTTTTTAATTTAATAATTCCTTGTTAACGCGATAACTTGAAAAATAATTATTGCATCTCTCCAATTTTTTATGTGAAGTTACCCACGAGTATGGAGATGACCTGATTAGAATTTCAGCTTTCCACCGATAAGCAAAATGGCCGCCACCTGGCGACTAATTTTTTTAAGACTCTTTTTTTAAATTCCCTCGAAATCTGGTATATATATAGGTTTTCGGGGTCTGCGAGTCTATTAGTATTGTCCCTTTTCATGTGAGAATGAAAACGAGGCTGGGTGGCTATTTTGGTTTTATCAATTTTAATAAATCGTAATTCTTATTTTCAATTTATTGCCTTGAAACCTGGCATATATAGAGTCACTGCATGAGCCGAGGGGTATTTGAGTGCTTGCACTGTATTTTTATCATTGCAGTGGCACTGGTGAAAAGCAAACTGGAATACTGTAACTCCTTATTACACGAGATTCCAGCTAAAGATCTACAGAAATTACAGCGTGTTCAGAACTGCTTAGCAAGGGCTGTGACAAAGGCTCCTCGTTTCAGTCGCTCTATTCCTCTATTAAAATCATTACATTGGCTTCCAATCAAGTTTAGAATACAATTCAAAATATGCACTTTTGCATTTCGTTGTCTCAATGATGGTCAGCCATCTTATTTATCTAGCCTTCTTTTTTCTGCAGACTCCGTAAAACATCTGCGATCAAACAACACAAATAAGCTCAAAGTACCTCGTATCAGAACTGAGTTCGGTGCTTGAGCCTTTTCTGTTACTGGTCCTACTCTCTGGAATTTACTGCGTGTATCTAAAAATATTTCCTCTTTCAGAAAACTGCTTAAAAACGCATTTCTTCGTTCTGGCTTTTCCGCCCTAGCTCCTCTGCGTCCCGGCTCCCTGATAACGACCATGCTTATTTACCTCGACTCTTCTTTGGAATTTGATAAGGATGGATTGCGCCTCTGAGCTCGGCCCTCCAAGGAGTTAGGCGCTATAGAAGTTTTCATTTCATTCATTCATCTCCCAAATTGAATTATATTATTAATTAACTGCCTACCTACCACAAGATATGTTACAAATTTTAGTGGTATTTTATTTGGTCTGACATTTGCTTGAAACCGTATACAATAGAACCTGCTATGAGCAGCCACCCCTTGGGCACTTAACTGGAAAAGTGGCCTTTAAATACAGGTGGCTGTTCATAGGAGGTTCATTTGTAGGCCTACATGAAATGCCATCTTGGGAAATAGTCAATTAGTGGCCTCCCATATGAGGTCGGCTGCTCATAGCAGGTTTCACTGTATATACGGTTTTATAGCAGCACAACCCAGCAAAGACGAGACATTGACCTAATGTTGAATCAATGTTGCCTCCCCCCGTCAACGATGTTAACACAACATTGGTCCAACATTAGGTGAATGGCTCATGTTTGCTGGGTAGGGTTAATATGCATAATATCTAAAAACTGTACTAGATAGCTAAAGCATTACTATTGAACAAAATGTGCGGTTCAGGGAGGGACATTCCTTAAAAAAACTCAACTCCACAACATTACAAAGTGCCATTATTGACTATAATATGTGTATTATCTAGAAAACCGTGCCAGATAGCCAGACCATTACTGTTCAACAAAATGTGATTTCTGGAGGGGGGGGGGGGGTTATGCCCTGAGGCCTATTTCCGTCGCAGACGGGCCTTGTTAGCACACGCACGTTTAGGCCTACGCCCCCGTGTCGGACCAGGGCCATTGTTTATACGGCTAACCTTCATTATATATACATATAAAAGGACAAAAGATTATTAAACAGAACCCCAATACAATAATAAGGACCTTGAATGAGGAGCGGCATGTATTTATATCACGACATAATGCTTTTCTCAACACGTTTTGGTGTTTAAATAGGTTCCTTTCCGATGTTTCCCTCTATTCCCTTTTCGTTTTCTTTTCGATGTTTCATTCATAGAAATATACTTAATGTAAGTTCTGTGGTTTCATTCCTCTTCTAAAGATGTTTATCGAGATCGTCGAAGGTCGAGATCATCGGTAGTCTTGGAGGTCTACCTGACTAGTTGATTGATTTTATCAAATAGCGCTATTTTTGAAAAAAAATATTTATTTTTCAAACTTTGTTCTCGATTTATCTTATCAATAACGTTAATCCTTGAAGTGAGGGAATTAAATCAGTGGTAATACTGATAGATAGCCTAAATACAATAAGTGAAGGTTAATACTAACGTTATACTTATAGTAAAACTAAAAGACACTTTAAATTTGTCACTTTTGCGTTGCATGCTTTTCGCTAATTACTCACGCAATTTTCATCCGATTCGGCGATTGTCACGAAATTTGACAAGCATCATTTTCTAGTTTTACGGCAACTTCCCTAAAAATTTCAAGAAAAAATAATATGTAGTTTGAAAGTTAGACCATTTGACATGTAGAAATTTTGAATTATGACGCTCCTCTATAAACCCATTCCCATTGATTTCATCCAGCTTTGATCTCGAAATTCTACTAGGCTACATAACATGTCAAATAGCGCTTATCGGCCGGTAAGCGGAGCGAGTCGCCTGATCCACGGCTACATGTCAAATGGTCTAACTTTTGACATACTGACTCAAATTTCACGAAATTTCCTGGGTAGGCGCCGGAATAGTTGCAAAGCCAAAGAGTGCTTGCAAAATTTCATGTAAATTTATCAAGAATTAAGTGAGAAATCGACGAAAAACACCCGACGCTGGTGAAAGTTGACTGCAACTATAGTAGTCTAGTACGGTCAGTATGAACAGCGAAAACAAACGAGAACAACAGAACAAGCGAAAACAAAACTCAACACAGCATAAACAACACGTTATTTGTAATTGGCCAACGTTTATACGGCATTTTGTTAGTGTAGCTCATTGTGGTAATGTTATTTTGTGTTTTCAGTTTTATTTTTAGTAGAAATATATGTTTAATTGTAGGGAGAACAAATTAAGCTAATTGCCACTGTCACACCTAGCCGAGTCATACCCGCGATAGGCTTACATTAGCAGCGAGAACAAAATTATAATCGTCTTGAAATAGGTCTATAAAAAATTACATTTTCCAAATAAATAATAGTCATCTAACTGTATGATATGTTTGAATTTCATTATCTTTTTAATTGTCATTACAGCGAGAACAAACTGGCGGCCCTTGCCCACACGTTTGCAGATGACAGCGATGTATGAAGAGCGAAAACAAACTAGGCCAACACGTCTGCCTGTCACACACGGCGATGTATGAAGAGCGAAAACAAACACGTCTGCCTGTCACACGCCTCGACCTACATGTATGAGCAGCTTTGGAATTTACCAAATAAATAATAGTAATTTTATTGGGAAACAGTACTTGTTATCTACGATATGCTTGAATAGCAGTAGGCCTATCGATGGACCGACCTCACCCTGTATAGACCTACAATACAGCGAGAACAAACTGGCGAGGGGTGCACATAGTCATAGACCAGTCAGTACTGCGAGAACAACTCGGTGATGTATGAACAGCGAAAACAAACAGTCAGTCTGCCTGCCAACCACACACTCAAGACGCATAGCCGATGACGGCGATACCGGCCGCGATGTATGAACAGCGAAAACAAACAGGTCTGCCTGTCCAGTGACAGAATACGCCGAGATAAGGGATAACTTGTTAGATGGTCAAGCGAAAACAAATATATTTAATAATTAACGTTAGACATTCAATATACTTCTGATGTAACTTACTTACTTCCAGTGTGATAATACGGTAGGCCTACGGTACAATAAATAACTAGAAAAACACATTGTCATAACTGCATTTTATTTTATTATGTTCAAATAATGCAGGAACAGTAAGGTTAATGGACAAAAATGCATACATAAATAACCTATTAACATAGAATTGACATTACATACATGCCATGTATATATTTCTTATAACAAGTCGCACGATGAATTACATTCAAATCAGTATGAACATTAGTCAGACTGGTACCCGTGCACATATGGTTTTTGTGTGCCTACATAATATTACTTATTTTTGTCTTCAGCTATTACGATTAGGCACACAAAATCTCATTTACTGTTGAAGTGGTGCTCAGTCACTGTTACGCCTGTGTAAACACACCCTTGTCACTGCACATGTCAATTTTGTTTTTATAAATATAAATGTAATGTTAGGGGCGGTATGGTTTTAATTTACACTGATACGATCGGCAAGATCTGAATAAAGAGGCATGATCTTAATATATTAAATTCAAAATATTTATATATACTATAAGCCATCTAAAGCCTACAAATACATACAAAAAAGGGGAAACGCGCGCTTGCTATAAAATTTGATTGGAAAGGCTTGACAGCGGAAGGGTTAATGACGGCATGACGCAACAGCAATCATTACCGCCACTGGGGCGGGTGATCAACGTTTAACGGTTATCTAAACATACACCCTTTCGTCGCCTGTAGCTTATTATTAGACGACACAAATTAAATGTAAGAGGGATGACAATAACAGCCACAAGGATACTTCTTCATGATGATGATGATGTCGAAATATCAAGATGTACTTGAGTAATAATAAAGTTAATTCACTATTAGGTGACTTTAATGCAGGTAATGTGTGTAATCGTATTGGAGTAATCGATATAATCAATATAAGCAGACAATCCTGAATACGAGCACAATAATAGCATGAGCAAAAGCAAGTGTAATACAGCAAAACCGAAGCAGCTATGATCCACATAGATTCGAACACTCGTATTTATCCCCAGGGACTTCGTGTCATTCACAACTCAACGGAGTGGAGCTGTGAACTTGGCAGTTCGTGTATATGTCGGCATTCACAACTGTTTCTTCCCCATCCACATGTGAAACTCAGTATTGTGGGGAGTTTAGCCTATATGTGCACAAACCTGGCCTAAAACCCGATTCATTTCATTTCACAACTGTAAATGTCGGCATTCACAGCTGTATATGTCGGCTCGGCATTCACAACTCAATGGAGCCTAAATACTGGGAAGACACATCTAAGCAACAACAAAGATTTTTTTTCGCTCTCCATACATACATACATACATATATACATGCATACATACGTGCATACATACCTGCCAGAGGTTTGTTTTCGCTGTTCATACGGTCTTGTCCAGAGCCAGCATATAGGCCTAACACGCTGCGCCGTCCCATGCCAACCAAATAAGATGTTTTTTCGCTCTTCATACATACATATATACATGCATACATACGTGCATACATACCTGCCAGAGGTTTGTTTTCGCTGTTCATACGGTCTTGTCCAGAGTCAGCATATAGGCCTAACACGCTGCGCCGTCCCATGCCAACCAAATAAGATGTTTTTTCGCTCTTCATACATACATATATACATGCATACATACGTGCATACATACCTGCCAGAGGTTTGTTTTCGCTGTTCATACGGTCTTGTCCAGAGCCAGCATATAGGCCTAACACGCTGCGCCGTCCCATGCCAACCAAATAAGATGTTTTTTCGCTATTGAGACGATAATTTTCAATATTATTAGGCTAGATCCTAACGTTACTATTTCTAGCTTAATTAAGACAGTAACAGTTGGTCTAACTGAGTAAGTTAAATTCATGACAAATCTCTACTTTTACTTTAGTAGATCTAGTGCTAGGCCTATATTCAAAAAGTCATTATGATGGGTTTTTTCCGAGTTTTTTCAGGATTTATGTGAATTTGTGATACACTGTCACAGTGTCACTACAATAAAAGCCATATTTTCGGGTCTGGCATTATACCGAAAAGACACGAGAAGACACGAAAAGACGGGATAGACCATATAGGAACTAAATATTTCATATTGTATCGTGTTTAGTACATCCCACACAGTGTACATACCAAATTTTATATAAAAAATATTAATTATATCTTGCCTAATTCGGCATTTTAAAGTCAGTCAATGAGCGCTATACATCGCAATGTATTCTCAATGGGCAGTCCTGCGTCACCGAAAAGACACCTAAAGACGGCAGGATTATACGAAGTCGCATTATTTCTTATTATAGCATGTTTAACATGTTTATTACGTGAGCATCGGACTATATACGAAATATAAAATTAAAATATTAAAGATAAAGTAGCCGAATTTGGCAATTTAAAGTACATCAATGAGCGCTATACATTGTAATGTATTATCAATACAAGTGCAGCCTCACCGAAAAGACACCTAAAGACGGCAGGATTCTACGGGATCGCTTTATTTCTTGATGTGGGGTATTTAATTCATGATCATCACAATATATACGAAATAAAAATATTAAAGATAAGTAGCCGAATTTGGCAATTTAAAGTGCGTCAATGAGCTCTATACATTGTAATGTATTATCAATACAAGTTCAGCCTCACAGAAAAGACACCTAAAGACGGCAGGATTCTACGGAATCGCTTTATTTCTTGATGTGGGGTATTAAATGCATGATTAACACAATATATACGAAATATAAAATAAAAATATTAAAGATAAATAGCCGAATTCGGCAACTAAGAGTCCGTCAATTATCGCTATTCATTACAATGTATTATCAATGGGCAGTCCCTAGTCTCCGAAAATGGCACCAAAAATTGGCAGGATTATACGAGATCGCATTATTTCTTATTATAGCGAATTTAATACGTGATCATCAGACATGTACGAAATATAAAATAAAAATATTAGAGATAAGTAGCCAAATACGACACTTTAAAGTGCTTCAATGAGCGCTATACATTGTAATGTATTATCAATACAAGTTCAGCCTCACAGAAAAGACACCTAAAGACAGCAGTATTATACAAGATCGCATTATTTCTTATTATACCATGTTTCATACTTGATCATCGGACTATAGACGAAATATAAAATTAAAATATTAAAGATACGGTAAGTAGCCGAATTCGACACTTTAAAGTGCGTCAATGAGCGCTATACATTGCAATGTATTATCAATACAAGTTCAGTCTCACCGAAAAGACACCTAAAGACGGCAGGATTAAACGAGATCGCATTATTTCTTATCAGAGCATGTTTCATACGTGATCATCTGACTATAGACGAAATATAAAATTAAAATAATAAAGATAAGTAGTCGAATTCGGCAATTTAAAGTAAGTCAATGAGCGCTATACATTTTAATGTATTATCAATACAAGTTCAGCCTCACCGAAAGACACCTAAAGATGGCAAGATTATGCGGAATCACATTATTTCTTGATGTGGGGTATTTAATACATGGTCATCAGACTGTATGCAAAATATGGAAATAAAATATTAAAGGTAAGTAACCGAATTCGGCAACTTTGAGACCTTTAATGAGTCCTGTACATTGCAATGTATTATCAATACAATTAGGTTCAGCTTCAGCGAAAAGATACCTAAAGATGGCCGGATTATGCGGAATCGCATTATTTGTCGATGTGGGGTATTTAATACATGGTCATCAGACTGTATACGAAATATGGAATTAAAATATTGAAGACAAGTACCCGAAAATCGGCAATTTAGTGTCCGCCAATGAGCGCTATACATTGCAATGTAATATCAATGTAATTGTACGGATGTAAACCATTCACTTAAATCAAATGAAATGAAATGAAATGAATCGGGCTTTAGGCCACCTTTGTGCACATATAGGTTAAACTGGGCCAGGAGAACCTCTTGAGGATGGTGAGATGATTGAGATGACACTGTCCTCCAGACACAGGATTCGAAATTCGAGCCCTGGCGGTCTGAGGCCGAGCACGCTACCTCTCGGTCACGGAGGCTCCCCACAATACTGACTTTCACACGTAGATGGGGAAGAAACATTTTTGTTTCTTTGAAACCGCCGAGACCGGGAACAGAACCCCGAACTCTGGCGTGAAAGGCAACGGTGCTAACCACTACCCTAGGGCCCCCGCCCTCACTTATATCAAGACAGATCACTTGTTTGTTTTCCACCGTTTATTGGCATATATATGATATAATAATGTCATCGTCATACATAACGTACGGTGCTCAAATACATAGATATTATGACAAGTCGCACAATTCATCAAACATTCCTTTTTCAGTGTGGACCTTAGCCCACTATATTACGATGTGTCGTGTTTACTGGGTAATTAATGGGTGCCACAGGTTCGTTTCTATATAATAAAATATGCTGACACTTTGGGGACCCATAGTAAATGATATTAGTTGATTGTAAAAAGTAATATTACACCTGATGAATAATTGCAAGTCAAATACAATTGATTTCGCACCGATTTAATACATCTTTTACTATTAAAAATGTGGAGACTTTATGGTAAGAAAACAGCGTGTATGTTACTGGCCGGACAAAAGAATCTGCTAGGAACAATACATTATGGCTATAGGAGGCCAAATATTCCAGGCTGGCCGACCAAAAGAATCTGCTAGGGACAATACATTATTACTATGGGAGGCCGAATATTCATACCTTTCTAAATTAATAACTTTGCGAGTTCCCGTGTTATCATAATATGATTTATATCATTGTTTTCAGAATAGAATAAGCTTTCTGGACATCTTTATGTCATGTCTGTATCACTGAAATTGACAAAGTTAATAATTGTACTGGGATCGTTATCACACCTAGCTGACCCCCTGCCAACGCTGGTGTCAGCTGCTAATTAGTTGTGTAAGGCACCTCGTAAAGCCAAGAGTGCACCAGGTATTAACTGCATCGCATCCAAATAATTATTTGCATTGAAAACCACATTGAAACATGATTTTTAATTAATAACAGGAAAAGTATTCAAGATACAGTGAAAATAGTTATATCAGTGAAAAACATTTTTTTGCCACTATAATCTGATATGCGTCGCGACGCTGTGCCTAAGATATTGAAGTTTTTAATAATTTAAAACCGTTTTTATATGAGTACGTTTTTAACTATCACTTACTGAGAATTATAGCAAATACTAGTTAAGTAAGCGATTCTGATGGTATATTTGGCTTGACAATACCTTGCAAATTGGCAAAGCCATAATTGTACAAAGATTGATCAATTTTGGCAATTTATTTAAAAAAAAATTTATATAGGTTCTTTTCAAGATATCGAAATATAACAAAGATGAGCTAATACTAGGTGCCTGAGCGATTCCAATGATGTATTACACTTTAAAATATCCTAAAAACTGACAAAGCTATAATTTACAATAGGTGGTTCAAATATACAAAAAACTGCACCTAAAATTACAAGTCCAAACATCACCCACTCCAAGCATCGGAAAGGTTTTATAAAACTATTTCTGATACATGCTGTAGTAATATAATAATGTTACTAACTTATAACTAGCCTCATAATCATGATAATTTTCTAATTGTTATGACATTGTATATGTACACTTTGCAATTACTTATCAATTTACCGCGTTAAGTTCATACTTATTAAAACTTAATATGTAAAGCGGTTCTGTATACTATATATAAATATTTTAGCGAGTATTTCTTTTTCGAGATAACAGCTTCAATAAGTTACTTAGTGCTACGTAATCAAAGTGATGCTCCTCTCCCTAAAATGTTGTCACAACACGATCAACGCTGAACGACGCCCTAAGTGATGGTAGGTACCGTTTACCGTTAGGCAGATTGCTCTAAATTGTCAACACCTCCACAGTGAAAAAGGGGGAGAATGGCACTGAGTAAGTTTTAAGATGTCTCTGACACTGCACGCTTAGATATCTGATGAAAGTGTATCAATTCATAGTGTTGTTCAAAAATATAGATTTAGGTTTCTATGCCTTTACACAGTACCTGTCCTGTACTTACTCCAATAATATATAATGAAATCAATTTTGGTGTACATACATCATATCTATATATATACATTTGTTATTTGCTAAAACCATTCTTGTCAACACCAGCCTGGAGAGAAGAAGGTGTGAAGTTGTGCTCAGCTTAAACTGCTCCACACGTGAGGTGTTTGTGGTGACCAACAGCTTAAACAAACTAGGTGAGAGGTTGTCATTCCCAGAAATAGTTAGAAGTGACAGATACGTGTTATCACGTGTTCTTGCACAATCTGCCCGTCATTTCAGCGGCAATGACCTTTGGTAAATACATATTACATTATTATATAAGCACACTTGGTATCTTTACTAACTTTTATCTAATAGCAGTTTGTTGTCGATTTATTGAATAATTACCAGTAAAATATAAATCGTTTCTAGTGAGCCTCCAGCCTGGAGATCAGAATTTGTGACGCGTAGCGTAAACTGCTCTGCGCAAGAGGCGTTTGTGTTGACTAACAGCTAAAGCATATACATGTAGTGTGGGTGATAATATAATTCACATTAACAGATCTAAAATAACAAAGGGCCTACATAAAATAACATATATATAAAAAGTTGATACGAAGGTTACGGTGCATTAAACAAGCAACAATACATGTATTAAATAAATTGTTTCCATACATATATCCATATAGGGCCTATATATAAGCATATTCCTCCCGTCTTTTCGGGCCTACTGATAATGCATTGAAATGTAGAGCGCTAATTGACGCTACTTACTTGCAATAAGATATATATATTTTTTATTTCACATTTATTCTCTTTGTGGTGTATTAAAGTAACAATAGTAAATAACTACTTTCCGTATAATCCTGATGTCTTTTCGTGTCTTTTCGGTGAAGCTGAACTTGTATTGATAATACATTGCAATGTATATCGCTCATTGACGCACTTTAAATTGCCGAATATGGCTGCTTATCTTTATTATTTTAATTTTATATTTCGTACATAGTCTGATGATCACGTATTAAACACGCTATAATAAGAAATAATGCGATCTCGTATAATCCTACCGTCTTTAGGTGTCTTTTCGGAGACGAGGGACTGCCCATTGATAATACATTGTAATGTATAGCGCTCATTGACAGACTCTTAGTTGCTGAATTCGGCTACTTATCTTTAATATTTGTATTTTATATTTCGTATATATTGTGATGATCATGCATTAAATACCCCACATCAAGAAATGAAGCGATCCCGTACAACCCTGCCGTCTTAAGGTGTCTTTTCGGTGAGGCTGAACTTGTATTGATAATACATTACAATGTATAGAGCTCATTGACGCACTTTAAAGTGCCGAATTCGGCTACTTATCTTTAACATTTTTATTTTATATTTCGTACATAGTCTGATGATCACGTATTAAACACGCTATAATAAAAAATAATGTGATCCCGTATAATCCTGCTGTCTTTAGGTGTCTTTTCGGAAACGCGGGACTGTCCATTGATAATACATTGCAATGTATAACGCTCATTGACGGACTCTTAGTTGCCGAATTCGGCTAAGTACTTATCTTTAATATTTTTATTTTATATTTCTTATATATATTGTGATGATCATGCATTAAATACCGCACATCAAGAAATGAAGCGATCCCGTAGAATCCTGCCGTCTTTAGGTGTCTTTTTGGTGATGCTGAACTTGTATTGATGATAATACATTACAATGTATAGAGCTCATTGACGTACTTTAAAGTGACGAATTCGGCTACTTATCTTTAATATTTTAATTTTATTTTTCGCATATAGTCCGATGATTACATAATAAACATGCTATAGTAAGAAATATTGCGATTTCGTATAATCCTGCCGTCTTTAGGTGTCTTTTCAGCGCTCATTGACGGACTTTAAAATGCTGAATTAGGCAAGACATAATTAACATTTTTTTATAAAATTTGGTATATACACTGTGTGGGGCGTACTAAACACGATACAATATGAAATATTTAGTTCTTTTATCGTCCACCCCGTATTTTCGTGTCTTTTCGTGTCTTTTCAGTATAATGTCTGACCGATATTTTCCTCTGTTTGTTTGTTCTTCTTTTTCACTAACGTTAGGCCCTATTACTGGTAGACATGAAGCCATCATTGTAATATTAGAATTAAAAAAGTAATTTTCTTTGAATGGCACTTTTATCACTTTTTCCGGGGGTTCCCATCATTTATTTAGATTTCTCGCAATTATGAAAAATGGTGCCAGCTCTCGCCTTTATTTAATTCCATAATTGTTGCAGCAACTTGTTTAGATTCCTCTAAACTATTTTTTTTAGTTGTAGGATCTACCTCTTCAAGCACTTGTTGAACAAGTGCTTGAAGAGGTACGTTAGATCTAAGTGGAACAAGCATGCTGTGGTGCCTTTTGATCATTTTATTTATGCAGGTGCCATTTTTAAATTTTTGTGAAAAAATGCAAAAAATGAAAATAGACTAGACTATGTCAACTGCCCTATGACTAGTATGAGGAAGTTCTGGAGGACATCATTAAGACCAATTGGACAGAACAATGTGGGCATCTCGAAGAATTGAGATGCCTGGTGAAGGCTGCACTACAGTCTGTCCGACGGTAGAGAATGGTCCAAAATGAAAGTTAGCTTTTTGGTATCCAGTCAGTCAACATGGTCAACAATAAATGGTCGATTTTCAAGCGATTGTCACAAAATTTTGCAACTATTATTATCTGATCATTTGGCAACAAAAAAATCCATTTAGTATTTTAAAAGTTAGACCATCTGACACGTAACACAATTCTGAGAATAAACCGGAATCAGGGTTGGAAGCTGGAGGAAGCTAGCACATGTTTGACTTTCGAAAGCAAATCTAGTATGATATTTATACAATATTTTGCAATAATAAAATATATTGCTTTTTGAAAATCTTACCCTTAATCTTAATAGCATCTGACACTATAGCTACATTTGTGGAACATACCATTCTCAAGAAGGCTGACCTATGTTGGAAAGTCACTGGCCCAGAGAAAAAATATCTGTTTATTTTTTTATTTAAAACCCTTTCAAGCCTGAATTTACCATTGTCATCTTCATCCACTACAAGCCGCGAATTGCTGCCGCAATTCTCGTCTTGTAGTGGATGAAGATGATTTGATGTAGTTTAAAAATTGAAGAAAATTGCCATGTATTGGTAAGCCAGTTTCATGGAAATTTTCGTTTTAAAACCCTTGGTTGTAGGAAAGTCTGCTTTTAGGGATGTAAAATGATGCTCTAAATCTAATGCATCGTGAGGACTTAAACATGTTAAAGGGTTAATTTGTTAGTAGCCCATACTGTCGTGATGTGAATTAGTTGGAATTTTATAATCTATGTACCCAGCAAACACAAAACATTTGTACTACATTTGTGCAATGTCGGCCCAACGTCCTCAACGTTGGTCCAGCGTTGTACAAATGCTATAGAAATATTTTGTGTTTGCTGGGTAATGATTGCTTATAATGGGATGATCACAGTTGATGTGATGATCACCGACAATTTTTAGACAAACTGAATTGGTCCATAATTTAATTTATCAGCAATAATCGATCAATCATATTTATAAACGATCATCATAATTGTTACAGACTGATCATTGATTCTAATCGATCATCAGGCACATCACTATTATACAGGTCAGTTAAATATGGAGTTTGGTGTCCCAACTGGCCCGGAAAGAGGGGAAAGAACAAAAAAATGTGAATTAGATGTGTTTCGTGCAATTTGAGGAGAGTGGATTACTCTGCAATTTCCACAGGGCTCCTATTTCCTCTGATTTTACCTCACCCTGGGCCTTGTTTTTCAATTTTTTTCATCATATGCAGGGCTTGCCAAATCCCATGCCCGGATGCCTGGGGCTACCATCTTTTCACTTTGGGCTACCAGAAGTTGTCTATTTTTGCCTCTCTACTAAGTAGTCCAGTAGCCCGGAAAGTTATCTGGTCTACCAAACACAATGAGGATTTGTCAATCCCTGATATATGGTGAATTTTACTAATATTTAATCTAATTTTTATTTGAAGACACTTTAGTTGAGAAGGATGGCTTTGCATCAAATATTTGACAAAGAAAATTCATCTGTGAATTTACTGCATCCTGTAACGTCAAGGATTTCTGCTCCTAGAGGTTAGTGGATATACGTTCCTTTGGGTATGAAATGGTGTAGTTGCCACTTTGTAAAGTGGCAGATACACCCTTTCATATCCAAGGGAGTAGTGCTTTTTGAAAGTAAATTGTATTATTTTAATCCGAAGAAGTATTCAGACTCTAGTGTGATCAAGTTGAAGTGGTAAAAGCTTTCATTAATAATTTAGCACCTTCTTTGTAATATTTCAAAGACCTTTCAGGGTATTCCATTTCAGAGTGAGTATTAAGGTAGGGAAGTGTAAAATTCAGGTTTGTCAAATGTGGGCTCCATAGACTGGCACATATGGCATGGTGGCATATATACCTCTTTGGCAGGTGGCGAAATTTGCTGGTCGCCGGCTGAAATGGAATTGTTTCTATGATAAAAGAATTGAGAGAGAGTGACATTTCAATAATTATTTATTGTTGAATTTTCAGTTTATAATTTACCAAAAAATTATGTAGACTCTGGGTACAATTTGTTCAGTATCATGTAATGAAAAACTACACAATTTCAGCCAATTGCTAATCAAACTTGAAATTTATTAGCGAAATATATCGACATATTTAATGATAGGATGAACCTAAGGAATGTGGAGCCTTCTTGCAAATTGCTACACAATAGTTTAAAAACGAATTGAACCCTGCTGACTACACTGAAATTCACACGGGTTCAAATATTATGGAAAAATATATTCAAAAACATCTTATCATGCACGCCAGTCACCCAGCTAGGCATTTGCAACACCCACCCTTCCCATTTAAGGGTATAAACAGCATCAGTTAAGTATGTAAACATTGCCAGATATTACCATTATGTTTTCACAGTCACAATGGTCTGGGTGTGTTGAATATGACATAACAACACTTAAAAGAGGCATTTCACTGTCTGAATATTAGAAGGGCAACATGGCGCACATAAAGGGAAACATGGCGCTCATGAAGGGCAACATGGCCTTCACTAAAGGCAACATGGCACTGCGCCATGTTGGAAAGAGCTAGATGAAACACAGGTGTAAAATTGTAAATAAAGAAATTTTATTTAGACATGTTTTGCTTTAGCATATATATATAGAGAGATTTATTAGTCCATGTGCAGCTTAGGCTGATGTGACATTTTCTCAGCTGTCACATAGAGAATAACTTTATATCCAATCTCTGATAGCAAAAACAGTTGTGACTTGTTCAATTTCACATACATACCCCTACATGTAATTGTTCATGTGAACCTTAGTTAAGATTTCCAGTTATCCAGCATTTATGCTAGTTTGAAATATATTGAGGAATATGATTTAATTTATGATTTAATTTTCAACAATAATATTCATAATTGATCATCGCAATCGGTGTAACACCTAACGACAGAGTGTTAATTATATCCGATCACATTACCAACTGCAGGGTTTGATTGACTGTTTTAAACCTTACAACACTGAATTAATTTTGTGTAAATCATGGAGACCAAAGGGTTTTTCACAATTTGAAATCATCATAAATGTCTTAGTCAGCTCTTTCCGATTCATTTAAATATCTGTTATGGGTCTAGAGCCATTATAAATATTTTTATTCTTTCAGTGCCGGGATTGTCTTTATACGTCAGAATATGATTCTGACATATAAAGACGGTCGGCGCACTGTAAGGGTATGGAGTTACAGAATGGTGCAGTTCAGATTTTTATTTGTCAGATTTGTCACCTCTGATTATTTTACAGGAAAAGCTTTTCAAGGCAATCAGACCCCACGTCCTACAGATTTGAAGCATTTGCTTTCGCAAAAAAAATCTTCGTTCAGCGAAACCCCCAGAAGAGCACTGGGAGATATCAGAAACACTTTTGGCAGTAGCAGTACACCCCTTCCTAAACCATCAGCACAGCAAAAACTTCCATTCAACCAGCAAACTGCCAAAACATTTTCTAAACCAACATCTAAACCAAAGCCAGGTTTGAAAAAGGTATGTGCAATTTTTTTGCATCCAGTTGGGTATTCCATCCATGTTATGTCCACAGGGAATATTTTGTTTGAAAATTATTGGTTAGCCATTTTTTTTCACACATTGCAAGTTTGATTAGCAAATGAGAAGAAATGAATAGCTTTTTACTACGTTATGCTGGACAAAATTTTCCCTGATTTACCTTGTTTTTTTTGACGCCTTCAACATTTCTGGTAACCAGGTAACAGAGCTCGAAAATATTGGGAGACTGGTAGCCCGTGTCTACCAGATATTTTAGGGGGCTACCACAACCTCAAGACTTGGTCGCTCGCGTTTGATGTAACTTTTTAAAAATATTTAGTTTGAAATTTATATTAAATCATTTTTTTATTATGAACCCTTTCAGCACGGGGACCGTCTTTAGCAGGGCACGACACTAACGGTTGCCCGATTGTGAGGAGCAACCGATTTTACATGGGGGCAAGTAAAAAATTTCAGACAGTGGCCCCTGGGCAATACCTCAAATTTTAAGTACCCCAAAAATTTCTAACTAAGATATTTATGTTGATTTCATATTAAAAAAACCTTTGGTCTCCATAGTTTTATACATGTCATGGGAATCAACCAAAAATATTTGAGGGTTACCAGATTTTCAGAAGTGGTAGCCCTCCTCTGTACTGTCTGACCTGATAGGTTTAATTCGAGGGCTAGTCCAAAAATATTATGTGAATATATTATAATTCCAGAATGAAGACATATTTTAAAATATGGAATTTTACAGGAGATACAAAACACGAGGAAACTCTCAACAGATGAGGTTAAAAAAACTAAGGTGAAAGAAAATCATGCCCCAGCGATTGATCCATGGTTTCTGGATGAGATTGAACACATGCATATTCCTGATGATGAAGGTTAGCAACTGTTAGTGATGGGAATTGGTTGAGTGAAGTTTTTATTAGTTAGGTACATTGATGTAGGTGTAAAATAAAAACAATATATCTATGGTGTCAACGCCCGACATAAATACACTGTGTTTTAACCCTTTCAGCACCTGGCACCGTCTTTATACGTCAGTAGACGTCAGATTCTGATGTATGAAGACGGTCCCCACACTGATATAATATAGATATAATATAATATATAAGATATAATATATTTATAATGGCAGTAGACCCATAAAATAGGTATTCAAATAAAGCGGAAAGAGCTAACTCAGATATTTATGATAATTTTAAATTGAAAAAACCCTTTGGTCTCCATGGTTCACACAAAAATATTTTAGCGTTGTAAGGGTTGAACAATATGAGAGCCTATTACGAAGTGTGCTACAGGTCTTGTGAATCAATATGCCTCAATAAAATCCATTTCAGTTCAGTAAATATTTGAAAGAACTGAATCAGTCCATGATTTAATTTTAAAGGGATTATTTATAATTAATCATCTCAATTGGGGTACCTAGCGACTGATTATCGATTTTAATAGATCAACGGTCACATCACTATTAACTGCTGTGCTGAAATTGTGGGATTGTTTATGATACATTTAGTCCTAACAATGCACCTCTAGATTATATATAGTTATTCCCAAATTTGAATGATAGTAATAATTTAATTTCTCTTGAAGTGCTCAGTTACATCATCTTGAATGCACATTGCAAAGTTGCATCTACATAATATTTATCTATGCAGACGATTATGAAGATATTTGGCCAAAATGTGAACAGCCCGCTACATATTTGAATAAACTGCTCAATTGGAGACCTCAAAATATTGTACCGCTGGAAGATTTTGAAGAAAAGGATGATCATATTTGCGTATTAGACGAGGATGACTGGGAACTGAAAGGTTTATTTATTAGTTTTTTCTGTATTTTCATTTTAATGTTTTAGTTCTTATTTTGTTATTTGTATGTACTTTTATTAAAATGTATGTACCATACAGATAACTTTCACTGTGGGTGAGCCTCATATATATTGTATATGCAAATGCTACAAATTTCTTCTTCAGTTTTATAATTGTTATAAAATATCTATATTGTTTAACCCCTAGAGTACTGATGTCAACTACAGTTGACATTCCTGTGTTTTTTATTAGCACCTGTATAACCAGTTGTTAATATGAAATATGGCTTAAATATTGATAGTTGATACACTGATACTACCGTAGTAATGTGTGCACTTAAATTTCATAAATCACATCAATTTCAGTCATTTGAAGTTGTGTATCGCGGTAGTGAGACACAACTTCAAATGACTGAAAATTTAAATATAGTACATGTAGTTCAGAAATCTAGGGATTAATAGCACACAAAATACTCTACTTGAAATATTTTTGTTCCAGTGTCTGATGCAAGACAAAAAAACTCATTCACACAGAGCAATACACAACTGGATTTACTTCTTGAGGAACCTTCGTTCGAAGACCTTGCTATGCCGTCGCTACCATCCTTTGAATATGTGGACACACACTGACACATGTATTATTTACTGATACAAAATTGTGATATTTTTATAAATAAGTTTCAAAAGAAACAAAAAATCTGTAATTATCACACATTTCATAATACCCGATAATTGGTGGCATTTTATGTTTCATTGAAAGCATCGCAGATAATTTAAAGTATGATGAACATGGTTTTAATAAATCCTTTAGTTAAAATCACCTAATTATATTATTTCGGTTTTCTGACCTAAATGTATGTGTTTTACCTTGTCATGTCTCAGGATTTTTAATTTTGTTTAAGCATTTATATTAATGTTTTTTTCTTTTGTATTGCATGTATTTTATATGTACATAAAATCTTTTTATGTGTTTTATATTTGAATCATTTGACTTTTCATTTAGTTCCAGGGGTCATGTTTTGGATCATGTTAACAATTTCAGCGCGGGGACAGTCTTTATACGTCAATCCGTACAGACGTCAGATTCTGACATATAAAGACAGTCACCGCACCGTAAAAAATTGAAATATTTCTAATGGTTGTTACCACGGACCCATAGCATTGATATTCAAATGAAGCAGAAAGGGCTAACTAAGATATTTATAATGATTTTAAATTGAAAAACCCTTTGATCTTCATGGTTATACAAATTTTTTTCAGCGGTGTAAGGGTTAACCCTTAAATCGCTGAATATTTTTGTATAAACCATGGTGACCAAAGGGTTTTATTTAATTTGAAATCATTATAAATGTCTCTGTGAGCTCTTTCCGATTCATTTGAATACCTATTTTATGGGTCTATGATCATTATAAATATGTTTACAGTGCGGGGATCGACTTTCAGACGTCAGAATCTGACGTATACAGACGTCAGATCCTGACGACTAAAAACGATCCCCACGCTTCAAGGGTTAAGCTATCTGGTTAACCCTGTTAATCACGTCTATATCGATTTTCAGCCTTTTTATTTGTCATTGAAACGAGGATATTTAAATGAGAAAGATGCCTTAACCCCCACAGCACGGGGATCGACTTTAGTCTAAAGAATCTGACGACTAAAGTCGATCCCCGCACTGTAAGAGTAAAAATATTTATAATAGCCGTAGATCCATAACATAGGTATTCAAATGAATTGGAAAGACCTAATTAGGACATTTATGATAATTTCAAATTGAAAAAACCCATTTGGTTGTGATGTTTTTTACAAATTAATTTAGCGCTTTAAGAGTTAAATTGGCTAGATTTGCAGATGATTTGATTCAAATTGTACATGTGTAAGTATTTTTTATCCACTTGAAGTTGTGGGTTGCTGCAGCAAGACACGCTTCGAAGTTAGTCTAACCGATTGTCCCAGAACACAGTTTCTATTAATAATAATGAAAATGAATCGTGCTTTAGGCCACCTTTGTGCACATATAGGCTAAACTGGGCCAGGAAAACCTACTGAGGATCGTGAGATGACACTGTCCTCCAGACACAGGACTCGAAATTCGAGCCCTGGCGGTCTGAGGCCGAGCACGCTACCTCTTGGTCACGGAGGCTCCCCACAATACTGACTTTCAAACGTGGATGGGGAAGAAATATTTTTTGTTTCTTTCAAACCACCGAGACCGGGAACCGAACTCTGGCGTGAAAGGCAGCGGTGCTTACCACTACCCTAGGGCCCCAGCCCAGAAATTTTAAAATCACATTCCCAACAGCATGGGGATGTGCAAGCGAGTTTTTAAAGATGCTGCTAAAATTCAAAATGTCCGCCAGAACTAGTCGTCAAATTTTTTTCAAAAATGTAAAATCACCTTCCTGACAAGGTGGAGATGTGCAAGTGAGTTTTTAAAGATGCTACAAAAAATCGAAATGGTCGCCAGGGATTAACTTCATAATTTATTGTTGGCGCCGGAACTGGAGGTGTTGAGGATGTATCATTATAATAATTTAGCAACGCTGTGCGAGTTTTTGGATGTAGAAGAAAAATTTAGGATTTGTTGCCAAAATACAGTTACTGTAAATTACACAACGCAACAAACTAGATTAATCTTTAATTGACTAGAAAATAATTTGAAGTATTCTGGAAGGGATTAGCCAACTTTATTTAGCTTGGTGACATCCCCAACCACCTCCATCAATCACCCTGCCTATGATCCCTATCGTTCATAGGGAGATTCCTCTTGATCAGAAAGCCTGATGTTGGAAAGCTTCAATAATTTAGCAAGGCTGTGTGTGTCTTTGGATGTAGAATGATGATTTAGAATTTGTTGCGTTGCGCAAAGTACAGTTACCAAGGGGGGGGGGGGGGGAGGGGTGGATTGTATAGAGATAAATTTGGATGTGTTTAGGCTGTATATATCGCCATTATTACATTTAGCAGATTTTGAATTACCCAGAAATAATTTTGAAGTATTTTGTGGAAATTTCATTTTTTTTTTTTGAGACGACCCCTAAAAATTATGTTGCGTTGCGCAAAATACATTAAGCCGCCATCTCTCAGTCATGGATCATCACAATTAAGGTATATGTACCTGGGGCCCACCCATCCTAGGTCATTCTGAAATGAAATATAACATGTCTAAGCTTGCTCCCAAAAGTTTTTCCTGAAACGCACTAACGAGCATTTCTTTGTTAGTGGTCGTAGTAATTCAAGGGTTGATGATATGGGGATCTAAATGTCACAAGAAAATTCCACAGTGGTATGTGGTCACCATGTGAAGTATGAGGAGGCAGAAGTTCATAGATTAGCTATCATGCAAGATTATAGAAATAATGAAAAAAACCGATATTATTTGTCAACAAAATTTGTCGGGTTATCCTTGTGTGATACCTTACATTTTGTTCTATATTCATGGTCCAGCTATTTTGCTTTCTCTTAAGAGTTACGTAGGCCTAAATATATCACAAAATGAGTGCTAATCGGCCATTTTCAAATTGTTCTCTCACAAATTTTAATCTGGTCATTGGCTGACAAAGCTGAACATATCTGGCAAATTAAAAGAAGATGGAAACTTTCCTGAAACACGCTAACGAGCATTTCTTCGTTAGTGGCTGTAGTAATTAAAGGATCGAAGATATGTAGTAGTGGAAAATTGTTAATTTAGGTCACTTTTTGGCACTAATTGAAGATATGTGAATCAAAATGTCACCAAAACAATGCCCCATGGGTATGTGATGGCTATGTGAGTAACGAGAAATCAAAAGTTAATAGATTCGTAGCTATTTTGAAAACAAATAACAGCGGCGGCGGACCCTGTGGAAAACAGTAGTCTAAGCAGCCAGCCTCTGGCGAGGGCTGCTTGGTTATGGCCGATAGTCGGTTATTTTTAATTTATATTAGGCGGGAATCTGTAACGGAAAAGAAAAAGCGGAGAGATGGAGGGAAGGCCAGCCACAACTCCCCACCCCAACTTCGTAAAAATAGAGTAGACCTATGTAAGTACGTTTCTTTACATAAATTTTCGCCCAGTAGGCCTATATCAATTTAAGTGACAATATCATTATTTTGTGTAGTAAAAAGGGTTAATAAGGGTTATTCACAACAGTTCCTTCCAATTACTTGATGAATATATTTATCACCTGAAGAGATATCATGCTATTGAAACTGTATAACGCTCAAATATTTTCAAAACTTATTTTATTGTTTGAAGTATGAATAATACATTTATGAGATGAAAATGTTGATAGTCCTTTAATACAATACAAAAATGTAACAATGTTAATAAAAGCTTTCTTCATCTGGATCATAACGAACAACATCGTTTTCAAGTTGGCAGATACGTATAATGTCTGTAAGTGAAGGCTTTGGGTCGGCAGCAATCTCTCTGAGTCTCACCAGCGACTCTTGATTTACATTAAGCCACTTCTCTGTGAGCCGATCTAGTTCTTCAAGGTCGTGCTAAAAACAAAAAATGTGATCAAATTGTATTTTATATCTGTATTGTTTTCTACATACTGTTCTAAGCAAGTGAGTAAGTAAGTGAGTAAATTTCTTCACGCCACTTTTCGGCCACTATGTCCATTAAAGTGACAAAGCAGGGTAAAACAATATTATATTTGGTATGATAAAAGTCTGGCAAAGTAAACGGATCAAACTAATTCGGTCACTATTTAAAAACTTTTGATGATAATATAATGATATAGTGAGTTTGATGATATGCTGTAGCACTTTTTTTTGTTCAAAAGCGGCTCCGCTCGGGTCGGATAGTCCAAAGATCAATAATAGCTGAGGGTAACTCCATTCATCCCGCGAGGGAGACCTAATGTCAAACACTCGCTAAAATGTATTTGTCAAACAAACACTAACGAGGGTTGTAGTAGAAGAAAGTAATTCAGTAAAATGTCTTTTTTTACGTAACTTTTCGGCCAGTATGGCCATTTAAGTGACAGTTCCTAGCATTACAATATCCTATAATTATAGGGCATGGTGAGAAGATATGTTTATTTCAGCGTGTTTTAATTCACTCGCCCAATAACGTTAATAACGTTACAGCACAGTACAATGTATATAAAAAAGGAATGTCGAGAACAATATTAATTTTGTAAAAATGAAGTGATTATAAAATGGAAGACTTATGGTGAATAACAATAGCACTTTCTGTTACCTTTTCTCGATACATCTTCACCATATTCAGCTTTCTGAGGATTTCCTCTTTTTGTTTTATACCTGCCTCCAAGTCATTCTTAACCTCTGCTAAGTCACTGTGTGTAGCACCAGTCATGGAATCACTGCCAGTACTATCTTGATTCTCGGATAAATCGTCAATATCATTCTCCTTGATTACTTTCTTAGATAAATGCATGTCATCATCTTTGAGTTTTTCACCTTTTCTTTTTTTGAAACCGTTACTGACCACTGACGACGAGTCTTCTAATAGACTATTATTATTTGAGTGTCCATCAACAGCACTATCACACTTCAGATGACTATCATCTGGATCAGAATCATCCGAAGGTTCATTTTTTCGAGACGAGACGTTATTAGATAATGGTGAGCTTCTCGTCCTGTTGAGACGCCTACTGGATTTACTGCTCATCTCTGCAACAAACAAACAAATAACAATCATTAATCCTTGTGTTGTAGGGCAGTAGAATATTGCTTGACGTCATTCTTGGGCACTAACGGACGTTTGAGTGCCATTTTGTTACACTAAAAACAGTGAAGTCCATTGATGAGATGTACAGATAATGAGGTGAGGTTGGGATGATGGGGCATGGTGGGTTATTGAGAGTGTTTTCTTTCACTCGCTTCGCTATCCTCAGGTCAGATAGTCCGAGGAATAACAATATCTGAGGGTAACTCCATTTATCCCACATGAGAGAGCTAATGTCATATTCTGTATTGTCGGTAACTTAAGGCTTTACCACGGCCAACACCAGAGCCTGAACAGATGTGGGAGCTGCATTCGCACTGCTGTTGAGAGGAGGAACCAGGGTACTCCACCGACAATCCGCCAGAAGATTATGGCCAGATACAAGGAGGCTGCAGCTTCCCTTGTATGATTGCTGTAGACTAGTGCTTCCGTACCATGCCATACAGCATGCAACTGACGAAACAGATCCCCGATGACCCTCCCCGTATTGGGGCAAAAGTACTACTACTAGCAATCATCCCAGTACCCCCCGTCGCGAGGGCACGTCTCACGATACACGTGCCATGCCTAGCTGACGTGCATGCATTGTATGATAACAAAACCCCCACTGTCAGGAAGGTGATCAAACTCATTCGGGCTGATGCACAAAACGGCGATGAGAACAAAATTGTCCTCCACATGAAGCTTTTTATCAAAGGCATTAGTAAGTAAGTAAGTAAAATATTTTCTTTACTTCACTTTTCGGCCAATATGGCCATTTAAGTGAAAATTCCAGGTATTACAATATCCCATATTGTATAGTTAAAGTAGTAAAGTAAAGACAAAGCCAATAAAAACATGATCGATATCAGGCCAATCGAGTTAACTAATAGCTGATTTACGGTCATTTTGAATTCGATATAAATTAGTTAAAAACTTAGGGTGCATCCTCCCCCGAAACCTCAAATTTTGTTTTATAGTAATGGACTAACATCTAACACAGTTTGCAAAATATTGGGCATGTTAAAGTGAATAATGGCCGATAGGGGGCCATTTTGAATTTGAACAAGTCAGAATTTTTCAAGATGCATCCTCAGCTGAAATCTCACATTTCATTCTATAGTAATCGTCTAGCTATCTAGCACGGTTTACCAAATATCGGCCATGTGAAAGTGAATAATGGCCTATAATATAAATAAAATATTTGCTTTACTTCACTTTTCGGCCAGTATGGCCATTTAAGTGAAAATTCCAGGTATTACAATATCCCATATTATATAGTTAAAGTAGTAAAGGAAAGACAAAGCTAATAAAAGCATGTTCGTACTAAAATATTCAGTTTAAGTAAGTAAGTAAGTAAAATGCTTTACTTCACTTTTCGGCCAGTATGGCCATTTAAGTGAAAATTCCAGGTATTACAATATCCCATATTGTATAGTTAAAGTAGTAAAGGAAAGACAAAGCTAATAAAAGCATGATCGTACTAAAATATTCAGTTTTAAATGTTTGATATGATACGATGACGATGCTCCTGGCACCTATATGTAACGAGTCTGATGACATGTTGTAGCGCCTGCACTATAACACAGTTTAATGAGTATAAAAATATCAGTATAAATAATGTAAAATATGAAGTGATTATAAAATGAACGACTTATCAAGTCATTATATCTCCATGAAATTGGAATGATTGTGTAAAAAGTCTATGTCTAATAATTAAAACATGTAATATAAGTTACATTCCCGAAGGAACTGAATAATAAAACCAGCAGGGGTGTCCCTGAATAGCTCAAACAAGGAATTAAATGCAAAATACTTCCTTCTGATGTGCGCATATTTCGCACAACTGAGAAGGACATGTCTTACAGTGAGACGAGTATTGCAGCACATAGGTCGCAATTCTCCTCTCAATAAATAGCCGTTTGTGAAATAGGCATGGCCAATTCTGGCTCTGCATAAGACAACGTCATCTCTTCGGCGTTCCATTGGTGTAAAAGATCGCTTAATGATTGGTTGTACCTCGAACAATTTGCTGGTAAGTAAGTAAGTAAAATTTCTGCTTTACTTCACTTTTCGGCCAGTATGGCCATTTAAGTGAAAATTCCAGGTATTACAATATCCCATATTGTATAGTTAAAGTAGTAAAGGAAAGACAAAGCTAATAAAAGCATGTTCGTACTAAAACAATTTGCTGGTGACATTGATGTTCCATTCACCTTGCAAAATGTCATCAAGGTAGACCGAGATGTTATACTTGAAATCAGTATATGGTATATAATAAAACTGTTTTGTCTTATCCAGGGCAGCCTTGGCCAAAACATCAGCCCGTTCATTACCCTGTATTCCAATATGGCTGGGTACCCAGCAAAAAATAATGTCCTTGTGCCCAGACAAGTAGTGACACATATGCAAAATATTGGAAACAATTGGGTTGTTGAGTTTTTGACTCTTAAGAGCCTGCAATGAAGATAGCGAGTCTGTGATGATCATGAACTCTTCGTCACTACTATCCCAGATGTATTCGATGGCAGCTTCAATAGCTAACAGCTCTTCTGTGCAAATTGAAGCCTCATCGTTGATGCGTTAAAGTAGTAAAGGAAAGACAAAGCTAATAAAAGCATGTTCGTACTAAAATATTCAGTTTAAAGTGTTTGATATGATAAGATGACGATGCTCCTGGCACCTATATGTATCGAGTCTGATAACATGTTGAAGCGCCTGCACTACAACACAGTTTAATGGGTATAAAAATATCAGTATAAATAATGTAAAATATGAAGTGGTTATAAAATGAACGACTTTTCAAGTCACTATATCTCCATGAAATTGGAGTGATTGTGTAAAAACTACAAGTTTAAGTCAAAACAGTGTCATTGTCAAAACAAATATATAATATATACTATAATACTATATACTATAATCAAAAAAAGTAAACCCATTTGGACATAAATATGAATGACATAATCAATGAACAGAGAAACCATTAAGTAAGTAAATAAATGTCTTCTTTACTTCACGTTTCGGCCAGTATGGCCAGATAAATCATTAAATCACAAAAAAAATTCAAAAATTAAAGACTTACAGTGCCCCCACAGTTGGTAATAAGGTCTGTGATATTGGAGGACATCACAGAGCGATCACGAACCGTGAGGACACCGTAAGTCACCACAGGCTAATTGTACGGCAATGGCTTCTCTATGACATGCTGCATTATCCGCCAGGATGCCACAGAGAAACCATTAAAACAATGAAATGAAAAACTAATTATATGGCAATGGTTTCTTTCGGACATCCCGTCCAACACCAGGATGCCAAAGAGAAACCATTTACAAAAACGAATACATACAATAGAAATACTTAAGACAGTCCCGTATACTAATAGAACGTTAGACACACATCCACATACCGATTCAGATTATATTGAACATCACAAACCAATGACTATGCTCTGTATTTACCGCCAAACCGATTTAATATAGATTGAAAAGTAATGCAAAATACTCTAGACCCATATGAAATAACGTGAGAAAAACACAATATTAATAAAACGTTTGGGTGTGCTTGGCCTTCTATGAAGTTGCCCAGGGGGGACCACGCGGAGGTGACACCCATCCCCCCCCATCAAAGGCATTAATCACACATCACTACAATTAAGTAAGTAAGTGAAATGTCTTTTTCACGCCATTTTTCAGCCAGTATGGCCATTTAAATGGCAATTCAGACCACAATAATATCATATCTTGAAAGTAGTAGTAGTAGTATTAGTAAATTATTGTTTCACGTCACTTTTCGGCACAAATGGTCTTTTAAGTGACATTTTAATACGATAAAAAGGTTGTAGTCAATTGATGAGATGAATGATGTTCAGATGATGATGTGAGGGTGGGGGTGATAAGGCATGGTAGTAGTAGTAGTAAATCATTGCCTTACGTCACTATTCGGCACGAAAGGTCTTTTAAGTGATATTGTTATACGATAAAAACGTTGTAGTCAATTGACGAGATGAAAATGATAAGGCATGGTGGGTTATTGAGAGCGTTTTCCTTCGCTCATCCGATAAGGGGTTTGTATGTATGTAGTATTTTCGTTACGACCTATATATGATGTGTTTTAGTGCAAATCACAATGCAAGTCCAGGCACGAAATGTTAGCCTTATTGGATTCTGTCGCGGCAGATTGTCAATAAACAATCTGAGATTCAAGAATCAGTGGAATCATTAGACATTTTTACAGTTAAACAGAATGAATAGTATGATTTAGGGCATTACCATTTGGCCATGAGGCCAGGTGGGGTGACAAACCCTCGCAAGGAAACATTCGCATACGTGCTCGCATAAACACCACGTCATGTGGGAATGTACGTCAAACAGACAACACTGATCCTGCTGCAGACTGTCTACATACAGACACTCATGGCGCAGTCAGTATTAAATCCGTACAACAAGACTACGAATAGAACAAAGAAAGGCTCACGAAAGTGAAGATACCCAACACTGTCAAAGTATTTGACAGAATGATGGGCATCAAAAAAGAATGACATGCTGCCCTTAGTATCCTGTCAAAATGTGCCAGATATTCTGAAACTGCTATCAAACAACCCAATGTGATTATAAAAGACCAAATCCAAAGAAACCATAATGAACTTAGATAAACAAATAGTAAAAGAGCTTGCAGAAACATTTTCAAAGATAAGATTACAAATAAAATGAAACCCATACGAGGTGAAAATAACATGTTGAAATCTGAAAAAAATTGTTGAAAAGAAACATTGTTTTGAAATCTGACATTAATCAAAATAGAAAAGTTACAATAGAAAGGAACAATATGTACGGTCAATCAAAGAAATTGAACTTCCAATTAATTCTTTAAAATTGAAAACACTTGGCAAAGGAAGAAATACAACACGGGGATAGATTTGTACAAAAAATAATTTCAAATTGACTTAAAGGCCAAATGACATCTTTGAGAAATATGATCAAACGTCAAGATTAAATTATTTCATATCTGCCCCAGTTAATAAAGATAATAGAGCTTGAAAAAATAATACGACCAAGACTGTTTGTCAGGATAAAAGGGAGAAACAAGAGATTAAAGTGACATTGTAAAAAAAAATGAATCGGGCTTTAGGCCACCTTTGTGCACATATAGGCTAAACTGGGCCAGGAGAACCTCCTGAGGATGGTGGGATGATTGAGATGACACTCGTCCTCCAGACACAGGATTCGAAATTCGAGCCCTGGCGGTCTGAGGCCGAGCACGCTACCTCTCGGTCACGGAAGCTCCCCACAATACTAACTAAGTGACATTGTAATACGATAAAAACAGTGCAGTCCATCAGAGTTGGGGTCAATTCCGGAATTGAATTGGAATTGAGCTCAATTCCTAACTCAATTCCAGGAATTGGACTAGGAATTGAAACAAAAAGAATTGGAATTGAGAAAAAGTGCCCGGAATTGATTAGAGAATTGACTTTTTTTATCCATTTTTTCAAGCGCTATTAAACGCATGAGTGGTCATTTCAGTATAATATTAACTGATCTATATTGATTGATATATGTGTATTATATAAGAATGTTTTATTTGAGTTATATAAAAATACTCATTTAAATTACTATTAATGGCCATGGAGATTAAATAAGACTGATGTGTAATCCAAATAATAGTTGTAACACGATTGCTTCTGCTAAGGTGGAGCAATTCATCCTAAATATCACAGCTTGATGTGTGAGTATATAACAGTTTGTGCGACTCATGACAACTCAACTAGTGTCAACCAACATCTTGATTGTGTACATAGTGTTACAGAATTACCATCAGTGGCGGAATTATCAGCAAAAATGAGACGCCGAGCCATCGCTTGTTTAATGTTGGGCTGTCATCTCGGAGGACGGGCCAACATTATATCAATATTGGGTCAATGTTTTGTTTGTGGGTTCAAGTTATGAAAATAATTGTACTATTATTTTATTAATCTTGTCCTTATATATTCGCGCAAGCATGATCACATTGTTTAACGATCACTTTTGTGTCACTTTACAGCATTTTTTAACATTTGTATTTAAAAAATAATGATTGGTTCGTGGGCTTAAAATAATTTTAGTACTAGTATTTTGTTTTATTTTTGTCATTTTGACGTCTATAGCTTATAAAGCAATCATCATAATTCCACTTACAATAGGCGAATGAATGGCTCAGAACGCTAGTCCCTCGATGAATATCAATTATTCCCATTTTTATAAGTTAAATGCAAGCTGTATGCATGAGTTGTTTATAATAATGTATCAATAGACTTGATCACTGTTGAACAGTAAAACAAAATAAATATCCGGACCTTGAAACGAATGCGTTTCCAATAGACGTTGAGCCAATGCTGATTTAATATTTGGATAGCGTTGAAGACGATGGAGCAACATTAAAGAAGCACTGGGTTAACATCCATTGTTTGCTGAGTTAGTAGGAAGGCAGTTATGCAGCGTAGCCACATAGGTCTCTAATTGACCCTTTAATTACTCCCTAATATGCCTTTTGTGCGGAGGTTATTCTGATATATTTTCCTATGATATATTTACTAGCCACATGCTAGAATTAGATATTAAAAAATAGTATAATCGGAAAATGAATAATGTGAGCAGTTGTATCAATTGAAATACGGCAATAGGCTTTGTTTTATAATATGAGTTTATGTGAGTGAGGTGTGGGTCGACACGCCGTAGGCTCCACAGGGTTAGACGTAGGCCTATCGGAGTCTCATGTAGTACCTCCTCCACGGCTTGTCGTGAGGCATTGCGTTAATTACCTGATCACACTGCCGTGTTGATGGCAATTGTGGTGTAACAGTTAGTTTATAGAAATAACGCGCTCACAATTAACTCTATATTAAACTAATTTTAACTAATAATACAGTTTAGTAAGTGTAACATGTTTAGATATGTTTACAAGATAATAAATAAAATGTATTTTATTTAATATCTGCTATTATTATTTTATTTTCTATCAACATGATCAAGTGTTATTATGGGTAGAATTGACAAGTAGTAGTAGTAGTAAATCATTGCTTTACGTCAGTTATCGGCACGAACGGTCTTTTAAGTGACATTGTAATACGATATAAACGTTGTAGTCAATTGATGAGATGATGCACAGATGATGATGTGAGGGTGGGGGTGATAGGGCATGGTGGGTTATTGAGAGTGTTTTCCTTCGCTCGCCCGATAAGGGTAGAATTGACAAGGAGTTGACTTTTTAGGAATTGAATTGGAATTTACTTTTTTTAAACCAAAGGAATTGGAATTGACCCAAGAATTTATCAAAAGTTGTTGACCCCAACTGTGCAGTCCATTGACGAGATGTATTATGTACAGAATGATGATGAAGTGAGAGTGGGGTGACAGGGCCAGGTGGGTTGTGTTCTCCCACAGTCACCCCTTGAATGATGATGATGTGAGGGTGGGGTGACACGGCCAGGTGGGTTGTGTTCTCCCACAGTCACCCCTTGAATGATGATGATGTGAGGGTGGGGTGACACGGCCAGGTGGCTTGTGTTCTCCTCCAGTCACCCCTTGTCAAATTGCCAGAAACAAAGATATTGATTTCAAAATTGCATGTTTTAACAGAAAAAATTAAACCTTGAATTGGCAAATATTTTATAGTTAAAACAAATTTGAAAGAGACAATCAAATTATTTTCGTAAGAACCAAAACCTGTCTGCTGTTTATATATATATCATAATGATATGATTCACCTCTCAGATGGAGGCACACATATTTTAGCAGCTAACATGGTGAAATGAGTATTTCACTAATTATCAAGTCTGTGCATAACGTTTTTTTACAGTTATGTTGATGTTTTTACAGTTATATGCCGAGTGGAGATGCAAAAATGACTTTATTATCCTAAGAGATGAATGACAGAAGACTGACAAGGTGTTCTCTGTTGATGGCCTGATACAGCAACTACCATAAGAGACTGCTGGCGAGATTCTTCTGACACAGATGTTCCAGCTGTTGTCGTGGGCAGACACAGTTTATAGGCCTAAATATGTTTTTACATAAAGTAGGAAGTAAAGTGATGGTGAGTCATTCTTGGCTGGTGTAGCCCCAATGACCCGAGAAACGTGATTGATGGCTGTGGTGAACTAGCTAAGGACTGCACCTAGACCTACTTTGAACCGTTATCGCTCATCTCACCATGTACACTGATGTAGGAATGGCAACAACCCTCAACGTATGGCTCACACACACCAACCAACACCATGATACAGTCTAAGATAAGATAAGATAAGATATAGTTTATTTTCAATCGGCATGGTACAGTTAACCATAAAAACATTAGCCTGAAGCTATTAAACCGATATGTAGTACTAAAATTCAACAAGGAATAACATCAACAATATCAATATCTCCTTCATAGAGTCTACTCTGTCTACAGTGGTAACGTGATTTCCCAGTGACTGTCATTTGGTGAACTACACACATAAATTCAAAGGACTAATGATAGTATATGCGCGTCGCACGGATGTCGGTTTAGCGCTAAAGTAAGTAAGTAAGTAAAATATCTTTTTTACGTCATTTTTCGGCCAGTATGGCCATTTAAATTACAATTCAGACTAAAATAATATGATATCTCCAACAGCAAAAGTGATAAGGTAAAAAAACGAAACTGATCACAGTATTTCCGCACTAAGGCATTGAGATAAAAACTACTGATAACATGATGCGTATTTAATATATACACTCTTCAGAACCTTAACAGCGCCAGCGCCGATACACAATATAAATTAACACAAAAAGATGACAAAAACAATTCTAATTGAAAGTCACAAAACAGTGTCATTGTCAAAACAAATATATAACATATACTATAATACTTTATACTATAATTAAAGAAAGTAAACCCATTTACAAACACGAATACATACAATAGAAATACTTAAGACAGTCCCGTCTACTAATATAACGTTAGACACACATCCACATACCGATTCAGATAATATTGAACATTACAAACCAATGACTATGCTCTGTATTTACCGCCAAACCGATTTTATATAGATTGAAAAGTAATGCAAAATATTCTAGACCCATATGTAATAACGTGAGAAAAACACAATATTAATAAAACGCTTGGGTGTGCTTGGCCTTCTATGACACCCATCCCCCCCTTAACGCTAAAGAAAGCATTACCAGATTATAGGGTTGGGGCCAAGTACATCGGTACTTGTACCTACCTGTACTTAAGTACATTTTTTCGAGTACTTGCTTGTACTTTGTACTTGACCTTCAAAAATGTACTTGTACCCAAGTACATTACGAAATACTTGGTACTTGAAGACAAGTACATTGCAAGTACATCCGTTTTTTTTTAATATATTAATATAATTCTCTTTTTCAGTGCAATAATTTTGATAATACAAATTTTAAAATAGTTCAATTGTTGAAGGCAAAACAAATTTAGTTTATCTACATTATCAATGAAGAGCGTTATCACACATTCTTGTTCTCGGTGAGCTGTATATCGTCCCTTTGATCTTTCATTCAAACTTCTGGTGAGCTGTCCGGATAGATGAACTGATAAAATTGTTAAAACAACACACAGGCGTAACAGCAATGGTTATCGTCCATCGCTATCTAACACAGCTATGCACAAACCTGACCTGGCAAAAACGAGATATTAATCCAGTCTTGTTTTATTGTTGGGTTAGCGTTGCAGATGATGGCTCAATATTGAATCGACATTGGAGTAACGTCTCGTGTCTGCTGTAGAAGGGGGAGTTTTCATTGTTTGCGCGATTACCTCTTATAAAACCCTATAATTGCGAGGGTCATCTATGTTCACGTTTCGAAAAGTACTGTTCGATCAATATTGTAACATGAAAGCATTGCAATTATATTTTAATTGGTCTGGAAAATATATAGTGTCGCCTGTTGTGCTTGAATGATTGCAAACAAGCCGCATAATAAAAATAAAATTTTAATTGCAGACATTTTAGAGTTAGAAGGGTTAGAAGTGTCAGATTGACCGGGCGCATGTGAGAGTAATTAGCAGCTGCGCTAATCACGCCTTAATTAACACTTTCAGTGCGGCGAGCTATCATCATGATTATATTCAATTGTTAAGCCACAATAAATACCCATCAAGATCAAATTATTGGGCAATAATTCTGAAAATATAAACGCTGATTTTTTTCTTATCATTTGAATTTACGGCACCAAACCATTTCAGCACTAAACACATTATTGACATCAAGATAATTGCATATCCTCTAGTTCATTTTTTTAAAGGTAAATAATATTATATTCTGCTGAATTATTTCATATTTGATGTGTTTAATTGAGTGGAAAATGTGGTTGCCCATCGTGGTTTTGTTGGCAAATTAAGAATTCTAACAAATTAAGTTTAATCTAATTCCTCGCTAATAACTAGATAGATAGATATTTTATTTGACGACGGGAAGTCTATGCGTCATGAAAAATGAACAGTATAAAATTTATTATTATGTGCATGCCTATGTACAACAGGATTGGTTCCATAAAATCACATGAAAATTAATATATGCATGATATAAGCTTAAAATCAAATAATATTATATACTAAAACAAGTACAGGGTAGTTAAAATATGCATCATAACAAATTAGAATACAATTAAACAGCACTATCAGTTGATAACTTTGCTATTGAAAGAAAATAAATATTTTTTCGCAACACATAGGTCATTTTTCTTATTGTCAACAGACATACCCTAGTTATTAAAAACAGGGGGCGATTTTTACACTTCCCTGCACTGCACTCAGCGCACACGAGATGTTGTCTTGGTTGTGGGTCAACATTGTCGATGATTACATAGCAATAAGCCAGCATTGGGCCATTGCGCAGTGCCCGCTGTGAATGTCATTCAATACATCAATATGCAATGCATTAGAAACAATTTATTGATTTCACATTGACTGTTAATATAATTCAATATATGAATATGCAATGAATAAACAATTTATTGAGCTCACATTGACTAATAATACAGTTCAATACTACAATATGCAATGAATAAACAAGTTATTCAACTCAGTTAACCTTTGTTTCTTACTTTATGCATTTACCGGTATATTTTTATGCGTTATATTATACATTTGTACTTGGTACTTGGTAATTGTACCTAAGTACATTTGCAATGTACTTGGGTAGTACCCAAGTACATTTCTCAAAACTCTGTACTTGTACTTGAACATTTTTAATGTACTTGTACTTGTACCCAAGTACTGAGTCGATGTACTTGCCCCAACCCTGGCAGATTACAGACTCTAACCGTCCGTTGTTCATTACCGTTTAGTTAAGACAAAACTGTTGATGAACCACCCACCTAAATATGATGACATATTAAACTGTAATGTACATCAATCAGGCTTTGTTGACTTTTCAGCAGCTTCGTCATATCGTTACTAATTCACGTGTGTAACACTGCTAATATGGAGAAATGAGTATTTGACTAATTAGCAAGTCTGTGCCTAACGTTTTCACAGCTATATGCCGAGTGGAGATGCAAGGGGAAAAAATAACTTTATTATCTTAAGAGATGAAGGATAGAAGACAAACAAGCTGTTCCCTGACGATGGCCTGATACAACAACTCCGTAGTAAATCACTAGATGGCCATATCTACCATGCCATGACAGTCTGCTTCCCTTTCCTAGAATTCACAAAGCTGCTCATGTTCAATATTTTCTGACCATTATAATTCTCAGATAAGCTTAAGTCACGAATTCAAATCACACCAGGGAATAGATGATCATATTATACATGTATTCACTGATCCTGATCATCAGACGACAATAATTACTTGCTAACCTAAACTAAGCAAGTTCATAACGTTATATGAATCTAATTTCATGAATGAAGATATCTGGATAGAAAGAATAATTCAGAGAATGACAACACCTTCTCTGGGTGAGTTACAATTCAATAGATGCCCAATAACCACACCTTGTCTACGTGAATCATTGGTCACTACATGTCCGATACCACAACGGCACCGTGTGATATGTTACAATTGGTGGATTGGTTGGATTGGCTTATTAATGCATTAATGTGTTTATTGGAGACGTATATAGTAGTAGTAGTAAATCATTGCTTAAATCTTTGCTTTACGTCACTTTTCGGCACAAAAAGGTCTTTAAGTGACATTGTAAGTAAGTAAAATATCTTTTTTACGTCATTGTTCGGCCAGTATGGCCATTTAAATGACAATTCAGACTAAAATAATAATATGATATCTTGAACACATCACAACACATCATCTTGAAAGAGTAAAAGGGATAAAGTAAACAGTCCAAAATGATAACATGTCCGCACTAAAGCATTCAGATAAAAACGATTTATGATAACATGATCGTGCCTGTGGCACCTATATGTAACGAGTTTTGTATGGGATATATATACATTCTAAAACCCTTACACAGCGCCAGCGCCGATACACAATATAAATTAATACAAAAATAATTATTTTTATGTAAATCGCAAAACGTGTTTGTGTCAAAAACAAATATATAACAGTAGAAACAAATAATGCCTGACATCACTTTTCAACAAAAACAACCATAGTTGGGCAAAAATTATTATGAATATATGAAACAATGAACAGAGAAAACATTAAACAACAAATTCTCAAAAATTAAAGACCCTCAGTGCCCCCACAGTTGGCAATCAGGTCTGTGATATGGAAGAGCACCACAGAGCGATTACAAACCGTACAACACCGTAACCACAGGCTAATTGTATTGCAATGGCCTCTCTATGACATGCTGCATTATCCGCCAGGATGCCACAGAGAAACCATTAAAACAATGAAATGAAAAACTAATTATATGGCAATGGTTTCTTTCGGACATCCCGTCCGTCACCAGGATGCCAAAGAGAAACCATTAAATTATTACAACCCTGGTAAATCAATCAATGACGATACTATAATATATACGTCGAACATTTTTTCAAACAATTTGAACTGAAAACTATTGGAAAGTAAACAGAAAAAGTAGTAGCAGTAGTAAATCATTGCTTTACGTCACTTTTCGGCACAAATGGTATTGTAAGTTACATTGTAATACGATGAAAACGTTGTAGTCAATTAATGAGAAGAATGATGTACAGTAGTAGTAGTAAATCTTTGCTTTACGTCACTTTTCGGCACAAAAGGTCTTTTGAGTGACATTGTAATACGATAAAAACGTTGTAGTCAATTGATGAGATGAATGATGTACAGATGATGATGTGAGGGTGGGGGTGATAGGGCATGGTGGGTTATTGAGAGCGTTTTCCTTCGCTCGCCCGATAAGGGGTTCTGGGCATTTCTAGGGGATATACCCTCAGGCATGCCCAGACGGCCGGAGACTTGAGTTTTCCCTGTGCAATTTAAAGCCAAACTCTGTGGCATTTTGCGCAGCTCCGCTATCCTCGGGTCGGATAGTCCCAAGAGTAACAATAGGAAGGATAACTCCCTCTGGGTAACTCCATTCATCCCACGTGAGAGACCTAATGTCAAACACGCTATTGCCGGTTATTTAAGGCTACCACAGCCTACATCAGCGCCAGCACTGATGCGGGTGCTGCATTGGCTCCGCTGTGAGCGGAGGAACCAGGGTACGCCACTGGCAATCCGCCCGAAGATGATGGCCAGATACGAGGAGGCTGCAGCTGCCCTTGGATGATTGCTGTAGACTAGTGCTTCCGTACAATGCCGTACACAGCATCCAACAGACGAAACAGATCCCTAATGACCCCCCCCTGATGGGGGCGAAAAGTACTACTACTAGCAATCATCTCAGTACCCCTGAATGATGTACAGATGATGATGTAAGGGTGGGGGTGATAGGGCATGGTGGGTTATTGAGAGCGTTTTCCTTCGCTCGCCTGCTAAGGGGTTCTGGGCATGTCAAGGGGATATACCCCCAGACATGCCCAAACGGCCGTAGACTTGAGTTTCGCTGTGCAATTTAATGCTGAAACTGGCATTTCGCGCAGCTCCGCTATCCTCGGGTCGGATAGTCTCCAGAGTAACAATAGGAAGGATCACTCCCTCTGGGTAACTCCATTCATCCCACGTGAGAGACCTAATGTCAAACACGCTATTGCCGGTTATTTGAGGCTACCACAGCCTACACCAGCCCAGCACTGATGCGAGAGCTGCATTAGCACCGCAGTTGAGCGGAGGAACCAGGGTACGCCACTGGCAATCCGCCTGAAGATTATAGCCAGATACGAGGAGGCTACAGCTTCCCTTGGATGATTGCTGTAGACTAGTGCTTCCGTACAATGCCATACAGCATGCAACTGACGGAACAGATCCCTAATGACACTCCCCGGATGGGTGCAAAAAGCACCACCACTAGCAATCATCCCAGTACCCCTGGAGACTTATAGCTAAGAAAAATGTTGATGGTGATTATTCATTTGGATCACAATTAAAAAACTTATAAAAGGGGGATGTGCACCCGCCTCTACAGTGATTAACACAAGTAGGCCACACTCTGCTCACACCTTGCCAGCCCGTGTTACAAGCCACAGAGAATAGATTCAACTTACACGTGTTGATGACGTGGGGGTGAAAGAATACTTAGAAAACCTGCGTCAAGAATAAGCCCTGGAATACAGTGATCTGAACAATTTGATTCCCTGGGAATTCTTGAGTTTACCTCTGTTCCTAGCAATGGTAAGTTATGTTTACAAAAAACATCATGAGAGATCTGGTAGGAAGTAGAAACGTCTTCCAGATATTTAGCATCAGGTCTGTCCTAGATGCTGTGGTTCGTATACTTCTGGGGATAATGGAGGGGAAGGAAAAGGGATGGCAGGCCACACTCTGCTCACACCTTGCCAGCCCGTGTTACAAGCCACAGAGAATAGATTCAACTTACACGTGTTGATGACGCGGGGGTGAAAGAATACTTAGAAAACCTGCGTCAAGAATAAGCCCTGGAATACAGTGATCTGAACAATTTGATTCCCTGGGAATTCTTGAGTTTACCTCTGTTCCTAGCAATGGTAAGTTATGTTTACAAAAAACATCATGAGAGATCTGGTAGGAAGTAGAAACGTCTTCCAGATATTTAGCATCAGGTCTGTCCTAGATGTTGTGGTTCGTATACTTCTGGGGATAATGGAGGGGAAGGAAAAGGGATGGCAGTTTCCACAATATATAGACTACAAAGATCCACAGCTGCTTAAAAAAATACAAGGAATAGTTAAACGATCACAAAACTTTTGATTGAATCGTAATGAAACAATTATTCGTAAATATTGATGATCTGGAGGAGCGTGTAACTGAAGAAGAAATTAAGAACATTGGAATTTTACATTTTGATAAGTAAGTAAGTAAAATATTTGCTTTACTTCACTTTTCGGCCAGTATGGCCATTTAAGTGACGTAGTAGTAGTAGTAAATCATTGCGGGGGTGAAAGAATACTTAGAAAACCTGCGTCAAGAATAGGCCCTGGAATACAGTGATCTGAACAATTTGATTCCCTGGGAATTTTTGAGTTTACCTCTGTTCCTAGCAATGGTAAGTTATGTTTACAAAAAACATCATGAGAGATCTGGTAGGAAGTAGAAACGTCTTCCAGATATTTAGCATCAGGTCTGTCCTGGATGCTGTGGTTCGTATACTTCTGGGGATAATGGAGGGGAAGGAAAAGGGATGGCAGTTTCCACAATACATGGACTACAAAGATCCACAGCTGCTTAAAAAAATACAACGAATAGTTAAACGATCACAAAACTTTTGATTGAATCGTAATGAAACAATTATTCATAAATATTGATGATCTGGAGGAGCGTGTAACTGAAGAAGAAATTAAGAACATTGGAATTTTACATTTTGATAAGTAAGTAAGTAAAATATTTGCTTTACTTCACTTTTCGGCCAGCATGGCCATTTAAGTGAAGTAGTAGTAGTAGTAAATCATTGCTTTACGTCACTTTTCGGCACAAAAGGTCTTTTAAGTGACATTATAATACGATAAAAACGTTGTAGTCAATTGATGAGATGAATGATGTACAGATGATGATGTGAGGGTGGGGGTGAAAAACATCTTGTGTGTGCCAACTTTGATGGCACATCAGTAATGATAGGGACCAAAACGGGTGTTGCTACTCGCTTAGAGGAAATTTTCCCATTGGTAATACCTGTACCTGTAGAGCTCGGCATTCTAAATGGATAAAAGGCATTCTCTACATTGACAATTTTGAAAAATATTGAAAAGTAATGACCCTCCCCGGATGGGGGCGAAGAAAACTGAGTGTGATGGTGTACATAATAATGTGAATCACGGTGGCCATTTAGATAACAATGTTTTGATGGTCCAATGTGACAAGCATAATACTACACAAATAAACTCACTGCTCAGAACTGCAACATATCCACACGAACTGAATGTAGACAATTCAGCAGACAATAACAGTGTTAACGATGAGAACTGGTTTACCGAAAAAGGATTAAAAGTTGCTTCTTAAAATATCAATCGTTTAATCAATAAGTTAGACCAAATAAAAATGTGCCTAGACGAGCATAATCCTGGTTTATTTGGACTATGTGAGACATTCTTAAACGATAAGGTAGATGATAAGCTTGTTCAACATCATAACTATGTAACTGAGAGGAAAGACAGATTGTCTGCAAAATCAGGAGGTGGTATAATATGCTATGTGAGAGAGAATATACAATATAAAAGGCGTTTAGATTTAGAAACTACGGAGCTTGAGCTCATTTGGTTAGAAATTGTATTTTCTTGCTCAAAAAATATTCTTTTTTTTTTTTTTTATATACCACCTGACTCTACAATTTCCTGGCTTGAAAATGTGTATGATGAATCTAAAGAGTTACTCCTTCTCGGAGATATGAATAATAATTTGTTGAAACCAGATGAAAATAATACACAAAAACTGATGCATGTACTTGATAGTGTAAATCTGGTTCAAATTATTACAACTCCCACCAGAGTAACAGCCAAATCTGAAACTTTGATAGATCATATTTACACTTCAAATCCCGATTGTATTATTAAACACTCTGTACCTTGTTATGCAGCTAGCGATCACTATCCTGTTTGTGCTATTCGAAGGGCGGCTCCTGTGAAACCTAAACATCATTGTAAAATAATATCCTACAGTAATAGAAATAACTTAAATGAAGATCAATTCATATCTGACATGTTAAATGCACCGTGGTCTAACATTCTTTCACTTCATAGTTCCGACAAAGCTTTGGCACAATGGAGTGAAATTTTTAAAAATATTGTTGACAGACATATGCCTGTTGTTCATAAAAAAGTAAAACATGATAGTCAACCGAGATGGATGAATGATGAAATCAGGACTGCCCTCAAAACAAGGGATTTCCATAAAAAGAAAACACATTTTGTGCTGTATAAGGCATGGCGGAATAAAGTAGTGCATTTAATGAGAGTTTCAAAAAAAAGGTTTTATATTAAAGCTATTGAAAAAAATAAGAAGCATCCCAAAATTTTATTGAAACATCTAAAAAATGTTTGCGCTGAAAATAAAAAAGACACATCACATGTCCTCCAAATAGGTGAAGTTTGTATATATGACCCAAGCGAAGTTGCAAATGTTTTTAATAATTATTTTACAAACATCTCCAACAAATATATATCTGCGCGACGATCAGAGTTAGACACGAAATCCGTATTGAAAATTTCAAATTTAATCGATAACAAAATAAATGATACTTTAATTAATTTCTCTATTCCTCATATCACCAATGATTTTGTCTCACAACAGCTGAAACATATGTCAAAGACAAAAACAACTGTATTAGATGATATAAGTGTCAATGTGTTACAAATGGCTGCGCCTGCAATCACTCCATCAATCACTTATATATGTAACCTTAGTTTATTAACAGGAGAATTTCCCATGAGATGGAAAGAGGCTAAAGTAAAACCCCTTCACAAAGGCGGATCAGGATGTGAATGTTCAAATTATAGACCTGTATCAGTGTTACCCATTTTGTCAAAAATATTAGAAAAACATGTATTTACTCACCTGTATGCTTTTTTTCAGAAACATAAACTACTAGCTGATAGTCAATTTGGTTTTCGAAAACAAAATTCATGTCAAACAGCTTTACTAACACTAACTGAAAAAATGTATAAAGGAATAAATGAAGGGAAATATTTTGGAATGACCCAACTTGACATGAGTAAAGCATTTGATTTTGTTAATCACGATATTCTATTGCAAAAACTTAAATTGTACAGATGTAACAATGAAGCCATCAAGTGGTTCACTTCTTATCTCAGTTCACGATCGCAAAAAGTGTGTATACAACTAACATTATCAGACTCTAAAACAATATTATCAGGTGTTCCCCAGGGATCAATCCTTGGACCACTACTTTTTGTTATCTATATCAATGACATACCTCTATTTTTATCAAATACAGAAGAAGTTATATATGCCGATGATGTACCTCTGACCACCATATGTGATGATGTAAAACGTATTGAATCAAATCTCTTTATTGACATATATAATGCTTTAGAATGGTGTAAAGCAAATGATATGGTACTAAGTCTGCCAAAGTGTTGTTCAATTATTGTAGCCAGTAGACAGAGACTTCAGAATGTTGATTCTACAATTAAACTAAAAATTGATGACACTGTTATACCTTGGGTTTCCACAACTAAGATTTCAGGTGTTCATTTTGATAATGCTTTGTCGTGAAATGTACATATTAAACATTTTTATAACAAAATTGTTAAAAACCTTTACCTATAGCAACAAATTAAAAGTTTTCTCCCTATTGATTCTAGAAAGTCGTTCTACAACAGTTATATACTACCACACTTAGATTATTGTTGCATTATATGGGGAAAATGTTCACATACTCTTTTGTACAATCTCGAAAAATTACAAAAGAGAGCTTCTCGTATTATTCTTGATAAAAATTATTATGACTACAACATTAGAAGCGCTGATCTTTTTGCTGAACTAAAATGGCTGCCATTAAAAGCTAGGATACACTTCAACATAGCAATACAGGTATACAAATGCATCAATGGTTTGAGTGACCAAGGCTTAGAAAACCTATTTACATATTCTAAGAATATTCATACCCACAATACCAGATCTGCCAGCAAAATGAATCTACATAGTAACCAGCATTATTACAAAAGTTTTTCCTCAATAGGCATTACTGTGTGGAATAATATCCCAGTTGAGATTCGCTCTGCCAATTCACTGTCTGAGTTTAAAGAATGTTTATCTTCCTATTATTGTACCAACAAAAGTTAATATATAGGTAATGAATATTCATATATGTGTGCATACATATGTACGTGTATATAGTTTGTATTTATACACAATTTAATTTCCATAAGCTGGTAGGTTATGTATGTAAAACCTTCAATAGTAGAATTTATATGTGTCGTATAAAATGTGTTAAAATTTTACATTTTCTCGATAATTATACTGTCAACTATATGTGTATGATTTTACGAGGGCCCATTGCAAATTAGCGCAGGGTTCCCCACAGAAAAAAAAATCATCCGGTCGTTATCTTAAAAATCTTAACTTATAAAAATATTAAAGTTTTTTTCATTTGTGTTGTCTGCCTGACTGTCTGTGTGCCGTCACCATACTCCAGCATACCCAGCATACGTCAGAGTTATGTAATTTTGATTGAATTTGAGTGGAATGGTCTAAAAGTGGCTGAAGTTGATAGTTTGGAAAATAGAAAGTTCCTAGAAGAGTCTCATCTTAATTTGTGAAAATAAGAAAGTTCGCTTGTTCTGAATTGTCTGTCTGTTATTTTGTCTTCTTGATTTGATGGTTTGTGAGTTGTGTATTTGAGTGTAGGCCTATGCATGTTTTCTTGGTGTTTTATGGGTTCTTGGTAAGAGTTATTATTCTGTTTGTTATAAGTGTTCTTGTGTATGCCTGACAAGGTTTGTGAGTTGGTATCACTCACTCACCAACGCGGTGACACTTTGGTGAGTGATAACGAACGTGTCGTGGTGACTGGCAACGCTAGAAGTGTTGGCCCGTCCGCCAGCGTCGCGCCAATGCCGGTACAGCGCTGTTAGCGCTGGACTGACATTGGCACAGCGGTGGACTGGCCACCCTGTGACAGCACTTTCTACACTAGCTGTCAGCGCTGCTTCTGCCAGGCGTAGGCCTACATCTATGTTATGTGGCATGCAGCATATGACGGGTGGCCCAGAGGTGGGGGGATTATGGGGGGTGGTAGCACGTATCTTGTCTTACATGTACACGCTGATCGCTAAACCAACACAGTAAGACACTGGCGACGGGAATATTAGCTAATCTACCAGCTGGATAACAGCCGGATTTGACCTATTACATGCTGGTCGGCATAAAATTCATCCGGTCGGCATGCCGACATTTCCGGCACTGTGGGGAACCCTGAATTAGCGCTTCAACGCTAAATGGTATACCCTCAATAAATAAAGATTATTTGATTTGATTGTTACTCTGGGGACTATCTGAACTGAGGATAGCGGAGCTGCGCAAAATGCCAGAGTTTCAGCATTAAATTGCATAGCAAAACCCAAGTCTCCGGCTGTCTAGGCAGTAGCAGTAGTAGTAAATCATTGACACATCATCATCTGTACATCATTCATCTCATCAATTAACTAGAACGTTTTTATCGTATTACAATGTCACAAGACCATTTGTGTTGAAAAGTGACGTAAAGCAATGATTTACTACTACTACTACTTTTCAGCAATGATGTTCAGTGTTTTCCTTCACTCGCCCAATAAGTGATTTTGGGGAGTTTGCGTGTGTGGTCAGCATGTGAACGACAGTGCATTGAGGAGCTGCTGGAAGGTAAGGTGAACGACTTAACATCTCAGCCAACCAACGTATAATCGACCTGAAAAAATACAGTAGATGAAATAACTTCAGAATTACGTGCCCAGTCAAAGAGAATTCGAATGAAAACACTGATAATATTGTGACAGATATAATTGCTAAGGGGTGACGATTGACATTAACTAGATTGATTGATCCCATAGAATTGGCAAGTCAAGCGGAAATGGAAAACCAAGAACTAGGTAAGTAAAATATTTTCTTTACTTCACTTTTCGGCCAGTATGGCCATTTAAGTGAAAATTCCAGGTATTACAATATCCCATATTGTATAGTTAAAGTAGTAAAGAAAAGACAAAGCCAATAAAAGCATGATCGTACTAAAATCTTCAGTTTAAAGCGTTTGATATGATAAGATGACGATGCTCCTGGCACCTATATGTTACGGGTCTGATGACATGTTGTAGCGCCTGCACTACAACACAGTTTAATGAGTATAAAAATATCAGTATAAATAATGTAAAATATGAAGTTATTATAAAATGAACGACTTATCAAGTCACTATATCTCCATGAAATTGGAGTGATTGTGTAAAAACTACAAGTCTAAGTCAAAACAGTGTCATTGTCAAAACAAATATATAATATATACTATAATACTATATACTATAATAAAAAAAGTAAACCCATTTAGACATAAATATAAATGACATAAACAATTAACAGAGAAACCATTAAGTAAGTAAGTAAATGTCTTCTTTACTTCACTTTTCGGCCAGTACGGCCGGAGACATCATGAAACCACAAAAAATTCTCAAAAATTAAAGACTTACAGTGCCCCCACAGTTGGTAATAAGGTCTGTGATATTGGAGGACATCACAGAGCGATCACAAATAGTAAGTAAGTAAAATGCTTTACTTCACTTTTCGGCCAGTATGGCCATTTAAGTGAAAATTCCGAGTATTTCAATATCCCATATTGTATAGTTAAAGTAGTAAAGAAAAGACAAAGCCAATAAAAGCATGATCGTACTAAAATATTCAGTTTAAAATGTTTGATATGATAAGATGACGATGCTCCTGGCACCTATATGTAACGAGTCTGATGACATGTTGTAGCGCCTGCACTATAACACAGTTTAATGAGTATAAAAATATCAGTATAAATAATGTAAAATATGAAGTGATTATAAAAAGAACGACTTATCAAGTCACTATATCTCCATGAAATTGGTATGATTGTGTAAAAACTACAAGTCTGAGTCTAATAATTAAAACATATAATATAGGTTACATTCCCGAAGGAACTGAATAATTAAACCAGCAGGGGTGTCCCTGAATAGCTCAAATAAGGAATTAAATGCAAAATACTTCCTTCTGATGTGCGCATATTTCGCACAACTGAGAAGGACATGTCTTACAGTGAGACGAGTATTGCAGCACATAGGTCGCAATTCTCCTCTCAATAAATAGCCGTTTGTGAAATAGGCATGGCCAATTCTGGCCCTGCATAAGACAACATCATCTCTTCGGCGTTCCATTGGTGTAAAAGATCGCTTAATGATTGGTTGTACCTCGAACAATTTGCTGGTGACATTGATGTTCCATTCACCTTGCAAAATGTCATCAAGGTAGACCGAGATGTTATACTTGAAATCAGTATATGGTATATAATAAAACTGTTTTGTCTTATCCAGGGCAGCCTTGGCCAAAACATCAGCCCGTTCATTGCCCTGTATTCCAATATGGCTGGGTACCCAGCAAAAAATAATGTCCTTGTGCCCAGACAAGTAGTGACACATATGCAAAATATTGGAAACAATTGGGTTGTTAAGTTTTTGACTCTTAAGAGCCTGCAATGAAGATAGCGAGTCTGTGATGATCATGAACTCCTCGTCATTACTATCCCATATGTATTCGATGGCAGCTTCAATAGCTAACAGCTCTGCTGTGCAAATTGAAGCCTCATCGTTGATACGACAACTAAATTCATGATCATCACAGACAAAGGACATAGCTGTCCTCTTGTCTACCTTTGATCCGTCAGTATACACCTTCCGGTGCCTCGGAAATCTACAAAATAACTCAAGCAACATGCTCTGGAAGACAAGGGGACAGGTGTCTCCTTTCCTGAGATCTGAGAGGTTAAAAAGTATATTAGGCTGTTGGAGAAGCCAGGGTGGACATTCTGGTGGGCGCACAACGCTAATTGCGTCGAGCTCCACCTCCATGTCCTCCAGATGGGGTTGAAGCCTTATACCCAAAGTAGGTATAGTCCCTGGCTTGTTATTAAACAGTCTCTTGTACTCTGGGTTGACAACACACGAGTATGCCGGGTTCTCAGGATTTGCTTTCATCTTCATATAGTATTGCAGGCTCAGCTTCAACCGGCGAGTCTCTAAAGAGGGCTCACCGGTCTCCACCTGAAGACTTTCGATGGGTGATGTTCGAAATGCCCCTGAGCATAATCTCAAACCTTGGTTTGCGATTGGATCAAGTGAATAATGGCCGATAGGAGGCCATTTTGAATTTGATCAAGTCAAAATTTTTCAAGATGCATCCTCTCCTGAAATTTCACATTTTGTTTTATAGTAATGGTCTAGCCATCTAGTACGGTTACCAAAAACCGGCTATGTGAAAGTGAATAATAGCCGATAGGCGGCCATTTTGAATTTGATCGAGTCAATTTTTTTCAAGATGCATCCTCTCTTGTAATCTCACATTTTGTTTTATAGTAATGGTCCAGCTATCTAACACGGTTTACCAAATATCAGCAATGTGAAAGTAAATAGTGGCTGATAGGCGGCCATTTTGAATTCGATTGAGTCTAAAGTTTTTAAAAGGCATCCTCTCTCGAAACGTCACATTTTGTTTTATAGTAATGGTCTAGCTATCTAGCACGGTTTACCTGATATCAGGCCTATCGAGGTAAATAATGCCGATTGTCGGCCATTTAGACTTCGTAAGTTAAAAATTTTCAGGGTGCATCCTCCCCCGAAAACTCACACTTTGTTTTATAGTAATCAGGTAATGGTCTAGCCATCTAGCACGGTTTACCAAATATCAGCCATGCGAAAATGAATAATGGCCGAAAAGGCGGCCATTTTAAATTTGATCAAGTCAAATTTTTTCAAGATGCATTCTCATCTGAAATCTCACATTTTGTTTCACAGTAATGGTCTAGCCATCTAGCACGGTTGACCAAATAACGGCCATGTGAAAGTGAATGATGGCCGATAAGCGGCCATTTTGAATTTTATCGAGCCGAATTTTTTCAAGATACATCCTCTCCTGAAATCACACATTTTGTTTTATAGTAATGGTCTAGCCATCTAGCACGGTTTACCAAATAACGGCCATGTGAAAATGAATAATGGCCGATTGGCGGCCATTTTGAACTTGGACGAGTTGAATTTTTTCAAAATGCATCCTCTCCTGAAGCCTTACAATCTGTTTTATAGTAATGGTGTAGATATCTTGAGCGGTTTTCATGATATTCCACAATATCAGGCCTGCTGAGGTGAATAATGACTGATAGGCGGCCATTTTGAATTTTATCAACTTCAATTTTTTTCAAGATGCATCCTCTCCTGAAACGTTACAATTTATTAGATATTAATGGTGTAGCTATCTTGAGCGGTTTTCATGATATTCCGCAATATCAGGCCTGTCGAGGTGAATAATGGCCGATAGGCGGCCATTTTTAATTTTATCGACATGAAATTTTTCAAGATGCATCCTCTCCTGAAACCTCACAATTTGTTTTATAGTAATGGTGTAGCTATCTTGAGCGGTTTTCATGATATTCCGCAAAATCTTTCAGTCGGATTTACGGATGTTATAAATTAGGTCAAAGTGCTGGGTCAACTTCAAGGTCAAGGTCCAAAAACCTGAAAAGGCACAACTAGGGACCTTAGAGAACATGTATGTGCAATATGACTGTCATCGGCCCAGTACTTTTCGAGATCTGCTCCGGAAACGAAGTGCGCGTCAAAACGTCTAAATAGGTCATAGTTCTGAACCAGAAGTAGGTCAAAGTTCAAATACCCCAAAAGGCACAACTAGACCCCCTAGGGGTGTTGTGTGTAAAATTTGAAGACAATCAGACAAGTACTTTCAGAGATATGCTCCGGAAACGAATTGTTTACGGACGGCCCAACGCCGTAACATCATCATTTTCTCCTCTGCAACCTTGCGTATTGAATTCAGATTAAAAATATTTTAACCTGTCCATTAGCCACCTGGAAGTAACTCACATACCAAAAATTGTTATCCTAGCTTATTTTCTTACAAAGTTATAGGCAAAAGAGGCCAAAAAAAAACGGAGGTAGAATCCATAGCTCCTTCCGTCTCACCTATGGTGACGGCGGGAGCTAATTAAAGACTTACAGTGCCCCCACAGTTGGCAATCAGATCTGTGATGCTGAAGAGCACCACAGAGCGATTACAAACCGTGAGAACACCGTAAGTCACCACAGGCTAATTGTATGGCAATGGCTTCTCTCTGACATGCTGCATTATCCGCCAGGATGCCACAGAGAAACCATTAAAACAATGAAATGAAAAACTAATTATATGGCAATGGTTTCTTTTGGCCATCCCGTCCGTCACCAGGAAGCCAAAGAGAAACCATTAAATTATTACAACCCTTGTAAATCAATCAATGACGATACTATAATATATACTTCAAACATTTTTCAAACAATTTGAACTAAAAATTTATTAAAACCAAGAACGATCCTGTTGTTGAAATTTAACTCGTATAGAGCCCGCGATAAACTATGCAGTGCCAGGAAGAAGTTCAAGTCTGGAATTTTCATCTCCGAAGATCTGAGTCGTCGACGACAAGGCTTATTTTACAAAGTACGACATCATTGTAAATCAGGATCATTCAGCCACACCTGGACCCTGGACCAAGGACGGGAACATATTAGTTCACCTCCCTAACGGCGATGCAAATTTGATCTCAAATGCAATATATATTGAGGCAGCACTAAATCAACCGAGCGATGAAGACCGCAGAACAGTAATAGGAGCCAGCCGTAGACCCAGGAACCAGAATGTCAAGATTGACAGCCCACCACCACGTGACTCGATCTGAAAAATGAACAGTCAACAGACACGACCGGATAGTGCTCCATGACAGTTCGCTAGCGATCACCAGTGGTCAACAGTTTCAATGGTGGGCCTACACACCAACCTCGGTGTCATTGACATCTGTATCTGTATAATATATTATTTATTATTGTTTGCAAATTTAATATGTTTCAGGTAGCATATTTCACGTTTATAGGCCCAAAACGTTGGGCAGATGCTGGTTTGATGTTGGCCTGCCGTTTACGATGCCGGACCGACATTGGACCAGCATTGGTTCAGTCTCTTATTTGAATTTGTATTTATGTGTATGTTTTATAGTTTGCACATTTAATAAGTTTCAGGTAGTATATTTCACGTTTATCGACCCAAGACGTTGGGCGGTTGCTGGTTTGATGTTGGTATGCCATCTACGGGGGGCCAGTATTGGTTCAGCGTCTTACTTGAATTTGTATTTATTATTGTATGTATTATTGCTCACACATTTAATAAGCTTCAGGTAGCATATTTCGCGTTTATTGGCCCAAGACGTTGGGCAGTTGCTGGCATCGGTTCAACGTCTTGCTTGAATTTGTGTTATTGGGCAATTGTTTTACCAGCTGCCTCAATTCCCCAATATCCACTGGCCGGTTTGGCGGTAAATAAACAGAGCATATCGGATGATGTAAAGATGATGACGTGAGGGTGGGGGTGATAGGGCATGGTGGATTATTGAGAGCGTTTGTGTTATATCCCAAGGCTGTTGTCGACCCCGGGACGAAGATAACCATTCCACCTGTTTTACTAATATTATTTTGTGTTATGTCAACCCTGGGGCACTTTTTCATCTCATCTGCACCTTAAAACGAATTACAGGCATTGGGTCGGTTGATATACACTGATTTAGTACGTTTTTGTGTACATGTATTTGAAATTCAGAGTTACCTTGGAAATTCAACATGAAAGTGACGTTGTTCAGTATATTTTTTGGACTTCTGATCATTATTCTAAAAGTGAACAATGCCGAATTTTGCACTTTCACTCGCTCCAATCACAAACCTCAATCTGCTGACTGGCATATTTCACAACGCAATGTTGATTGCAGAGATTTTAGTTATTTTCAAGTGAATGTAGTTATTCATTTGGAAACAAGGAAAGCATCTGGCTTTGGTAGGTGATGGGCAGGTGTGCATCTAAACACAACTGGCCAATCACGATCTACCTCACCGCTGGTGCCTGATTTATGAATTGCTGGCTGCTGGTTGGCAGACGGTGACGTAACAGACGACAGAGACCCCTGGTGTTGGATATGTGTACATGCCACACAAAATCTCAGTGGGTGACTGTGACACTCACTGATAGCTGAGTGTACCCGTTTGCTTACTCATTTAGAGCTAAATGATCTATCTATTCCACATCAGTCTGCTTACAAAAAGAATCATTCAATTGAAACTACTTTACTCAAGATTACCAATGAGGTCTCACCACCCTAAATAAGCCGAAATCCAGGGAGGTGTCTACTAATGATGGAATCATCACACAAAATATTTTTAATGCGGCTGTTCCAACCTCTATTGAAACAAAATAAAATATAAAGAAGTAATAATTTTGTGAATATTTAATAAGCCCACGTTATCTTCTTTGTCAAGGATATCAGATATAACTGTTTCATGATAACCTCGCAGGGATACAGTGGGTTAAAATGATGTGTGTCTGTTCTGTGAAAGAGAGCACGGATTATAGCCCAATTTTAACAGTATTGACTTTTTTACACTCTAGGGGGCGTAGCTCAAAATCTGTCTGGTAAGCATACCCATAGCGGGCCTGTTTTCGAACAAGGACATCTCAAGCTTTATCCTGATATGTCACACTAAATATCTAATAGGGTGAAAAATGGTGAAATCGGCCTGCGGAATTGAAGCAGTTTACATGTGTTTCAATGGGACTGGCATTTGGGGTGGTGAGACCATGACATATCTACCAGTATGGAAAAGAAAATGGTTACTGTATTGACTTGGGGTACTGGGATGATTGCTAGTAGTAGTACTTTTCCTTAAATAACCGGCAATAGCGTGTTTGACATTAGGTCTCTCACGTGGGATGAATGGAGTTACCCCGAGGGAGTTATCCTTCCTATTGTTACTCTGGGGACTATCCGACCCGAGGATAGGGGAGCTGCGCGAAATGTCATGGTGTTTCATCATTAAATTGTACAGCGAAACCAGAGTCTCCGGCCGTCTGGGCATGTCTGGGGGTAGATCCCCTAGACATGCCCAGAACCCCTTATCGGGCAAGCGAAGGAAAACTCTCTCAATAACCCACCATGCCCTATCACCCCCACCCTCACATCATCATCTGTAGATCATTCATCTCATCAATTGACTGCAACGTTTTTATCGTATTACAATGTCACTTAAAAGACCATTTGTGCCGAAAAGTGACGTAAAGCAATGATTTACTACTACTACTACTGTATTGACTTAGTTGGATCTGTCGGCTGTGTTTGATACAATCGACCATGATGCACTCCTCAAGCTTCCTTCATCCTGGTTTGTCATTTCTGGTATAGCATTGGACTGGATCCAGTCATATTTATATGGTAGAGGACAGACGGTCATGATAGGTGAAAATCCATCTGATAGTTACACCATAAAGTTTGGTGTTCCTCAGGGGTCAGTACTTCGACCAATTCTATTCACGCTGTATACCACACCTTTATCCTCAATAATTAAAAAAACATTCATTAGTGAACCACCAACTGTACGCTGATGACATTCAGATGTACTTGGGGATATCGTTACAGGATGCAACTAATTGGATGGCAAAATTGAAATTATGCCTAAATGATATCAAGGCCTGGATGACAAACGCTCAGCTAAAACTAAATCCATCAAAAACTGAATTATTGTTGATTGGCACTGAGCAACAGCGAAAACATTTTCTGTCTTTTTTTCCTACCTCTATTTTAGATCATGATACATCACCAGCTTCTTCGGCACGTAACATCGGAGTCACCTATAATAGTGCATTAAAATTTAATCATCATACTGTAGATCTGGAAGACAAGGGGACAGGTGTCTCCTTTCCTGAGATCTGAGAGGTTAAAAAGTATATTAGGCTGTTGGAGAAGCCAGGGTGGACATTCTGGTGGGCGCACAACGCTAATTGCGTCGAGCTCCACCTCCATGTCCTCCAGATGGGGTTGAAGCCTTATACCCAAAGTAGGTATAGTCCCTGGCTTGTTATTAAACAGTCTCTTGTACTCTGGGTTGACAACACACGAGTATGCCGGGTTCTCAGGATTTGCTTTCATCTTCATATAGTATTGCAGGCTCAGCTTCAACCGGCGAGTCTCTAAAGAGGGCTCACCGGTCTCCACCTGAAGACTTTCGATGGGTGATGTTCGAAATGCCCCTGAGCATAATCTCAAACCTTGGTTTGCGATTGGATCAAGTGAATAATGGCCGATAGGAGGCCATTTTGAATTTGATCAAGTCAAAATTTTTCAAGATGCATCCTCTCCTGAAATTTCACATTTTGTTTTATAGTAATGGTCTAGCCATCTAGTACGGTTACCAAAAACCGGCTATGTGAAAGTGAATAATAGCCGATAGGCGGCCATTTTGAATTTGATCGAGTCAATTTTTTTCAAGATGCATCCTCTCTTGTAATCTCACATTTTGTTTTATAGTAATGGTCCAGCTATCTAACACGGTTTACCAAATATCAGCAATGTGAAAGTAAATAGTGGCTGATAGGCGGCCATTTTGAATTCGATTGAGTCTAAAGTTTTTAAAAGGCATCCCCTCTCGAAACGTCACATTTTGTTTTATAGTAATGGTCTAGCTATCTAGCACGGTTTACCTGATATCAGGCCTATCGAGGTAAATAATGCCGATTGTCGGCCATTTTGACTTCGTAAGTTAAAAATTTTCAGGGTGCATCCTCCCCCGAAAACTCACACTTTGTTTTATAGTAATCAGGTAATGGTCTAGCCATCTAGCACGGTTTACCAAATATCAGCCATGCGAAAATGAATAATGGCCGAAAAGGCGGCCATTTTAAATTTGATCAAGTCAAATTTTTTCAAGATGCATTCTCATCTGAAATCTCACATTTTGTTTCACAGTAATGGTCTAGCCATCTAGCACGGTTGACCAAATAACGGCCATGTGAAAGTGAATGATGGCCGATAAGCGGCCATTTTGAATTTTATCGAGCCGAATTTTTTCAAGATACATCCTCTCCTGAAATCACACATTTTGTTTTATAGTAATGGTCTAGCCATCTAGCACGGTTTACCAAATAACGGCCATGTGAAAATGAATAATGGCCGATTGGCGGCCATTTTGAACTTGGACGAGTTGAATTTTTTCAAAATGCATCCTCTCCTGAAGCCTTACAATCTGTTTTATAGTAATGGTGTAGATATCTTGAGCGGTTTTCATGTTATTCCACAATATCAGGCCTGCTGAGGTGAATAATGACTGATAGGCGGCCATTTTGAATTTTATCAACTTCAATTTTTTTCAAGATGCATCCTCTCCTGAAACGTTACAATTTATTAGATATTAATGGTGTAGCTATCTTGAGCGGTTTTCATGATATTCCGCAATATCAGGCCTGTCGAGGTGAATAATGGCCGATAGGCGGCCATTTTTAATTTTATCGACATGAAATTTTTCAAGATGCATCCTCTCCTGAAACCTCACAATTTGTTTTATAGTAATGGTGTAGCTATCTTGAGCGGTTTTCATGATATTCCGCAAAATCTTTCAGTCGTATTTACGGATGTTATAAATTAGGTCAAAGTGCTGGGTCAACTTCAAGTTCAAGGTCCAAAAACCTGAAAAGGCACAACTAGGTCCCTTAGAGAACATGTATGTGCAATATGACTGTCATCGGCCCAGTACTTTTCGAGATCTGCTCCGGAAACGAAGTGCGCGTCAAAACGTCTAAATAGGTCATAGTTCTGAACCAGAAGTAGGTCAAAGTTCAAATACCCCAAAAGGCACAACTAGACCCCCTAGGGGTGTTGTGTGTAAAATTTGAAGACAATCGGACAAGTACTTTCAGAGATATGCTCCGGAAACGAATTGTTTACGGACGGCCCAAGGCCGTAACATCATCATTTTCTCCTCTGCAACCTTGCGTATTGAATTCAGATTAAAAATATTTTAACCTGTCCATAAGCCACCTGGAAGTAACTCACATACCAAAAATTGTTATCCTAGCTTATTTTCTTACAAAGTTATAGGCAAAAGAGGCCAAAAAAAAACGGAGGTAGAATCCATAGCTCCTTCCGTCTCACCTATGGTGACGGCGGGAGCTAATTAAAGACTTACAGTGCCCCCACAGTTGGCAATCAGATCTGTGATGCTGAAGAGCACCACAGAGCGATTACAAACCGTGAGAACACCGTAAGTCACCACAGGCTAATTGTATGGCAATGGCTTCTCTCTGACATGCTGCATTATCCGCCAGGATGCCACAGAGAAACCATTAAAACAATGAAATGAAAAACTAATTATATGGCAATGGTTTCTTTTGGCCATCCCGTCCGTCACCAGGAAGCCAAAGAGAAACCATTAAATTATTACAACCCTTGTAAATCAATCAATGACGATACTATAATATATACTTCAAACATTTTTCAAACAATTTGAACTAAAAATTTATTAAAACCAAGAACGATCCTGTTGTTGAAATTTAACTCGTATAGAGCCCGCGATAAACTATGCAGTGCCAGGAAGAAGTTCAAGTCTGGAATTTTCATCTCCGAAGATCTGAGTCGTCGACGACATGGCTTATTTTACAAAGTACGACATCATTGTAAATCAGGATCATTCAGCCACACCTGGACCCTGGACCAAGGACGGGAACATATTAGTTCACCTCCCTAGCGGCGATGCTAATTTGATCTCAAATGCAATATATATTGAGGCAGCACTAAATGAACCGAGCGATGAAGACCGCAGAACAGTAATAGGAGCCAGCCGTAGACCCAGGAACCAGAATGTCAAGATTGACAGCCCACCACCACGTGACTCGATCTGAAAAATGAACAGTCAACAGACACGACCGGATAGTGCTCCATGACAGTTCGCTAGCGATCACCAGTGGTCAACAGTTTCAATGGTGGGCCTACACACCAACCTCGGTGTCATTGACATCTGTATCTGTATAATATATTATTTATTATTGTTTGCAAATTTAATATGTTTCAGGTAGCATATTTCACGTTTATAGGCCCAAAACGTTGGGCAGATGCTGGTTTGATGTTGGCCTGCCGTTTACGATGCCGGACCTACATTGGACCAGCATTGGTTCAGTCTCTTATTTGAATTTGTATTTATGTGTATGTTTTATAGTTTGCACATTTAATAAGTTTCAGGTAGTATATTTCACGTTTATCGACCCAAGACGTTGGGCGGTTGCTGGTTTGATGTTGGTATGCCATCTACGGGGGGCCAGTATTGGTTCAGCGTCTTACTTGAATTTGTATTTATTATTGTATGTATTATTGCTCACACATTTAATAAGCTTCAGGTAGCATATTTCGCGTTTATTGGCCCAAGACGTTGGGCAGTTGCTGGCATCGGTTCAACGTCTTGCTTGAATTTGTGTTATTGGGCAATTGTTTTACCAGCTGCCTCAATTCCCCAATATCCACTGGCCGGTTTGGCGGTAAATAAACAGAGCATATCGGATGATGTAAAGATGATGACGTGAGGGTGGGGGTGATAGGGCATGGTGGATTATTGAGAGCGTTTGTGTTATATCCCAAGGCTGTTGTCGACCCCGGGACGAAGATAACCATTCCACCTGTTTTACTAATATTATTTTGTGTTATGTCAACCCTGGGGCACTTTTTCATCTCATCTGCACCTTAAAACGAATTACAGGCATTGGGTCGGTTGATATACACTGATTTAGTACGTTTTTGTGTACATGTATTTGAAATTCAGAGTTACCTTGGAAATTCAACATGAAAGTGACGTTGTTCAGTATATTTTTTGGACTTCTGATCATTATTCTAAAAGTGAACAATGCCGAATTTTGCACTTTCACTCGCTCCAATCACAAACCTCAATCTGCTGACTGGCATATTTCACAACGCAATGTTGATTGCAGAGATTTTAGTTATTTTCAAGTGAATGTAGTTATTCATTTGGAAACAAGGAAAGCATCTGGCTTTGGTAGGTGATGGGCAGGTGTGCATCTAAACACAACTGGCCAATCACGATCTACCTCACCGCTGGTGCCTGATTTATGAATTGCTGGCTGCTGGTTGGCAGACGGTGACGTAACAGACGACAGAGACCCCTGGTGTTGGATATGTGTACATGCCACACAAAATCTCAGTGGGTGACTGTGACACTCACTGATAGCTGAGTGTACCCGTTTGCTTACTCATTTAGAGCTAAATGATCTATCTATTCCACATCAGTCTGCTTACAAAAAGAATCATTCAATTGAAACTACTTTACTCAAGATTACCAATGAGGTCTCACCACCCTAAATAAGCCGAAATCCAGGGAGGTGTCTACTAATGATGGAATCATCACACAAAATATTTTTAATGCGGCTGTTCCAACCTCTATTGAAACAAAATAAAATATAAAGAAGTAATAATTTTGTGAATATTTAATAAGCCCACGTTATCTTCTTTGTCAAGGATATCAGATATAACTGTTTCATGATAACCTCGCAGGGATACAGTGGGTTAAAATGATGTGTGTCTGTTCTGTGAAAGAGAGCACGGATTATAGCCCAATTTTAACAGTATTGACTTTTTTACACTCTAGGGGGCGTAGCTCAAAATCTGTCTGGTAAGCATACCCATAGCGGGCCTGTTTTCGAACAAGGACATCTCAAGCTTTATCCTGATATGTCACACTAAATATCTAATAGGGTGAAAAATGGTGAAATCGGCCTGCGGAATTGAAGCAGTTTACATGTGTTTCAATGGGACTGGCATTTGGGGTGGTGAGACCATGACATATCTACCAGTATGGAAAAGAAAATGGTTACTGTATTGACTTGGGGTACTGGGATGATTGCTAGTAGTAGTACTTTTCCTTAAATAACCGGCAATAGCGTGTTTGACATTAGGTCTCTCACGTGGGATGAATGGAGTTACCCCGAGGGAGTTATCCTTCCTATTGTTACTCTGGGGACTATCCGACCCGAGGATAGGGGAGCTGCGCGAAATGTCATGGTGTTTCATCATTAAATTGTACAGCGAAACCAGAGTCTCCGGCCGTCTGGGCATGTCTGGGGGTAGATCCCCTAGACATGCCCAGAACCCCTTATCGGGCAAGCGAAGGAAAACTCTCTCAATAACCCACCATGCCCTATCACCCCCACCCTCACATCATCATCTGTAGATCATTCATCTCATCAATTGACTGCAACGTTTTTATCGTATTACAATGTCACTTAAAAGACCATTTGTGCCGAAAAGTGACGTAAAGCAATGATTTACTACTACTACTACTGTATTGACTTAGTTGGATCTGTCGGCTGTGTTTGATACAATCGACCATGATGCACTCCTCAAGCTTCCTTCATCCTGGTTTGTCATTTCTGGTATAGCATTGGACTGGATCCAGTCATATTTATATGGTAGAGGACAGACGGTCATGATAGGTGAAAATCCATCTGATAGTTACACCATAAAGTTTGGTGTTCCTCAGGGGTCAGTACTTCGACCAATTCTATTCACGCTGTATACCACACCTTTATCCTCAATAATTAAAAAAACATTCATTAGTGAACCACCAACTGTACGCTGATGACATTCAGATGTACTTGGGGATATCGTTACAGGATGTGACTAATTGGATGGCAAAATTGAAATTATGCCTAAATGATATCAAGGCCTGGATGACAAACGCTCAGCTAAAACTAAATCCATCAAAAACTGAATTATTGTTGATTGGCACTGAGCAACAGCGAAAACATTTTCTGTCTTTTTTTCCTACCTCTATTTTAGATCATGATACATCACCAGCTTAATGGGGAGAAGCATTAGAGTGTAATTTGGATCATCGTGCTTCTTCAGCTCCTTCAGGAACTCCACTTAGGCCAGATATTCCCACAATTGTGTTGCCAATCACCGTCCCCCCCCCCCCCTTCACCCAGAATATAAGATACTGAATCAGTGGTGGAGCTAAATCAGTCACCTAATCCGCCTGATGATCAGGACAATTCCAAGACCAGCCCTCAAGCTGTTGAGGAACCAGTTAGCGAACCAAGCAGTGAGGTTGTGCTGGCTGTGTTCCCGTTGAGACGTTCCACGAGGGAATGTAAACCCAGAAATAAACTTAACTTTTAACTTTTTATTCATGTGATCATAAACATACATTGCCTGTGTTTAAATGTGTCAAGTCTCATGCTTAATTGTTATGCTATTTGAAATGTAAAGGTTGGACATTTTTTTTTAATTAATCTAGTTGTTATTACAATCCTACTGTGGTACTGTTAAAGTATTCTAATTATTTCGGGGCCTAAATGGGGAGGATTGTAATGTATGTTGATTAATGCATGTGTGATATCTCGAGTTACATACATATTTTTATATGAGAGACCTTAATATTGTACGAGTTAATGTCCACTGATTTGAAGTTACCGAACGTCCTTGAACTTCTAGCTTAGGTACTTCCTGTCGAAATCTTTGAATATCATTCAGAATAAAGTCACGTCAAAGTCAGCTGTTGTCAATGTCATTTACTTATAATAAAGATATTTTAAATGTCAGTAATAATCCAATGAGGTCTCACATATTGGCAACGAAGCATCACTGCATGAAGAGCCCATCACTGTTGTTATTTTGTTTTGTGGTAATTTTGAGTTTCACCAAGGCTACTTTTGGGCGAATCAGTGAGTTCAACACTGACGACGATTGACACATAATGATGGAAAGAAAAGGGCAATTTTGCTGAGTGTTTGTGGGGCAAGTATTTATAAACTGTGAGAGACTTGTTGGCTCTAGTTGTGCAAAAAGAAAAATCATATGAAGAACTTGTGAAAATAATTCAGACACAAAAAACCCCAGAGCCCTCAGTAATGATATAACGTTTCAAATTTAATACTTGTTTGCGCCAGGCTGATGAATCAGTGTCCTCATACACTGCTAAGGCTCAGGCTCCATTGCATCCTTGGGCATAGCCAAATCGACCATGGTCGCGGCTACACTAGAATATGCTGGACCATTTCTTGGCAAGATGCTTTTGGTAACGGTGGATGCGCACTCCAAGTGGCTAGACATACATTGTGTTACTAGCGCTACCTCCGCTGCTATTATTTCTCACCTTCGTTATCTGTTCTCAACGCATGGTTTAGCAGAATCCATCGTGACCGACAATGTTTTGATATTTGTCAGTGCTGAATTTAAAAAATTCATGAACAGGAATGGGATCAACCATTGTACTTCCACATCCTATAGCCAAACGTGCGGTCCAAACCTTCAAACGAGCTATGTAAAAGCAGGAGGGTGGTACGCTGGAGGTAAAGTTGGCCCGTTTCCTACTGGTAGTTCCTCAGCTAAACTCCTAATGGGTCGTGAATTACACACTTATCTCAACTTACTACATCCTGACTTATCCTTTGAGGTGAGGAGCGCTCAGGAACGTCAGAAGAAGTGCATCTGAATGACGGAACCGGTGTAATTCGTAGTCATGCTGATCAACTGTGCCCTCATAATGATGAATACTACCCAGTCACCTCCCAGCCACATAACGAACAGCTACCTGAGCTGCAGCCCAAACCAAAGAGACGCTATCCTGTTCGCAACCGACGTCCGCTGCCGTATCTGACAGACTTTCAATCAAAGTAATTATCGCTATTATATAACAACTGTACATGAGCTTTATATTAAAAATTAACAATGTTTCATTATGATGAGAGGAAATGGGATATCTCGAGTTACATATATATTATAATATGACATACCTTAATAGTAAGTAAGTAAGTAAAATTCTTTACTTCACTTTTCGGCCAGTATGGCCATTTAAGTGAAAATTCCTAGTATTACAATATCCCATATTGTATAGTTAAAGTAGCAAGGGAAAGACAAAGCTAATAGAAGCTTGTTCGTACTAAAATATTCAATTTAAAATGTTTGCTATGATAATATGACGATGCTCCTGGCACCTATATGTAACGAGTCTGATGACATGTTCTAGCGCCTGCACTACAACACAGTTTAATGAGTATAAGAATGTCAGTATATAATAATGTAAAATATGAAGTGATTATAAAATGAACGACTTATCACCTAATACTACTGGGACATACCTTAATATTGTTCGAGTTAATTTCCACTGATCTGAAGTTACTGAACGTCCTTGAACTTCTAGTCTAGGTACTTCCTGTCAAAATCTTTGAATGTCATTCAGAATAAAGTCACGTCAAAGTCAGCAGTTGTCAATGTCATTTACACTTACGACGCTTGTTGTTGTTTTCCAGCCCCGCGCTGCCATGACCATGTTGTTCAACGTAGACTCAAAAAGTTATCCTTAGTTTTACAAGTTTATATTGTTTTTTAACCTCCGAATATTCTATTATCTAATGCAATTATAATCAGTTTATAATTATGGGTGGTGGATACTGAAATTTTCACCAGGCAAATATAACATAGTTTGCATACAATCTAATATCTGACGTTTTCAATATACTGTGACCCATCTCTTACACATCTGTTTTAGTGTACAATATTCAATATTGTTTCTTTAATTTATTAGATTACTTGGGTTCACATCCAATTGATTCTTCATATTTTTATTTCAGCAACAGAAATGACAAAAACAATTCCCAGTGCTGAAGGTAGAACACTCATCGGTAATTTTTCTAAGGAGGGTTTGTCAGAAGCAGATATGACACGACTAATTGTAATTGCAATAGAAGAGCAGAGCAGAGCAGTGTGATACCTCTTCTCTTATCAGCACACAAGATAGATGAGCTCTACCATGTGGATAAAGACTTGAAAAGATTAGTTAAAGATCTTACAAAACCTTCTCCAGTTTGCAACTATGTGCCATATGAAGATCACTTGCATGAAATAATCACAATGATTATTTATGAACAACCACTAGATATGGAAAAGCAGAGTGCCTTTCTGATGAAATATCCGAGTATTAGAGATATCTTGTACAAATATGGCAACATTCCGAAGGATATTAAACCAATTTTATATGAATTGTTGAATTCGAGTAAGTAAAATGTCTTTTTTACGTCATTATTCGGCCAGTGTGGCCATTTAAATGACAATTCCTAGTATTATAGTAAAAGTGGTAAAGTAAAAACCAAACTAATAACAGCATGTTCGCACTAAAAACAGATTCAAGTTGAAAAAGTTTGATGATGATATGATGGTGCTCCTGGCACGAAATGTAGCGATTTTGGATCCATCTTCCATAATTTCTGTTATATTTTAAATAACTATGTGATAAAAAAAGTGTTATACATAATAGAACTAGAAGGGTTTAGTTTTTTGTGTTAACAAAAAACTGGAGATGTCTCCCCTCCAGCAGCTAAAGATGTGTCCACAGAGTACAAGCTGACATCGTTGTTGTTGGGCCAGCGTCGCCGGTGCTGGGCAGTATCCATTCAGCCGTAGTCAGTACTTCATGCTGGCGGTACCAGCACAATGTTTTGAACCAAAGCTGGGTCAATGCTGGCCCGCAATCCGTGACGCTGGCCCACATTCAGCGTGGCGCCAAACACGACACAGTAACCCAAAACTGGGCTAATGTTGGGTCAGCGTCGTAGATGGTGGGCCAGCATTGGGTCAACGTCTTGTGTTTGACCGCCTGAAATGAATATCACATACAGACGGAGAGAACGCACAGACACAAACTGAGTGGACAAAGGTAAACCAACATGTCCCCACCTCTTCAGAGGGGAGACATAAAAACGCTAATCAATTTCACAAACTGCTGGATAGGCCTATAAGCACAACTACATGGCCGTCCACAGAAAGCACCATCTAAGTCGTCTAGACGGACTGAACGGCTAGTGCGTCGACCAGGCAGATAGGCCTGGCCTAAAGTTAGCAACATCAATTTGCTTGAAATTCTGAAATATTTGAGTGCTCTCAAATGACAGATGTCATCTTTAGGCCTACCTACCTGGGGCCCCACCTCTTCAGAGGGGAGACATAAAAACGCTAATCAATTTCACAAACTGCTGGATAGGCCTATAAGCACAACTACATGGCCGTCCACAGAAAGCACCATCTAAGTCGTCTAGACGGACTGAACGGCTAGTGCGTCGACCAGGCAGATAGGCCTGGCCTAAAGTTAGCAACATCAATTTGCTTGAAATTCTGAAATATTTGAGTGCTCTCAAATGACAGATGTCATCTTTAGGCCTACCTACCTGGGGAGGCAGCCGAGAGGTCAAGAAGTACCGACGAGGTAGAGAAGGCACTAAGCAGGTGCAGCGCCATGCAGGACATCAGGAAGAAAAAGGCCCGGGTGAAAGACAGATGGCAGTAGTCTCTGGAGCCAGATACTCTCAGAGACCGACTCCTGAGATGCAACCTGAAGGGAGTGCCCTTCACCTACCTACCCCCTCCAACAGACCAAAACGTCTCAGAGGTCATAGCTACAATTAATAAAGTTGATCCCGTGTTAGAACCTGGAAAGTTGCAAAAGCAACATACCAAGAACAAGCAGCACTACCAGGCTTTCCTACAGAACCACTGTCGGGAGCGAACATACAGTGTCCCGGTTGGCCCCTATGCCAAACATTGAACCATCTCTACTGTAACACAACTGCACTTCGTCCCTTTTTTCATTAGCACTGTACCATATAATCACTAATCATATAATCATAATATTAGGTGAACCTCTGTGTCTATCCTACTGTACCTGTATATATATAACATGTATGCCAGACATATCGTCGCCTCGGAGGTAAAGGATTCTATCTGCCACTCTAACGAGTGTCAGATAGGATCCTTTAGCTCCGAGGCGACAATATACTACTGTGCTTGTAGTCTAGTTGTTCAATACCTATGTACCCTTATATACAATGGTTTCTGAAAGCGACACAATCAGGCCAAAATCATCAGTTTTTATTTAGGCTCCTATCCTTGATATGCAGGGCCGGCGGAAGCGGTCCCGTCATGGCCGGACCACATTTTGTGTTGCACATTTACCAGTTTAGTGAGAAATAAGGACGGGATCTAAGTTGATATGAAATACAAGAATAACTTAACCGGGGCTTTCGGCACACTTGCTACGTTGCAGCCCGATAAAGGGTTCTGGTCATGTCTAAGAAACATACACCAAAAATGATCCTGCCAACAAATCAGCAGCCAAAGCAGTAAGAGCCATGAATCAGCTGACTGTATCCAGATTGATTTTAAAGTTTAAAAACGTTCATGCACTCTGCCGAAAGAAAGACCGTATACAGATTACGTAATGCTGTGCAATCTAGACCAGGGTAAAGGGCTGGATATAGGCATGGAGTACCGTACAGACAAGAGCGCCGCCACTTTTGCAGGTGGCATAGCAGAGGCAGAGAGGCATAGAATCAGGCGGAGTTTGTCTTCTGCTAGGTTTGTGTCAGCCATTTTTGATGGCTCTACTGACAGCTCATATCAAGAGGCAGAAATAGTTTATGTTCCCTCCTGTACGGCAGGTAAAATCAATGTATATTTCTCACTTGTTAAAAATATTCGATGAGGAAATGCCGAATCAATTTCAAAAATAATATCAGATGGTTTAGAAAATCTATGTGCAGATTATAATCAAAAACTTGTAAGGGTAGGTACAGATGGCGCTCGTGTTATGACTAGGCGGAATACAGGTGCTGTGCAAAGATTGAGAGAAACAAGAGAAAGTCTATATATAATAGGTGTCCATCGTTTTGGCCACATTATCGTCAGGATCGTGGAGCTAATTATACAGCTTCCCCACCAGGTCAGGCTAGGATTCCTGTCTTAAACGACCACCACCTACAGTACCCAAGTGCCCCCCTCCCTCCCTCTGTAGTAAATGAAACAAAATGATAAGACCTCCTACGTTCACATATTGGCATTGTTCAAGTAATAATCAAGTATCTGTTATTTTATCGCAATAACCAGTGTTTTACTATTGCAATGCCTTTTAACATGATTTTAATTCTGTATGTGATACCATGTAAAATGTCATGTGATTTTAGCAAATTAACCATCTTGTATATGTATACATGTACATATATTTTATCATTTTTAAGACAAATAAGTTAGTAATGACTTTCTTTATGTCAATAAATATCTATCTATCTACTAGTATCTGTATCTGTGTTTCTTGGGGGGTCAAGTTTGCCATTTTGCCTACATTATTTGGAAATTCTTACTGATTTTTATATGCCATTTTGTATTCTGGATTGTAGTTTATACATGTTAATTGTATAATATCCCCTGTTTAACGATTACTTTTCTATATTCAAAATTGTATATTTTGACATTGTTATATGCTGAACTTGACTGAAATTTCTCATGTTATTTTGTAATATTGGCCAATGTGCCTTATCATTTCACATGTCCATCTGGGGCATCTTCTGATGAGAAAGCTCGTATTTTTCTTATATTTCAGATCCTATCGTTTTTTCATAATTCTATAAATTCTGATCTAATCCTAGTATTCTTAGGCTGTATTTTCTTTCTCTCTCGCCAAAATCTACCAGGACTAATTTTGGAGGGAACCGCTGGGATTGGTTAGTTTAGAGGCCACCCTGAACCCCCCTCTCACGTATTAAAGTCAAATCCCATGTTTTGCCGCCAGTTTAGCTCAGTTCACCACGATGTAAACGATACCAAACTTGAAGTCAAGACGCTCAACTGTTTTATCGTTACCTTACCACCTCACCCATACGTCACTCCAGACAGCGCAACATCTGGATCGCATCAATGTCAGTCAGCGGCCGTCCGAGCGAGCGACGATAATTGGTGGAGATACCGGGTTGTTCCCAATGAACGGTGGACCAGCCGTAAATACAAGAAAAAAAGAAGAAGAACTAGGGCCAAAGGCCTCATGTGGTTGGGGCAGAGGGAAGTCAGTGAAATACAGTTTAAAATAAAGTTTTTCAATTATAATATAATTTGAAGGTGTGTCATTCTGATTGATCAGAATGGTGTACTCGTTTATAAGGGCATGCCCCTATATACATGTGTATTAAATCTGTGATTTTGATAAAATTGTGATGTTTTGCTGTTGATCGCAACAAACGCCATGCAACGGCGGCAACAGTAACCGAACGAGGGATGGTGTTTGAATTAAGTGTGCTTATTTTATCAATATCCAGACTGATATCAATGGATAATTAAATGATGCTCATGAATCTTCTTGTCACAACTTGACCTTGACTGAGGTTGGGAATTTCCCAATTTTGTAGTCATGTCAGACCAGCAACAACTTAAATTTGGCTATTTATCATAGAGCTGAATTAAATCTCCAATTCTAGAGGTGTAGGCCTATTGCATCCGATGTGAATTATCAAACCAGCACAGGTTACACAGTCTTCCACGCTTGGCCAACATTGTACAAATGTCATACAAATGTTTTGTGCTTGCTGGGTTGTGACGGGGTTGAAAATAAAAAACCCAATAGTGGCCATTATGATTCTGAGTATTAGGCCTATGTCCCTTTATTCTTTATACATGATGTATGCTAGGGCCTAAAAAAAAATATTGTTTGTTTCCGATTTCCGACCGACCCTATCAAAACATGTGCGACCCAAATTTATTTTATGGATTTCCCAAACAAAAGTTAAGGGATGAGTTACTGGCTGTAGTCAAAGTAACTAAAAAAACATTACGAAAAGGTGAGGGGGGGGGGGGCAAAAATCGTTACGTAATGTACAAATAAGACATGCATGGAAGTGAATTTGGCGCCAAATAAAATAAAAAATAATTCTTACCTACCGATTGGTTGAAGTGACAAAATATAAAATAAAAAATAAAATAAATTTCCTACCTAAAATGACAACAAATCGGATACAAACATATATTTTTTTGGCCTAGCTTAAGTATTACCACTTAAGTATTACCACTTAAAACTCTTTTGAGACTGCCCTATAGGAAGTCGATCACTGCTGAACGATCATTAAATACTTAAAATATTATAAAAAAAATCATTATGAACAGTCTCGAAAGAATATACATAATGTAGACAACCCTACTGATCAGCTGATATGAAGATATAGGCCTGACAATCATCGTGTCATAACGTAGCCTTGATCAGGTGATAAGGTAGGCCTAATACCGGCACCTGACTTTCTATTCTGATATCATCCAGCAACCACCCCAGTTCACTCGTGTCACCAGTGTCTCTCTCTACTTCATGTGACTGGCACTGCAGTGGCGGATCCAGGGGGGGGGGGGGAGTTTATTTTCGCGAAATACTTTAAAGTCCCCTAAATTGGCTATAATTTACCAAAAAATCTTGATAACTCAGTGAACCACCACAAGAGACCTACTCCAGGAGGTAAGAAGAGGTGGATGACCCAGCCCCAGGCCGCAACCACATGGCCACAGTTACGAGCGAAAATCACTGATCAGTGCTGATGCCGCTGTCAACATGCATGGTCAACCCAAGGACGTTCTATACAACGTCCTTGGTCAACCTACTCAGCTGCTATTGCAAACACAACACATTGTCTATGTGTTGTGTTAACGCTGCGTCTACAACGCTGGCCCTGCATTAATGTGTTGTGTTTTCTCAGTAGGGGACAGCATACATACATGTAGGCTACAGTAGATCAGTTGTGGTGCTTGTATATGCAGCAGACCTGCGAGTTTGAGAGGTTGATGTTGAACGTGTACAAAACTAACACGAGGCATTGACCCAATGTTGTTTTAAAGTTGTGCCGACGTCGAAGACGACAGGCTAACATTAGAACAAAATTGGGTCAATGATCCTGTCTGCTGGGTATATATGCCTATACATGATCAGCATGCTGTACGTCATGTACTTAAGCCCACTGTAGCTTTGCAAAGACAAACATGAAAAGGCAGCATCTGCTTACTTTAGAAGTGAACAGGTACTGCGTTTTGGCTTTGCAATGCCTGCTATGATTAATTCCCAGCAAACCAACACATCAACCCAATGTTGGGCCAGCGTCGTACCAGCGTCGTAGACGATGGCCCAACATTGTATTAACATTGGGTCAATTTTATTATCTCGTGTTCGCTGGCACGAGCATCACTTGGGAGTGTTTGCAAACACAGGAGACAGAGAAGGCGGAATTTTCCACAGTTGACGTGTCAGCCTAAGCCAAATAAGGCCACACAACCACCACGTGATCACTATGTGTGTGGAACAGACAAAAGGGACCGTCTACCAAAATCTCTCAAGGAGATGTGAAAGCAAGTGAAGAAGTTCTATAGGGTAGAGGAATATTATATAGGGTCTGAGGATTACTGAATGAAATGCGCCTGTCTACAGGTTTTATGAATGGAGTGACGTCACTTTTTGTCCCAAACCTTTGTCCAGATGAAGATAACAAGGTGACCGGGGCAAGCCCCGCCCACAAAAAGAGTAAAATACAAAATCAGGATATTTGTCAACAGAACATTAACATGGAAAATAACAAGTTTACACCACAACCAAGGCCATTTGATGGTAAACAGGGAGAAGCCATGCAGTGGCTTCGCAAGTTTAAGGGATATGTAGGTGTTACCAACATAGAGGACGGACCGACCTCACACAGTTTTTACATGATGTTTGAGGGATCAGCAGACAACTCGTTCTGCAGTCTAGCAGACAACCAAAAGGACACCCTCCAGCATATCTATGAGGCGATTGAAGAACAGTATGGATATAATAGGAAAAATTCGCATCCAAATTTCTTGCTTCGTTTTGAAAAAAGAAAGCAGAAACAAAACGAAGACGTTTTGGATTACATAGAAGCCATGCGGGCGCTGGCACTACTGACTAGGCACGTATTTGGAGACACATTATCACCAATCCTTCATTGTGAAAGGACTGTCTAGCCATTAGATTGCCGGTGAGACAGCAAAATCCACAAAGAATTAATGAAAGTCGCAAAACAAGTTCAAGACGCGACTGAGGATAGACAGAAAAAACTCAAATAAACATTACCAGGTTACGTCACTACCACCATTCTGACGACAGAAGATTACAAGAACTACGTGATGTTCCAGCTCTTCCAGCGCCCACGACTACTCCACCTACATGTACTCTACCAGACGTACTCCACCAGACGTGATACCACAGTCACCCACAGCGGATGAGTGGTTTCCTGTACAGCATCTACTTCGTGTACGTGACCCGTAGACGCAGGCAGTATCTGGTAAAGTGGCAGGGCGATACATGGAAGCCTGCCGACAACATATCCCCATATCATTAGACATTTCCAATGCCAATAGGCCACGGCGTCGGCAGCGCTTCTGATGATCATTTCTCTTGAGCATTCCCAACTCGCTATTAATGTCATTATTACTAATTGTTATATGATAAAGCATTGTACTATCTCGGATTGACTATCGGAAATGTGCATCTGTACACCTCTTGTACAACACTTGTACACTGGATTACACATAAGTGGATTTATTATATCATATGTCGCAACCTCAGTCTAATTATTGTTTGTGTATCCAAGATAACCCCACCCCCAACCTCAACCCTCCGCGTCTCTGTGATACATAGGCTCGGTCTACGGGGTTAATGCTCAATATTTGAAGTATGTCATATGATCTGTATTTACGAAACTCTCTATAATGCTTGAACTCATACATTAATAATTTTGAATGTGTTTACATATATGTAACATTTAGTAATTATGATAATGAAATTGAAACTAGTGTATCTGGACCATTTTCATATCACATAAGCTATGTGAAATGGGAGTGAACGTAACAGGAGACTATTTTCCGATGCATTTTTTTTTTTATTGTCCATGTATGGTAAATGTGATAGAACTTGGCACATGGCCATTTTCTATCCATATTTGTGTACCCGTTTTCCCACGCATTTATCAGCGGGGGTATTATTGTACTTTAATTATATTTTATAACTATAGTTATAGACAGCATGATCAGATAAGAGAGATTATTCTCTTCAATTGTTGTCAATTGTTGCCCAGACATGCCAAGAAGGATGGAGGCTTGGGTTTCACTATGCAATTTAATGCTGAAACTCCGTGGCATTTTGCACTGCTCCGCTATCCTCGGGTAGGATTGTCCCCGTAAGAGACCTAATGTCAAACACTCGGTTATTTTAAGCTACTACGGCCTACATCAGCGCCTGCACTGATGCGGGTGCTGCATTGGATTGTCTTATATAAAATTATATCATGTATATAAGAATGTGTTACAGATTCTTTGTCCATTTGATAGACTATTTTTACATGTCCTCACTGAAGGGTCTTATCTGCCACCCTATTGACTGGCAGATAATACCATCCAGCTAGGTGTCACACTGCTCGTTTGTTCTGTTTGCATAGAATTGCTAGGTGTCAAACTGTACTGTGGATTATTATTATAATGCAAACAGTCATCCGAAATAATAATACTCCCATTCTCTGATCCAGGCTGCCCACAGTCCACCAGCTCCTATGAGAGATGAACAGTATGCTATTGCTTACGATATTCTCTTTGGACAAACACTTCTGAAGAGACAGCAGACAACTGCGTACAAAACTGCCATAAAAAAAAAGTCTGTCAACATAGTTATAAAAGAGAGCTGAAGAGTGATCCCGTGAGCAGATGTGCATTACATGTTCAGGAAGAATAATCCCCTAAGCGTCTGATCTGCCACGCTTCTTCATTCAGCACTTTTATAAAGATACCAAATCCGACGCAAGTGTCAAATTAGAGCACGAAGTGGCTAAATACTTAGTTGGTTAGTAGTGAAAATATCTGTCAGTTTTATAATTAATATACACATTCATACTGCTTTTATTTTAACTGTTGTACATAAAAAGAAAAATAGTGAGGTTAGAACACCATGATTGTTTTTTTTAAAATCACTACTAAAATCACTACTAAATGTACACATAAGTTGATGAAATGAATGATGTACAGATGATAATGTGAGGGTGGGGGTGATAGGGCATGGTGGGTTATTGAGAGCGTTTTCCTTCGCTCGCCCGATAAGGGGTTCTGGGCATGTCTAGGGGATCTACCCCCAGACATGCCCAGATGGCCGAAGACTTGGGTTTCGCTGCGAAATTTAATGCTGAAACACCGTGGCATTTTGCGCAGCTCCGCTATCCTCGGGTCGGATAGTCCCCAGAGTAACAGTAGGAGGGATAACTCCCTCTGGGTAACTCCATTCATCCCACATGAGAGTGCCACTACTGTGCTCTCTCCAGTGAAGCAGTCACAACCTGGTGTGGACACCCGCCCCTCTCTTTCACCCCCATTGCCTGGCCAGGAACTAGCAGTTCCTGGCCAGACAAGGGGGGAGGAATTACCACAGGTCATCCCTGACCTTGATCCAATTTCGCCCGCTGAAAGTGAAGGTGACCCTCAACCGTCCCCTCGCCTGGACCGAGTTCTACATATCCCGGATCAACATGAGAGGAACGCTAGAGCGAAAAAAAACCGCCCCTGATATCTCCACCCTTGGCACTCCGGGTTCCACGAGAGGACAATGTGGACGTAGAATTCAAATGTTATAACCCAGATTTCTCTGTCTTTTCAGAAACTCGTCACGACTCATCTCCTACTTCTCTGACATTTTCGAAGCAATAATAGTGAGACATTAACGTTATGGTGACAGAAGGGCAGAAATCTTTGCCAACCCACCCCAAGAGAGCGAAGATACAGTATCTACACAGTGATTATTCTCTCAGCCTAAAACTGCAAAACTTTAATACTGATATCTCTCATAAACTCTAAATCAACGGCTGTAAGCCTGTGCATCTTACTTTAATATCTTCACATTCACAGTTTTCATGAACTCTAAATCTACCGCTTCAAACCTAAATAATCAAACATGAAGGTTTTTTTATAAATATACAAACCTTGCTTTGTAATATACTCAAACAATTCAATCGTCCGTTATGCCATAACCTCCGAACATGGACTTGTGTTGTAAGGTTGTAATTAGACTATTACAGTTAACCCTGTAGCCTCATGTATTAGTTTAAGACAAATATCATTTTTTTTATATATATTCACTACCTGATGTACCAGGCCATACAGACTAGGTTAGTGATATACCGTACATTTCCCGAGTTCGTCCCGCCATAGCCTCCAAACACCGTGTGTGTTGTAAGGCTTATACTCCGCTGAAATAAGCATAATGCAGAGTTATCTTTTTTTCTGTTATTTTGCCCAGATCTGCCTATCATTTTAAACAGCTAGTCACTTACATGACGTAGATATGGGCATTTTACCTGCACTGTACACTACCAAGGTTTGACAAGGATTTTGCTCTCCTCAAACGAAACGAGATTGACGATAACAACATATTGTAAAGCAGGGGTCAGTTTAAGTGACGCTAACACATTCCCAAGGACAGCACGTATTAGGCCGATTGGATCTGCTGATTGGATCTGCATGTCCACTGGCGGAAAAGCAGCCATCAGAGAAGCAATTAGCAGGGATTGACCATAATGGGCGGAGGTGTGGATAATGAAGCCTGTAGGGAGAGTGGAAGCGCAATTCTTATGGGCAGAGTAGTATTCACCTCAGTCTCTTGCTGGGCCGCGTTCTATGGTCAATCAACATTATCAGGCAGATTAAACCTCTTCCCAGTCCAGAGCTTGGCAGCATTTGTGGACGCTGGGTGGTCCTGTATTAATGAGATCAGTGGACGCTGGGAGGTCCTGCATTAACGAGATCAGCGTCCTGCCCTGAGGATGGGATCTCAAGGCGATAAATAAGCCGAGTCCTTTCTTGAGGTTGACATCTCAAAGAGAGCCATCAGCGAAAAGTATGAATGGGGGCTGAACAGGACAGATGGCCTGATGGTAGAAGTGTTGTGAGTAGAATATTAAGTGTTTAGAGAAGCTGGTATAAAACAGGACGGTTGACGTCTATGAGGTAAGTTAGGAACCCAGTTACTAGAGATTTTATATTTGAGAGCAGAGTCTTGCTCTGCCTCGATTTATAGTTAAAGACTCAGTTTAGCTATGACTTATATATATATTGATTGTTGTCTGTCTGCCTAACCATGACATGGTCCTGCACAGAGGATTGTACAAATAAAGACGTCGCCAACCTGAAAGTGAGTTATGTGTTATGAACCAGGAGTCTTCGTGTTGTAAACCTACCCGCCACTGGTGGCCGAGACGTCTGGGCATTGTCACCAGAGGGGGTAGAGATTTTATATTGGCGAGCTTGCCAGGATTCTGCGCATGATAAAAAAGCAGAATAATAAAATGTCTCAGACAGACAGCCAGGACAATAAGAAAGTAGAGACAATGATATCAATGGTCAAGTTCGAACAAAAGCCAGTAGCTACATGGGGCTGTGCGAGCAAAGACTTTAAGGAAGGAGAAAAAAAGGTAACACCCTTGCCACGGACACCGTGGACACCTATGTCAGATCGGCAGAAACAGCATGTGCTACGCATATGCGAGGAGCTGGCAAAGTTTCAGGAGCTGACGGAGGAGGAAGAGGAGATGGAAGAGGAGATAGAGGCCGCTATGAGGGAGTGGTGATAAGAGGTAAATATCTTTTGAAAAAGCGTGAGATCTTTATCATAAACTGACTATAAAATGGATCCCGCACAGTTTAAACTATATACAGATGGCCTAGCCAACCTGGAAACTACCAGGGCTAGGCAGGGCAGTCTTTGGAATGTAAAAAGGCGCGAAGAACAAATTGTGCAGCCGTTGGTGCGTCAAACGTCGCCCTGCGATGGTACAAGCACAGCGTGCGTCAGGACGTGGTTCAAGGAGATTGAACTAGCAGGTGCCGAGGCAGGCACAGAACATATCATTGAAATCGCTGCCAGGTCAGCCGCTGGTTCCTTGAGGGGGGAACTAGAGCAGTATATAAAAAAGAAGTTGACTGCACCCACAGCAATAAACAGCCGTTTTGAAGTGCCATGGGCCGAGGTGAAAGCTCACCTACGAAGGGCTTTTCTCCATGTGGACGAAGACAGTGCCCTGAGGGATGAAGTCGAAAAAACACGCCAGAGTGCTTACGAGCCGGAGGCCAGTTTTAGTCGTCGTTTCCGCGAGGTCGCTGATGCTGCGTACCCGACGGATGCTCGAAATGAGGATCAAAATATAATTTTGATCAGAGCATTCGCCCGCGGTTTACGCAGCGATGAGCTAGCTCGCAAGTTGGTGGAAGAGGGTAACCTCACCAGCCTGGAGGACGCGTTCGAGACGTTGGCCGGCTATAGCGCTCGTAAAGACGCTTACGCCTGCCTGAGCCGCCATGTGGAGCCAATGGAGGTGGCACCGGTCAACCCCGCACCACCGCGGCGCAAAGTCGCACCAGAGTCAACAACCATGGTGAGCTTATTGAAGAAAGTTTTGCAGAGCCAGGAGCTGTTGCAGACCAAGGTTGCCAAACTTGAGGCGCAGACGGTGCCCCGTTCGGCGCCTGCAGCCCCCTCGGCTCGCCCTACCTATAGGGATGGAAGACAAGAACAACCCCGGAGCTCTCCTCGCGACAGGGGCTCTCCTCGCGACACCACGGCTAATAGGACCCCCAAAGGATAACCTCGCTGCTTCCAGTGCGGACGCGTAGGTCACATGAGACGTGAGTGCCGCCAAAGCCAGTCGGAAAACGGACAGCTGTCGTAGGAGCAATCTCAGGTCGACCAGTGGTCGATCTGCAGGTAGGCGGTCTGAACATCGGTGCCTTGGTGGACACAGGCGCCTCTTGCACGCTCCTACGACTAGACATTTTTCATAAAATAGCTGATCTTGCTCATCGCCAGCAAATTCTGGCCAATGCCCCAGCATTACGAGGCGTTTCCGGCGCAGCGTTGGACGTCAGGGGTGCGACTGAAATCAAAATCAAAGGAGTGGCACAGCCAATCCGGGTTACGATTTTAGGCGACCTGCCGTGCAAGATAGTGCTGGGAGAAGATGCCTTACAGAATGGAAAAGGTATTATTGATTTCCATAGAAATGTATTGAGATGGTATCAAAAGGAGTGGCCGATGCGACGCATCGAACACGCCTTTGAGGCCAGTCTGGGGCAGTATTACCAGAGACTGGGGATGAGCAACTAAATCAGTTGATACAGGAGAATGCTGATCTGTTTTCTGCTAAAGGTGAGCCTAATGGTTTTTGTCCTACCACCCTCATAAATATCAAAACCAATCATCCTCCCATAAGTCAGGCTGCATATAGTTCCCCATTATCCAAACGTAAACTCGTAGAGGAGGCCGTTGCGGATATGTTAACCGAAAAAGTAATCAGGCCAAGCCATTCGGCTTGGGCTATCGCAATTACCCAATTACACAAGTAGGCGGAAGTACCATTTTTAGTACTCTAGATTTAAAGGCCGGGTATTGGCAATTGCCGGTTGGCGAAGAGTCAATTGAAAAAACAGCGTTTAGGTGTCATTTAGGCCATTATGAATTTGTACGCATGCCTTTCGGCCTAACGAATGCACCTGCTGTTTTTCAAAGAACGATGGACCAGGTTCTTTCCGGTCTCATTGGCTGTATTGTGATGGTCTACCTGGACGATATAGTCATATATAGCCGCAACGAAGAGGAGCATATACAACACCTTAACCTTGTATTTGATCGCCTTCGTGCAGCTTGATTACTATTGAGTGAGTAAAATATTTGCTTTACTTCACTTTTCGGCCAGTATGGCCATTTAGGTGAAAATTCCAGGTATTACAATATCCCATATTGTATAGTTAAAGTAGTAAAGGAAAGACAAAGCCAATAAAAGCATGATCATACTAAAATATTCAGTTTAAAGTGTTTGATATGATAAGATGACGATGCTCCTGGCACCTATATGTAACCTATATGTTGCAGCGCCTGCACTACAACACAGTTTAATGAGTATAAAAATATCAGTATAAATAATGTAAAATATGAAGTTATTATAAAATGAACGAAGTCACTATATCTCCATGAAATTGGAGTGATTGTGTAAAAACTACAAGTCTATGTCAAAACAGTGTCATTGTCAAAACAAATATATAATATATACTATAATACTATATACTATATTAAAAAAAGTAAACCTATTTAAACATCAATATGAATGACATAAACAATGAACAGAGAAACCATTAAGTAAGTAAGTAAAATGTCGTTCTTTACTTCACTTTTCGGCCAGTATGGCCAGAGAAATCATTAAACAACAAAAAATTCTCGAAAAATTAAAGACTTACAGTGCCCCCACAGCTGGCAATAAGGTCTGTGATATTGAAGAACATCACAGAGCGATCACGAACCGTGAGGACACTGTAAGTCACCACAGGCTAATTGTACGGAAATGGCTTCTCTATGACATGCTGCATTATCCACTCTAATCTCTATATAGTGTAGGAGGAACACGGAACGTTCCCTTTATGTCATCTTGTACCACTCTAATCTCTATCTAGTGTAGGTTATATAGGAGAAAGTTCCCTCCCTTCATGCCATCTTCAACCCACTCTAATCTCTATCTAATGTGGGAGGAACATGGAAAGTTTCCTTTATACCATCTTGCACCACTCTAATAAGTAAGTAAGTAAGTAAAATGCTTTACTTCACTTTTCGGCCAGTATGGCCATTTAAGTGAAAATTCCAGGTATTACAATATCCCATATTGTATAGTTAAAGTAGTAAAGAAAAGACAAAGCCAATAAAAGCATGATCGTACTAAAATATTCAGTTTAAAGTGTTTGATATGATAAGATGACGATGCTCCTGGCACCTATATATAACCACTCTAATATGTAGTAGTAGTAGTAGTAGTAGTAGTAGTAGTAGTAGTAGTAGTAGTAGTAGTAGTAGTAGTAGTATTTCACATGTTATATAAATACACAAATGTATAGAGATCCAAATAAATACAGTACACATTTGTGTAGGATATATCAATAAATATTAGTTAAGTTATTTCTTCTGAGTTTCTCTGTATGATCTGATGATATACAAATGAAGCTAATTTCTTTATTTTATGTTCCTCAGTTTCTGTTAGTTTTTCTATAAAACTGCTGTAAGATGTATAATTCGATCTCATTTCTGTATAAGCAGGACATAACATTAAGAAATGATAATCATCTTCTAATGCTATAATATATAATTCTTTACAGAAAATTCACAATCTGCCATTAACAAGTTTTTATGTCGTCCTGCTTCAATTTGTAGCATATGACTGGAACATCTTAACCTGGATAATGCCTGTCTAAGGCGTAAAAATATTCCCATTGTGTCTAATTATTCATAATCTAATTGAAAAGGCAAATAATGGGCCTAGTATACTGTGCTGTGGTACACAAAGGGTCTTTCTTTTTACTTTTAATTCAATTATTTTCATAGTGAGATTATTTGAAGACATCTACAATAACACTAATGTGGATTATTACAATATATTTTAACACATGGTTACAATGTAAATACATTTAGAGCACTTTAACATGTATAAACTTCAATCATGTTGTTGCTTTTGAAGAGAAAGGGTCCTTAAATTTAATTTATAATTTTTTCATTAGCTTCTCATCATATGGGATATTATCTCAACGATTTAAAAAGCAAATAAAGACGCTGCTAATGAATCTTCTGTTTGTTTTGTAAGGTATGATATCCAAATATATAGGTCACATAATATGTTATACCATGGTGCACAAAGGGTCAAATTGCCAAATTTGTCCAAAATTTTGCACTTGTTATCCCCCCTAGCCATATTCCTGAGATGTCAAGCTTTCCAACGGTACATGATAAGTGATGTTGTTTTTTCATGGGAGGTTGATTCAAATTTTGGTCACTTTGCTGCTACACTAATAGTGTGTACATACATTTGCATCCCTATTCCGCATCTGGTCTGTTTTTCCCTTCCGCCTAGTCCAACACTGCCGGACTAAATAAAAGAATGGTTTTGTTATTAAATAATATGACGTCATACTTCTATTGCATAGCATTACCTCATATTTTTTTATTCTAAATAAACAATTCACTATATTATGAATAAAAAAGTGCATAAATATGAGTGACATACATTTTCAACCCACAATGTACCTGATGAAGGCCCGTTTTTATGTGCTGAATGCTATGGCATTCAGCACATAAAAACGGGCTTCAGTGGTGAAAGGGTTAAAGGCCGAAACATTGATACAATAAACAACCAGATGAAGTACATTCTGTTTCTGTTATCTATTTTCATTCCTAAATAGTGCTTAATCATATGCTGCTTTCTGTACACTATTACTGCTGCATGAACACTACTCTTGTGTAATGTTTCATCAGAGACTAAAGGGAAGCTTGTTCACTACACCACACAATTATGGAACAGTGAATTTTGGGCTAGATACGCGACGGGAGATACCTTTCAGGAAATCCATGACAGAAGGTCACAATGCATATCTCCTGGTGAAGCTCAGGAAATACCCTCTCCACCTTCAGAATCTTGGGGATGGCAGATCACAAAGACAGATATGGCACACATAATGCCACTTGTTTCTGTCATTGTACGCAAAAAATCTCTACGTATCACACCGGACACAATACCAAAGAATGTATACTCCACAAAAATAAAAATTCAACCAAGGTCAATCTTAAACAACGGGACAGTGGAGGCAAGAAACTTCCTGATAAAAAAGTATGTGCACCAGCAGGGTCTGTTTGAGCTGTTGCCTGATCATTGTCCTCAAACATGGGTGTTCAGGTGTACCAACAGCAGCCAGCTCTTCTTTGCATCTCGTATAACTGGAACCGTTTTTTAAATTAGGTTGGATGTTCGACCTACACCCTTCTCTGGCAAGGTAGTAGATCGTTGGCAAGCATTCTCTTCACCAACTGGAATGCACCTGGATAGAGATTTCTGTATGTAGCAAATAGTAGCGACACTGCAGGCATCTACACCATTGACGTAGGAAACCAAAGAAGTGTCCTAGTCAAAATTTAAAGAATGGAAGTGAACATTGCACTTAGATCTTTGATGTCACCGTCTCTACTGATGGCCTTTTTCATGATGTGAGTGGGAATGACCAAATTTATCTGGTAATATTTTATTCCAGAGTAAAGCACATATTGGAGGATTAAATATATATACTGAATTTGCCTCTTACCATTAGCATTACCTATTCTTCATTATATACATAGCATAATCTCTTCCACTTATCAATAGAAAATGCAGAGAGAAGACATGTTCGTGCAGCTTTTGCATACCCACCCCCCAGACTACGAAGACGTGGAACGACTACTCCAAGAGACAAGCGAGGATGGTGAACGAGATGAACTAGAACTGTCGCCGGGTTTCTTCAACCTCCTGGGGCTGGATCCAGAGGCTTCTCGGGAGAGCAATAATGGGGACGATGACCCAGCCGCCAAGCGCCCCTGGAAGGGAAATGAGTGGGATGCTGAGAAGGATCCAGAGTTCTGTCTTCCGCAGGAGAAATGGTGTCCCCCAACAGCAGCCTGCACCATGGCAACCACACCCCCAAAGCCGACGACTGACACGCAGGAGAGATGGTGTCCCCCAGCAGCAGCCTACACCACGGCACCCCCACCCCCAAAGCCAACGACCAACATGCAGGAAAGATGGTACCCCCAACAGCAGCATGCAGCACGGCACCCCACCCCCAAAGCTCACGACCAACACGCAGGAGGAAGCTCCATCCTGGGTAGCCATGCAGTCCAGAGACCTCCAGCGAACATCATACTGGCTGAAGGAACTGGTCAGCACCATAAAAGAAAGCCAAACCATAGCTCTCGACCAGAATTCTAACCGGCTAGTGGTCTAAGTGAGTGAGTAAAATGTCTTCTTTATTTCACTTTTCGGCCAGTATGGCCATTGAAGTGAAAATTCCAAGTATTACAATATCCTATATTGTATAGTAAAAGAGGTGAAGAGAAGATCAATCTAATAACAGCATGTTCGTACTAAAATATTCATTTTAAAAAGTTTGATAATATGATGATGCTCCTGGCACCTATATGTAACGAGTTTGATGACATGTTCTAGCGCCTGCACTACAACACAGTTTAATGAGTATAAAAATATAATTAATTATAAAATGAACGACTTATCAAGTCAATATATCTCAATGAGTGATTATGTAAAAACTACAAGTCTTAATAATTAAAACATATAATAAATGTTACATTCCCGTAGAAACTGTATCAAAAAACCTACAGGGGTATCCCTAAATAGTTCAAATAGGGAATTAAACGGAAAATATTTCCTTCCGATATGCGCATATTTCGCACAACTGAGAAGGACATGTCTTACAGTGAGACTCAGCTGGCCTTCCCTTCTGGCATTTCGGCAATGCCACCGCCACCAGCTGGATTTGTGCTACCCCCACTTACACCAGTGCTTCCCAGGGATATGCCTACTTCATTCATACCATCCCTTCAACATGTTCAACCTATGTCGGGGTGCGCCGCCCCTCACCAAGTGCGCAAGGAACGTGGCCAATAGCCCACTTTCCAGCCCCATTCCCAGCATCATACAACATTAAGAAAAAAGGGGCCTTTGAAAGTCTCGATCATCCAGATTTTCTTGAATTTGATATTATGATCACTACATTTGTTTATTTCACTCTTTTAAGTAAATGTTTTAACCTGACCCTCATGTTGAAAAGGACAACTGCCAGGAACATTACAATTCACATGGCAAAAGTTTTTTCTAGACTATGGCAGATTCAACATCAACAAAGATTAGAAGAAAAATAGACATAAATATAAACATAATGTGTTCCATTACAGATGTATTCATCAACAATAGACATAAAATACTCAGCGATTGCACTTCAGTACCATATAAACATCATGTGTGCCATTCCATCAGATATATTTGATACTATCAGTATTGAGTGACAATAGGCATAATATATTGTACTGTAATCATAATGCGCTCTGTTTTATCAGGTATTTTTGATATACTCAGTAGTTTTCTATATGTATATATATATATATGTGTGTGTGTATATCTTCATTAATAAAACTTTGACCCAAGATTGAGCGATGTTAAAAATATTTGGTAGCTTGTCTTATATAAAATTATATCATGAATATAGAGTGTGTTATGGATATGTACTCACTGCCAACATATTGTTCTGTTTGCATAGTATTGCTAGGTGTCAAACTATACTGTGGACTATTATTAAGATGCAAACAGTCATCCCAAATAATAATACTCCCATTCTCTGATCCATGCTTCCCACAGACCATTAGCTCCAATGAGAGCTGAACAGTATGCCATTGTTTTCGATATTCTCTCTGGGCAAACACTTCCGAAGAAACAGCAGACAACTGCGTACAAAACTGCCATAAGAAAAATCTGTCAACATAGTTATAAAAGAGAGCTGAAGAGTGATCCTGTGAGCAGATGTGCATCACATATTCCGGAAGAATAACGTCCAAAGCGTACGATGTGCCACGCATCATTGAGTACTTTTATAAAGATAGCAAATGCGACGGAAGTGTCAAATTAGTGCACAAAGTGGCTGAATTGTTGGTTAGCAGTGAAAATATCTGTCAGTTTTATAATTATTATACACATTCATATTGCTTCTATTTTAACTGTTGTACATAAAAAAATAAATAGTGAGGTTAGAACACCATGATTGCAATGTTTTAAAAAATTCCAGTTGATAAGATAATTATCGACATAAACATTCATTGAAAATAAATATGTTTGAAAATCTATCACATATATATGTCAAAAATATGCTTGCATTTCAGGAATTTCAAGGAACAAGAATGGGTGAACACATCTCCAAGTCACCACAAGAAACGACCAGCATTTAAAAACAAGCCTCCCCTCCAACCAATCACGAGCAACAGTCCAATGGATAGGTTGCAGATAGATTTAGTTATGTCAGACCAATGCAAGAAAATCACTTAGTGTCGCAGGTACTCCAATAAATAAATTCCATGGGTATTCCTTCAGAATAGGAGGTGCAAGTAGTTTAGCGGCTGCAAATGGTCATACAGAGGCACAGATCCAGTCAATGGGCCACTGGAAGTCAGGTGTTTTTAATAAATACATTAGCATATCCACGATTGCCACATCGTAATCGTTAAGGCATCCAAAAAAGTGCACAAATTATTCCCTCACAGAATTTCGAATCATATTAATTTTAATAATACCAAAAATGATTGGCAATAATGGTAAATGTAATAGAACTTGGCAGGTGGCCACTTTCCATCCATATATCAGTACACTGAATATTTTATTTTCTGTCAAAGGTGTTGGGGATACAATATGTGAAATGCAAGTGAACTTAACAGTAGACTATTTTCCTACGCATTTTTTTTTATTGTCAATGTATGGTGAATGTGATAGAACTTGGCATTTTTTATCCATATATCAGTACCCATTTTCCCACGCATTTATCAGCGGCAAAATTATTGTACATTAATTATATTTTATAACTTCAGTTTTAGCAAGCATGATCAGATAAGAGCGATTATTCTCTTCAATTGTTGTTCAGTGTGCATTTATAATGTATTTACGTGTCTTTATCATCACATATGATGCGCAAATGTTTGTAAAATTCAAAGAATTGCAACAGGAGGTTGTATTTCTTTTAGTTTTTCTTGCAATTTAATTTTAGGTATATCTAATACTGTACTTGCTTAATGCAGAGAACATTTGCTGTTCAGTACTTTTTATCGTACAAAAAACAGACACATAAAATGGGGAAAATTTGTTTATTAAAAATAAACATCAAATTAAACGACTACAAATAAAAAGGGCTTCACTTCAAATGTTGTTAATGTAAACGTGGTTGTAACAGAGTGAAGCCCTAAGACCAAAATAGGTATAAATTTACTTGACAGTCAGTTAACAGGATTAACCAGTGAATATTTATACATGTCTCTAATTGATCTAATCTACTATGAATATTTATACATGTCTCAAATTGATCAAATCTACTAGGACTATTTATACATGTCTCTGATTGATCTAATCTACTATGAATATTTATACATGTCTCTGATTGATCTAATCTACTATTTAAATGTGAACTTTGACTCTTGTATCATTACAAACAAATTAGATAATATCAACCAAACTATCAATAACAATCTAGTAATTGTTCACACAAAACCAAACCTATCAATAACAATCTACTAATTGTTCACATTAATATATTAATGAACATTGACTCTTGTATCATTACATACAAATTACATAATATTGACAAAATCAATCAATAACATTATTAAACAAGATTATCTGTTGTTGAGGAGGGTATGAAAACGGTCAGAAGAAAAATGAACAAAAAACTTGCAGCGGATGGAAGCGGGAGGAGGTGGGATTTTCTTGATAGACATAGAATCTGCTATATAAATTTATATTTCTTTCGGATTAATTTTTGGTTTGGATGACCCTCAAGATTTCATTGCTAAAAGAGACCGTTACAAACAAATCGAGATCCGAACAAACCACGAATTACATAGCTTGGGATTCGCCTAAGATTAATAATCTATTTTGTGTCCGATAAAAAGAGCTTTCATTTTACGAAAACTCTGTATTTATCGTACAAAAAACAGACACATAAAATGGGGAAAATTTGTTTATTAAAAATAAACATCAAATTAAACGACTACAAATAAAAAGGGCTTCACTTCAAATGTTGTTAATGTAAACGTGGTTGTAACAGAGTGAAGCCCTAAGACCAAAATAGGTATAAATTTACTTGACAGTCAGTTAACAGGATTAACCAGTGAATATTTATACATGTCTCTAATTGATCTAATCTACTATGAATATTTATACATGTCTCAAATTGATCAAATCTACTAGGACTATTTATACATGTCTCTGATTGATCTAATCTACTATGAATATTTATACATGTCTCTGATTGATCTAATCTACTATTTAAATGTGAACTTTGACTCTTGTATCATTACAAACAAATTAGATAATATCAACCAAACTATCAATAACAATCTAGTAATTGTTCACACAAAACCAAACCTATCAATAACAATCTACTAATTGTTCACATTAATATATTAATGAACATTGACTCTTGTATCATTACATACAAATTACATAATATTGACAAAATCAATCAATAACATTATTAAACAAGATTATCTGTTGTTGAGGAGGGTATGAAAACGGCACACAGACACAAAGTGTCTGACCCCCACAACACAAACTTACGAATGCATCGTAAGAGCATATATGAATTCCAACCTCTCATCTGTCTAATCCACCATTACTTGCGACATCAGAAACAACACTAATTCTAAATAGTGAAGTGCTATATAGTCTGAAATTTAGTTTTAAAATTGAAATTAGGAAGTCTACAGAAGTGAAACTTGAAATTTACATGTAATCAATAGATAACCAAATAAAAAAAAAAATTCCAAATGTAGATAATAAGGGACACATTATCATAACATCTATTGTATTTATAATTCCTGAAGCAAGTCTGAGTAGTGTTTTGACTGGCTGGATTTATATGTCAGTGGAATTTTATTTTCTGTAAGTGTAAAATCTGACCACAGAAGTATACAGACCTCATTTTGAGCTGACCTAGGTATTGCAGACACACTTTGAAAACATAAGAAGACCACAAAACATAGATTTAGAAGGATTTGAAGCAAATTAGGAACATGAGGAAATGGTCCACATCTTGAGTATTGCTGTATTCACTAAAAATGGTGTTTACATATACATTCAAAAGCAAGATCTAAAGAATTCTAACAAAAAATAAAAAAAATTAATAATAATAATTTCTTACTCACGCAGTTATTGACGAAAAAGCAAAATTTTAGCTTTTTCTTCTCTTCTACGGGAGAAGAAAAAGGAAATAAATCATTCACATTTAAAGTAATTCCACCTGTAAGAATGAGCTTGTGGATATTGTATCAAAAACCGACTGGCTGAAATCGGGTTGGCAAATCACTCCCCATCATGTTTTCCACTGTTAGAACAGCTGGCGCAAGTCCTGCCGAACTAACAAATGGGAAATCATATGTTTGGTTCTTCACAAAGTTTATTGCATCTGGCGCAAGTCCGGATGCATCCTGCCCATACTTGTTAGCACTGATTTCAGCAGCTGGCGCAAATCCTGATGCTAGAATAAACTAATTCCATCTGTAAGAATGAGCTTGTGGAAATTGTATCAAAAACCGACTGGCCGAAATCGGGTTGGCAAATCACTCCCCATCATGTTTTCCATTGTTAGAACAGCTGGCGCAAGTCCTGCCGAGCTAACAAATAGAAAATCATATGTTTGGTTCTTCACAAAGTTTATTGCATCCGGCGCAAGTCCGGATGCATCCTGCCCATCCTTGCTAGCACTGATTTCAGCAGCTGGCGCAAATCCTGATGCTAGATTAAACTAATTCCACCTGTAAGAATGAGCTTGTGGATATTGTATCAAAAACCAACTGGCCCAAATCCAGTTGGCAAATCACTCCCCAACATGTTTGCTATAGTTAGAACAGCTGGCGCAAGTCCTGCCGAACTAACAAATGAATAATCATATGTTTGGTTCTTCATGAAGTTCATTGCATCTGGCGCAAGTCCGGATGCATCCTGTCTTGCAGTAGTTTAATTGAATAATTATATTGCTTTTACCTCACACTCCTACACTTGGATACTCTTCCGAATTATTTTAATTTACAAATTATTTATTATATATATATATATCTAAGTAAGAATGATGAAAGATTTAATTATTGTGGCCATTTTTTTCGTAGGATCCACTTGAAACCTAAGGTCACTTTGGCAAAGCCAGAGAATAGCCTACAGGAAAACCAGCCCCTGGGATTATTCCAGAGTCATCACAAATTGGCATAATTGCATTAATTATATAAAATGAAATCAAGAGATTATCAACTATATCTCTTCTCATTAATTTAAATTATTACTAATGAGAACGTTAAATCTTAACTTCCTAACATGAATTATTTTTAAATATCCTTATGAGCACTAATATTGTATATTTTAATTTGAGATTAAGAGTGGCTGGTATGTATGCTTCATTGACCGAAAGTAACAAAAAAAGAAAACTCCATTCAAAGAGGAAAGGAGCCAAAAACATAGTTTTGACAAAGACCTATCTGAAACCGAAAGCTGTACTGGCGAGGCCAGAAAATAGCCCACAGGAAACAAATCCTGACAGGAATCAGTGGGTCCACTACAAATTGGCATCAGCCAATGTGATTATCGCCTCCAGAGTTTATCAATTCTTGCTAAATCAAATCCTAGAAACAACAATTGCTCCTCTTATTTATTTATATTATTTGTAAATTTTTGCCCTACAAATCACACGATAAAATGTACCCAAAAAATTCAAGTAACAAAGATGAAACTCCAAAAAATGAGGAAAAAGGCCAAAAACATATGTTCCTGACAACAAGACCTATCTGAAACCCCATAAGGCCGCAGTGGCAATGCCAAAGAATGGCCCACAGGAAAAACAGTTCCTGAAAGGAATCAGTGAGTCAACCACAAATTGGCATAAATGCATAAAAGCAGCCAAAGTGGTTATCGCCTCCAGAGTTAATCAATCTTTGTTAAACAAATTCTCTGAGACAATTATCATTGATTTATAAAATTAATATTGTCTATTGCATTAAAGTGAGCACCATCTCAAATGTTTACTCAGCGAATCACAACAAGAATCAATCTTCTTATCAAGATAATTTATAAAGTTGACCCTGCAAATCACACAATAAAATGTACCCAAAAAATTAAAGTAACAAAGATGAAACTCCCAACGAGGAAAAAGGCCAAAAACATATGTTCCTGACAACAAGACCTATCTGAAACCCCATAAGGCCGCAGTGGCAATGCCAAAGAATGGCCCACAGGAAAAACAGTTCCTGAAAGGAATCAGTGAGTCAACCACAAACTAGCATAAAAGCAGCTAAAGTGGTTATCGCCTCAAGAGTTAATCAATCTTTGTTAAACAAATTCTCTGACACAATTATCGTTGATTTATAAAATTAATATTGTCTAAAGTGAACGCCATTTCAAATTTTTACTCAGCGAATCACAACAAGTTAACATAGTACTTTTTCACCTGAATGAAACCAAAATTTGTATATAACAAAGATGAAACTATTTTCCATCCACCTTGACATATTAAAAGTTATGGAAGCATCATCCAAACCCAAATTTGGATGCAAAAATGCAAATGATTTTTTCATTATGTCATTCCGCAAATGTTTGATAAATGAGAAACCGATCAGTGTTACTCTGCATTATGAGAATTCTTGTTTAATGCTCAATTTGTTAAATTTGATAATTTAATAACAACGGAAATTCACGATTGAAACAAAGAATGAGTGAACGATAATGTAAGGTTTTGAGACTGACTAGACCACATGGAAAGCCAACAATGTCAATGAGACAAAGATAAGGGTCATAATCCAAATAATTGGTCAGACAGATTCAATAACAACCACGCAAAGCTGTTATCAAATATATACACAAACTATTAAAAATATTTGTAACATAAATTTTATTTATAGATCTTTATAGTCATAAAAAAATAAAGTATAGACAGCTACAAATTTTTAATGTGCAATTGGTTATCGCCTCAAAAAGTTCATCAAATCTTGCTATTTTAAATCAAATTTAATACTGGTGAACTATCACCACTCTCATTGATTTAAATTAAATCAAAATTATATGGTCATTGTGCTTTTACCTTAATTTAAAGTTAACACTAGCGCTTAAATTTCTAAGATTGTATATTTTTTAGTCTACATTTTATTAAAATCATGAAAGAACAGTCCAAACCAAATTTAATCCAGATGAATTTTGTATTATGAATTTGTCACTCAAAAAATATGTCACTAGTGACTGGAAGTGCTGCCGACTATTACACTAATAATGACGATTCAACCAGTCTAATGGTAGACTAGTCTACATCATATATTTTAATTTTTATTCCATGAAAATGAGGTTAAGCAGCGCAAATTTTTTGATTTCATGAAATGAAACGAAAAGCGATTAGACTAGGCCTATATACGTTTTTGTGGACAGCTACAATTTTGTAATGTGCAATGTCTAGAATTAGACTATTAGATTTAAAATGAATTAGACCAAAGTCTAGTCCTAGCCCCGGCCGGCTAGGCCAGGAGCCTATCAGTATCATCCTATGGCCATAGTCTATAGACTATACTAAACTATAGTATAGTCTGAGTCTACTAACAGTTAGAGTAATAATTAGAGCCGAGTCTAGACTATATCTAGACTCCAGTAACTTTGCCATTTGATTAACAGCGCGTACGGATGATACTATCAATAATAGTTAATAAAAACACGAATTCAGCGTGAGCGATAATATAAGAATTTGAAGTGGACTTAACCATGTGACTGCGACCGGATCGATGTCGGCGATGTCAATCGAAGTCATAATCTAAAAAACCACTGACACATGGTTGAACATATTCAAAAACAATGCAGAACTATATCTATCATATAAAAGAACTATTGAAACGTATTTAAAATACAAGATTTTCTTGATAGACATAGAATCTGCTATATAAATTTATATTTCTTTCGGATTAATTTTTGGTTTGGATGACCCTCAAGATTTCATTGCTAAAAGAGACCGTTACAAACAAATCGAGATCCGAACAAACCACGAATTACATAGCTTGGGATTCGCCTAAGATTAATAATCTATTTTGTGTCCGATAAAAAGAGCTTTCATTTTACGAAAACTCTGTATTTATAGTCCAATTAGTTCATTGATTGTACCAGATCTGTAGTAATTATAAGTACTTAATGATGTGCAGGCCTACTTTTCCATGTTATTTTTTATTACATTTTAATACTAATCATAGATAGTCAGAACTCCCTTTTAGTTTGGTAGATTGGTAGTTTTTTTAATACTGTCCCATATTTCACCAGGTGACAAAGATAGATAACGAGGCACTGCAAAGCCATATTGATCAGGTTAGAACATCCCAGAAGATAACAGCAATACACGAGAAGAAATACTCTGACAATGTGACGACTTTTGCAAGAAAGAACCCTCCTTCTCATTATCATGTTGGGAAAAAGGTTCTTGTGAGGATACCGCCAGAGAACGCCAGTGTAAGGAGAGGAGGGAATAAACTAAAAACAGATTCTTGCTTTGAAAAAGTTATCCAACAGCATGTAGGCCTACAACAACACCGCAAATATAAAATCTCCTTCAATGGAAAATCGGTGTGTGCTCCGGTACGGGACATCACATCGATTACACTGCACAAAGAAAAAAGGGGGGATGGGTGTCACCTCCGCGTGGTCCCCCCTGGGCAACTTCATAGAAGGCCAAGCACACCCAAACGTTTAATTAATATTGTGTTTTTCTCACGTTATCACATATTGGTCTAGAATATGTTGCATTACTTTTCAATCTATATAAAATCGGTCTGGCGGTAAATACAGAGCATAGACATTGGTTTGTGATGTTCAATATTATCTAAATCGGTATGTGGATGTGTGTCTAACGTTCTATTAGTATACGGAACTGTCTTAAGTATTTCTATTGTATGTATTTGTGTTTGTAAATGGGTTTACTTTCCTTGATTATAGTATATAGTATTATAGTATATATTATATTTTTGTTTTGACAATGACACTGTTTTGTGACTTTCAATTAGAATTGTTTTTGTCATCTTTTTGTGTTAATTTATATTGTGTATCGGCGCTGGCGCTGTTTAAGTTTCTTCAGAGTGTATATATATTCAATACGCATCATGTTATCATTAGTCGTTTTTATCTCAATGCCTTAGTGCGGACATACTGTTATCATTTTCGTCTTTTTACCTTATCACTTTTGCTGTTCAAGATATCATATTATTTTAGTCTGAATTGTCATTTGAATGGTCATACTGGCCGAAAAATGATGTAAAAAGATATTTTACTTACTTACTTAAAAAAGAAAAGGAGAGACAGCATTCCACTATTTTGAAGTCTGCTACCCCGCGTCTGCTACCCCGCCACCTCATGGATTTGGATGTAGACAAGCGAGACTCAGGTCCCCGTGAACCCCTTTTTAACCAGCCAGGAAGACGTGATCGACGGCTTCCTCAATATCTTAGAGACTATGACTTGGGAGTAAATGTAGCTAGTTACTATGTAAATAAATATATGACCTACTATTATGTAATGGCCCCCTATCTATTTACATAAATCCTGAGCAGTTTAATACGAATGAAGGCAGTGAACAAAACTATTTATATAGAATCCATTATCAACTTAAATTTCTTATTTTTATTCAGTCTATCCTTTCTTTCAACCGGGAATTGCAGACATGAGTGAAGCCGACTTCGTGCCAGATTACAGTGAACTTAGCCAGAGCGCACAAAGGCTATTACGCCCCTGCCGCACCTGTCGGCAATTAGTGGGTCATATTAGAAGGCATATCCTAGATAGCCACCTACCCTTCTTTACGGCTCCCACTAAATACTGCTGGAAGTGTGAGTGGAAGGAGGGAAGAGAGCGCCCATTTTTCCAGCATTTCATTGACCACCCTTCCTGCCACTTTGGTGATGATGATCTGTTATGGTGGACAGGCCTCATCACCACTCTACTCTCCTACCTCAAGGATAAGCTAGGCCTCAACGATCCAGATGAGCTAGTAAGTTTCGCAACCACAAACTTTCTATACCTCGCAGTCGGTGACAAGGCCTCCCCCGAGGAACTTCTGTTATTGGATCATTTTCGATCGGCGCACTTTGGGCAAGACTCTCCCAACTCGTACTTTCGCACCCCCAGATAGGCCATCTTCCTTGCTACACTGGCGAACCATGTCAGGCTTGTTGGGCTCTCTGCCCCATTGGGATCGTATCCTACCTGCGTGGGGGTTAGGTTCATTCCAATCGAGTGAAGGTCAATAGTCAAAATTCAGCAGGGCTGATCACCGCTATGACAGTTTATACTTTATACAAAGTCAAATATGGAGTTGACCCAAACCCCGCACTCTGTGGCGGCAAGTGTGTCAGCTGCTGCATCCGTGGCTCCTACAATATCTCGACCTAGTGTGCTACCCAGATGATTGTGCCACCCATCACTGTGCCAGGTGGCTCTGTCGCACTACCCCCCGTGCCAACAGGTGAACCAGCACGCACAGCCCCCTATGACACAGGCACAGGCACCCTAACGTCATCGTGGAGGAAGACGAAGGAGACGACAGAATATACCTCCAGACCACCAAAGAGAAAGAGCAGGACCCCTAGCCTCTAAAGTAACACCCCCCCCCCCCCTCACACTAGAAAATAGACACAGTGGCAGCAGATATATTTAAAAAAAATTGTGCTGAGAGTAACTGTTTATATGAGTTTATCGTTGGAGTGATATATATCAGGTATTTTCATTTTTTTGTTATTGTATTTCGCATTTGGCTAACAAGGACGTCAGATGCTGAGAAGGGGGTCATTTGACGGCTGAGGCATTTTTGCTGTAATTTTGGGTAATACTAGAAATATAATTCCAACAGGGAAAAGTGATAAATAAATGTTTTATATTTGTACTAATCCTATATTAAAATTGTATGTTATTTCACATGTATTTAAAAAAGTGTTGTGTAGTACCCTAACTATGCTAATGTAAAGGTCATTTTTGGTACTTGTGGGAAAAATGAATTAGTCACACATATTATGGGATTGAAAAAGTCAACTGTGACTTTACAAAGAATTTTTTTTTAATACTTTTTGAACAAGAGCTACCTTTTGGGCAAAAGTGAGTTAAAATTATATATCTATCATGGAGTGTAATACACTAAAATTGAAGTCAAGCCTACTCAGGATGTCTCAGCCGCCATTCCACGTGGTGTACCTCTGCCTGTCAGGGGTGATATTTTGATCAGCCTATTTATGCATTAGATACCTGTATTCTGCTCCCTCTCACCCCCAGCCTCACATCATCACCTGTACATCATTCATCTCATTAATTGACTACAACGTTTTTATCGTATAACAATGTCACTTAGAAGACCTTTTGTGCCGAAAAGTGATATAAAGCTATGATTTACTACTACTACTGTATTCTGCTATTTAAATTTACATGATTATATTTATTATTTCATTCCTGTGTATATGTGAAGGTTGTCGTATTATATATGTGTGTACTTGGCTGATGTTTGCGACATGTGACGTCAGGATCAGCCCCCATTTTATATATAAGTAGTAGTGAATCATTGTGTTACATAACTTTTCGACACAAATGTTTTTTTAAGTGACATTGTAATATGATAAAAACGTTGTAGTCAATTGATGAGATGAATGATGTACAGATGGTGATGTGAAAGTGGGGTGATGAGGCATAGTGGGTTATTGAAAGTGTTTTCCTTTACTCGCCCGATAAGGGTTTCTGGGCATGTCCAGGGGATCTACCCCAAGACATGCCCAGATGGCCAGTGACTTGGGTTTCGCTGTGCAATTTAATGCTGAAACTCTGTGGCATTTCGCGCAGCTCCGCTATTCTCGGGTCGGATAGTCCCCAGAGTAACATTAGGGAGGGTAACTCCATTCATCCCCTGTGAGAAACCTAATATCGAAAACTCTATTGCCGGTTATTTAAGGCTACACGTCCTACACCAGCGCCTGCACTGATGCAAGATCAGTTGAGCGGAGGAGCTAGGTTACGCCACTGGCAATTCACCCGAAGATTATGGCCAGATACGAGGAGGCTGCAGCTTGCCTTGTATGATTGCTGTAGACTAGTGCTTCCGTACCATGCCTTACAGAAGGCTACTGACGGAACAGATCCCTAATGACCCTATCGGGACGGGGGTGAAAAGTACTACTACTAGCAATCATCCCAGTACCCCCGTCCTATATATAAAGAAGACTGGGGCTGGTACTGACCAGTCAGGTAGACTGCAGGCAAGGAGGTTGACCAAGCTGTCCCCAAGCTGCAGTCCCCACTCCTGCTTTAAGCAGTAGCATCTCAGCCCCGCATACGTGCTGCTGTAACTGCCTGCTTCCCCTGAGCTGTATATTGAGTGGTGATGCACACATACTCCGGGAAACCAGCTGTCTAGGCAAGGTTTTCACTAACTTGATAGCAGATCGAATTGAGCAGTTCCTGTCTCATCATAATAAATTATCCATTTACTAAGCTGTGTTTCGCAAGAAACATGGGACAAACGACCACATATTCACATTGCAATCCCTTATCACAAAGTACGTGAAGAGAATCAAATTTGTATTGCTGCTTTGTAGATTTTCGCAAGACATTTGACTGCATTTGGCGGGATGGGTTATTACTAAAATTGTGACGCTTAGGGATTAGGGGGAATATATATACCCTAATAGGCAATATGTATCATAATACCAGATCATGTGTAAAATTACCAGAAGAAGTCACAGATACCTTCTCGACTAAAGCATTGAGCAAGGCGATAGCTTGAGCCCAATGCTATTCAATATATTTATCGATAATGTAAGTGATATAGTTTGCCCAGTTAATAACAGCGCCGTTTCAATAGACACAGCAACTTTTAATTGTTTAATATATGCGGATGACCTGTTAGTGTTATCAAGCACAGCAGCTGGTCTACAAAATGCGAACAATTTGCATAACTACAGTGTTAAGTGGGCCCTTGAAATAAATATAGAAAAGACAAAAATTATTATATTTTCAAACAAAAAGAAAAAAGAGGAAGGATGTACCTTTAAAAATAATGATATAGAAATAGAAGTTGTTACTTCATTCAACTATCTTGGCATTGTTATGAACTCTAATGGTAAATTTACTTCTCCAGTGAAATCTCTAAAAGATAAAGTATCCGTGCCTTGTTTAAACTACACACCATACTCAAATCTCAGAAAGTTCAAAACCCTATTGTCTCATTAAAGCTTTTCGATTCCATGGTAAAACCGATCAATCCTATTATATGGTTGTCAGGTATGGGGAAATGATTATATCAATATCAAAAGATATACATCATTCAGACAGAATTCCCTCTGAAGAAGTGCAAAATAAATATTGTAAGTTGCTGTTATGCGTTGGCCGGTTTACATCAAACATGGCCGCGCGAGCAGAATTGGGACGTCACCCACTGATGCTTAGTGTAGCGGCACTACAAATAAAATTTTGGAGCCAAATCCCCTGGGAAACTTATATACAATGCTTATCAGGAGGATATAGCCATGGTGTCAAGAATTGGGTCACGGGTGTAAAAATAGTTTTGGAACGTTGTGGACTAACTCATTTCTGGCAGAATCAGACAATACCAAGCAATTTTAACATCTCAAAATGTGTCTACAATATTTTAAAGCACAAGTAAGAAAACTTATTTTTCAATTCTATCAATTCAGACACAGGTTTAACTAAAACTGGGAGTAATAAGCTTAGAACGTATGCTAAATTAAAACATGAATATAAAATGGAAAATTATTTAAATTTATATTAAGAAATACATTCTAAAAAAGCCATGGCAGAGATTCGTGTTAGCGCACACAACTTAGAAATTGAACGGGGTAGAAAAAAAGGCAAAATCAGTACCTGTAAATGAGTGTTTTTGCCGAAACTGCAAAACTATGGTGGAAGATGAGCTTCATTTTATTAGCGACTGCCCTATTTATGAACCACTCACAAAATGAATACTTGCCTCGTCGGCACCAAAATCCTGATGCATATTTTATCAACCTCTTTAAAACATCAGATACAGTGAAATTAGAAAACCTTGCCATATTTATCAGACGCGCTATTGCACTGAGAAAAGAACAACTGTATCAAAACTAAACAGTTTTTATCTTCTCTCGTGGGGATACATACACATAGACGTCAGCCACACCATGCATTAATATGTGTCTATATATATATATAATATATAAATCATGTATGCTATGTATTTTACTTTATATATTATTGTTTTCTGTGTATACCAAACCGATATACTGCATTGTATGGAATAAATTGATTGATTGACCTGAATCCTGGATCCGGAGCTACCGGTAGAGGTTCAGATGTCTTTGAAACAGATCGTGTTTTTCGGGGGCAGCAGCGAGACATGGGCATGATAGCTCATGCTTTGTTGACCGGGCTAAAAGACCTGGAGAGAGCTTCAGTGCATCTACAGCGGGCCGCTGAGGACTTGGAGGAGGGCCCGGCTAAGGACAGAGTGATGGAGGTTCATAAGGAGATGTCACAGGCAGCCACTCATCCTTCGGGACATACCCTACGTTTGCTAGGGACTAAGTTCAATGACTTGGGGCACAAGAGGAGGAATCATCTAGCTTCCAGCACGGCTGAAAGGATGCTATCCTACTATCCTACTGGCGGCGAGTTCATCTAGGCGCCAACAAGATATGCTTTCGGCAGCCTTGACTTGAGGACAAACTCAAGACAACCTCGGAGGGGGAGAGAGAGGAGTCTCTCCCCTGTGAGGAGACAGCATCAGCAGAGTCAGCAGCACGAGCGCCTCACATCTCAACCTTTTTAGCAGAGCAGCCGTGGAGGCCCCGGCTCCAGAGGTTCCCGAGGTGGAGAGCACTCCAGAGGTGGCAGATCTTTCTCCAGGAGATCCTAACTTTCTCGGCCAGCTGGAGGGAAGAACGAGTTGGTGGGATGCCATCGCAAAGGGAGCTTTTGTCAGCGAGGCAGTGAGAGGACACAGATTGGAGTTCTCTTCCAGGCCACCAGTGTCTCTCCCAGCTCGGCCACCTTCTCAAAGATTAAAGAGGGAGAAAAGAGCTATTTTCCAGGAAGAGATAGATTCTCTACTCGTGAAGAGAGCGATAGAGCCAGTGAGGGACGAACACAGAGGCTTTTATTCCAACTTGGTCCTGGTCAAGAAGCAAGACCCGTGATAAACCTGAAGGGTCTGAATCCTTACATCAAGAAACAAGCTTTCAAAATGGCAACGCTGAAGGACGTCTCTCAGAACATCAGGAGTGGAGATTGAGCGTCCACGATAGACCTCAAGGATGCCTACCTTCACGTGCCTATTGCAAGGTGTCACAGGAGATTAAGAGTGATAAGTCAATTGATAATGCTAAAGTCTGTCATGTTAATGAACACCCATTACAGACTCTTATTGAGAATTACCCTTCTTTTACCGCCTCAAGCGAGCACATGTCAGGCTAATCAGAATTGTGAAATGTTTTCAATGTGTGAAACAGAAAATAAAATTGAGTGATCCTATAACTAGTAGTGAGTTGGACAATTCTGAAACAATACTAATTAAATATGTTCAAGAGCAATGCTATATAGATGAAATACAATCACAGGTAATCTAAAATCATCAAGCCCATTAAGGAAACTTAACCCAGAAATAAATGATAAGCTAATTTTGGTAGTAGGGGGTAGGCTTAGACATGCCAGTATGCATGTCAACTCTCAGCATCCTATGATATTGCCATCAAATCACAAACTGTCGAAAATGATTTGTCTGTGAAACTCATTTAGGTGTTGAATGGGTTATCAATGACTTACGAACCAAATATTGGATAACTAAAGTTCGAAACTTAGTAAAACTTTCCAAACACGTATGTATAACATGTAAGAAAATGTATGCTCCTACGCATCACCAAAAAATGGGCGACATGTTCGAGGTCTGTACAGAAACTGGACGTCCTGCTTTTTCTTATACAAAAGTAGGTATTTTTGGACCATTTTATGTCAAACAAGGTCGGTCTGAAGTAAAATGCTATGGCTGTTTATATACATGTCTGACTACAAGAGCCATACATCTTGAAGTTTTATGTAGTTTAGAAACAAACATATCTTTGAATGGATTTTTTAGATGGCCGAAACGTGAAGTAAAACAGACATTTTACTTACTATAGATTCACAGCTAGAAGAGGTCAGCCACAGCGAATATCCTCTGATAATGGAACAAATCTAGTGGGTGCTGCAGCACACAATGAACTCTCTAAAAGTTTAAAGAGTAAACTGCTTAGATAGACACAAAGTTATTGAAGCCACTGCTCGCAAGAATATAGATTGGTCTTTCAACCCTCCCCACATGGGCAGGCTATGGGAGTGGATGATACGCACTGTCAAAAAGGTCATGTTCGGCATCCTAAGGAGGTCCATATGACTCACAGAAGACATATTACAAACAGTGTTGTGCAACGTTGAAAATATTGTTAATGGGGGACCCATGAAAAAGATATCCACAGATATTCATGATGATGTGCCATTAACGGCAAATCACTTACTACTACAGCACAGTAATGTATCTGTATCTTGGGGTACATTATTTTCAGGTGATCAATATACAAAACGCTGGCGCTGTGCCCATGCAGTATTTGACTGATCAGTCAAAAGATTATATCGCTCAGTTACAAACTAGGAGTAAATGGCAAACTTCAACCAAAAATCTGAAAGTGGGTGACTTAGTCCTGCTTCAAGATGAGAGCTTGCCAAGAGGAATGTGGCATCTAGGCCTTATTAAAGAAGTCAAATTTGGTAGAGATGATCTAGTCAGGAGTGCCAAAATTAAAACTCGTTCAACTGAATTGGTTAGACCAGTCACAAAACTTATACCGCTAGACATGCTAGAAGGGGACATACTATGGGAAGAATAAGTATTTTTTATTATTATTGAATTATTGGGATACATTCAAGGTGGGGGTATGTTACTGACAGTAGGCCTTTTGTAATTTGTTCCAGTCACGGAATTTCCGATATTTCCCGATACTTATGACAGGTGTATTAGTTGACCTATTTCCAGTTGACCAGGGCAGATACTATTAGCCTTGATCAGAGTTAGGCGTATTTGGTTTTAAAAGAGGCCTTGCTCCGACAGAGAGGGGCGTGAGACAATCAGGCCCTGGTAGCGTCCAGTGAACTTGGCCTAGATGAACCCCAAGCTAGAGGGAGATTCATAGCGCAAGACGAGCAAATAAGATGCAGTATAATAATTTAGCAGCCAGTGTGTGTTACAGAGATAATTGGGCCAACATTCATTCACCAGCGAAAATCAGCGAAACTACAGCATTACAGAACCAGTGATTGTAGTAGCCTAGCAGTATTGTTCAATAAATACATTCCATCATGCTACACCTGTTGCTGTTGATTCATTCTGCGTTAATGAAGTCCTCTCTCAAATCATACGACACATCACAACACAGGTGATGGAAATATTTATACATACTTAGTGCTTGCTCGTGATCAGCAATTTCATCTTAGTAATCTGACAACATTGTACTATAATAATTATAGAGGTGGATATCCAGGACACTGTTGAGGTTACTGTGAGATACATGAAGAAGACCGCAAGATGTCTGTCTGGCCTGGAGATGGAGAAACCTCGTGGAAAAAAGTGGAGTCTGTCCTGTGCAAGCTGCAGAGTCCTAGACTGATGAATAGCAGAAACCACGTCATGTTCAAACTTTAATGAAAAAGACATAAGTAACATTAACTCAAACCTCAAGGATATGAAGTATGCATGCCGAAGGGTTACATTAATCAAGCTTGCATGTAGTTTGGTGGTGGTACAAACATACCTTACATTGTAGTTTGGTGGTGGTGCAAACATAGCTGGTAGTTTGGTGGTGGTGCAAACACAAAGCATGTAGTTTGGTGAGCTAGTGTAAACATAGCTTGTAGTTTGGTGAGCTGGTGTAAACATAGCTTGTAGTTTGGTGGTACAAACAAATGAATTGATGCATAGCAATACTGGTTTAATTCAAAATGTACTTTAAATGTTTCAACTGTTTCTTGTTGTATGGTATTATTGTTGTGTTCAGTTAGTTTTTGGACTATTGTTTGATATGCAATTAACCAGTATCTATCGTAAAATCAATGGCGACCAATATAAAGTGTATGTTATTAAACATCATCATATATCTCTGATTTATGTTGCAATTTGAACATCAGTTGACTAAAAATGAGACACTTTTAAATTTTACCATTTGATCATGTCGATTTACGGATTTAATGAACCCACAATTATAGAGTGGTCACATTATTTTCTAATTTCAATTAACTAACGAGTTTGTGTTATATTTTATCAGCTTCTTAATTCATAATTCAATAGATAAGTTATGAAGGAAGTTTCAATTTAGTGATTGAATATTTGTCAGGAGTGTTACAATTTAGTATTGATATGATGTAATATAACCAAAACTTCATTACAGCCAGGCATTTATTTTGTCTAATTGTTTAATCAGATGATATTAGATATATTGAAATAGCTTGATCATATTTCTTGAAATATAAAGTAAAACATACACTAAATGACGGTATTACTTTCCAAAGTCACATCAATTATTATCTAGCTTGAGTAAATTTCACCAGTCAACATGCTTATTTCATATGGGAGCAGTTATGAATATAGATATTGGGTATATTTGTGTCTTAGTTAAGTGAAACCAATCAAACTAATTCAATTGCAATACTAAATAAATGAGACGAAGCACTGATTTAGATTGTCAGGAGTGTTACGATTTTGTATCAGATGATTTATTGTAACCAAAACATAAGTAAGACACATGCATGAATTCATCATTTCGTCGCCTCGGAGCTGAAGGATCCTATCTGACACTCGTTAGAGTGGCAGATAGGATCCTTTAGCTCCGAGGCGACGATTTGTATTGACAAACTAACTAATATACTAATACTAGTATTGGAATAGATTGATCATATCTTTTTGAAATGTATAGAAAACGTATAGGAACGAATGTATTTTATTTTCGTATCACTTTCCAATGTTACATGACTTTAGTAAATTCATCAATCAGTATGATTACTTCATGTATGAGCAGTCATAGATAACAGATAAGGTTTATATGTAATCAGTTAAGTGAAAGAAATCCGAATAAAATTATATTGATTGAAATCAGATGTTATAACAATTATGTCAGGAGTGTTACACTTTAGTTCATAAAACACTATGCTCTCTATGATAAAAAATGACAGTATTCTAACAGAATTTATTTCATTTAAGTGAAGAACTCATGAGGTTGGGTACTTTCATTCTTTGGTTGGGCGCTATAATGGAAATGAACTTAGTCACAATCTCTGGCTGTGGCCAAAGGGACATAATTTCACGTCTCTGATCTCTGTTTTTGGCAAATAAGGTCCAAATATGTTTAGCCACAAGCGAAATCTTTTAACTTTTGGCGAAGTGGCGAGTGCTAGCGCTCACCCAGACTCTTTCTATTAATTGCGAAAAAGAGACCCATCCTTTGATATTTTAATATCATATGAACTTTTGATGCACAGAATTATAAATTACACATCGTTTGATAGCTTATAACATGTATAAATTCACATTTATCAATCAATTTTATGAAATATTTAGGAATATCTTTTTTCTAACAAAAACATTCACACAGGTCATAGTTAGAACCAACAATACCATTTGGAAGTCATTATCTTCTCAACCAACAACTCTTTTAAATATAATGAAAAGGTATGGCAGAACTTTCCCAGCGACAATTACAAGCCAAAACATTGCTATATATCAATTTTTAAATTTTATTTTCAATAAATATAACCTATCAGCTGATTAAAGGCCCATAACCAAGTGCTTTAAACTTGAAAAGTTTTAAAGTTTAAAATTGTGTTATATAGGCTTATATCATCGTAAATCTATATTATCTTTCTCCACCCTTCATTTAAAAGAGATATGTACCCGATAAGTGTGTATTTCGGAATGTTCAAACAACTAATAACAACCATCCCAATATTTATAATGGCTTTGACCAAGCCGCTGAGGGTCTAGATGAAGGGTCCGATGTTGATTTTTTTTTCTTCGAAAGGATCAACACTGAGGAAAATCCCTTCCTTTTTGTCACTCCACTAGCAACGAACATCCTATGAATAATACCTGTGTATTTTGGCGATGTTCACGATGTCCCACAAAGATGTAAAACATGTCAGTTGACCGAGTAATCCTATAGAGGTGTTGACCCTTCGTGTTCAGAAATGCGAGACCCGTTGGGAAAGCGCCGTTAAGCTGTGGTTTTCCGATGACATTGTAATTAAACTAAGAACGTCTTTGACGATGTGATACATCTGAGACCTTACCTACTTATCCTAATTACGAGTTAAGAACTTTTTGTCACAGATTACGGCTAGTAAATTATAAAACAAAAATGTTTAGAAGGAAATAATCAAATCATTGACTCGATAACAATTTCCTCTGAAACATGGCGACGACATTAACAAATAAGTGGATCTAAAAGACAAAAATGTAATGAAAGACATTTTTTCATAATTCGTCTTTTTCGAAACCTGATTACGTTGCCAATGGATGTTTCTAAAAGTCGTAATATAGCGCAATGTTGTCTTAACTCATTCAAAAACTCAAAAAGATATAACAGAGCTAAAACAAAAACATAAGTATAACATATTCCAAAATAAGTGACTTTATTTTTTACCCCATCCCCCCCCCCTGTCCCACTTTCTTTGGGGCTATTATTTTTGTGACAGGCCATAAACAGCTCACATAGGCCTACATTCATTTTATTCTTAGCCAATAATTGGGCTCTAACTATTAATATATACTAGGCCTAGTGTCTATTATTGACTAATTAATTTAAAAAATAGTATCTCTCTCACTTTTCATGTTGCAAGTTTTTTGAGGCTCTCTAGCTCTTGTCTCACGTTTTTTCTCTTTCACTTTTCATCACCAGTCTCTCTCATGTTTTAGGTTCTCTCGCTTTTCACCACCACGCTTCCTCGTCTCTCTCGTGTCTGTTATATATCTCTCGCTGTTCATCACAACTCTTAAAGTTGAACTGACACAATCAAGCCAAAAATCTTCCAAAAGCCAATATTTAATTTCCGCTTCTTTAGGCCTTTATGTCTATATTATGTGAACATGTCCATAGACTAGAATTGTGGAAGTCTTTTAAATTTTGAGTTGCTGTGGCAACATAGCAAGTATGCCGAAAGCCTCATTTATTAGTCAGCAATAGACCGACTTCCAGCAGTGACTGAGAGTGCTGCTCACTATCAGTATCATTTATCAGTTAATCAGTTATTCCCGTATTTCTCATTTTGGACATGAAGCTATGCATGTTCTAAACTAAATTTTGTCTTAATGTATCTCTTAACTGGTAAACAGTTAGCACGAAACACAAATTTTAAATAACTTACACAATTCTAGTCATGGACCTGTTAAAGGGACTAGCCCACGCTAAAATCATAAAAAAATAGGTGATTTTATTTCGGCTTCCTAATATGACCATATGATGTAAACATGTACATAGACTAGAACTGCAAAATTTTTTTAATTTTTCTGCTGCGCATTCACCAGTTAGACTAACGTTAGATATAGAGACGAAATTCCCGTATTTCCTATTTTTGACATGGTTGTCAATAATTAGAAATCAGGAATTTCGTCTCTATATCTAGCCTAACTGGTGAATGCGCAGCAAAAAAATTAAAAAACTTTGCAGTTCTAGTCTATGAACATGTTTACATCATATGGTCATATTAAGAAGTCAAAATAAAATCACCGATTTTTTTATGATTTTAGCGTGGGCTAGTCCCTTTAACATATTATGGACATTAGGCCTATCTAGCCCGCAGTTACCTGTTTCCGTTGCTAGATGTAATATATAGACAAGTTAGGAATCTCACATTTTGGACAGTGATGTGTACCGAACTCCCTCATGCATTTGTCATGGCGGCCAGTAATCAGTGTACAGGGAGTTCGGTACACAATGACATTATCGTGAGATTCCGAGCTTTTCTATATCTATGATATCGACAACAGAAACAATCAAGGTAACAGTCTAAGGAGCCAAAATAAAAATGATGATGTTGGCTTGACTAGGGCGTGTCGCTTTAACTCCTTAATCATCATTATCATGCTGCATGTTGAATTGACAAAAACCTTAAATGATATTTATTCATTCATCATTGTTAGGCTTGCTTCAAGCTAGATGTTGCCGCCTGTGGAGGCCTGCTATGCAGGGCTCAAACCCCTCCATGTCACTTTTCCCCTTGCGGAGTACCTGGACAGGAGAGGCGAACATCCACCGATTTCCCCTCCCCATTCCCCCTCCCTCTTTTTAAGTCAAAAGCTCTAACTGTTACTTTACTCCCCCCTCTCAATTTACAATTATATAGGCCTAATACTTCATTAGTCTAGTTAGTGAAACGAGGCTCGATAAGATCAGACATCTCCCGGTCCTTTTTTTCACTATTTAGACCCACTTGACCGTTGCTCCCTTGTTTAATCTAAATTATTAAACCTGCGTAGAAGCTATAAATTAACAAATTAGATTTTTCGATCCTAAAGCTGTAAATTTGTTGGTCTTTAATTGATACGATTTTCGCTGGCTCATTTTGAACTGTACAGCGTGTAATCACATGACACCCAAAAACAAAATGGCGGCTCAATATGTAAACATCACCGCCGTCATGAAACATTTTCTGGTTGTGCTCGCAGGCAGTTTAGTCCTCACTCGAATTGAGTCAGAGGACATTAGAGGTGTAAATTACACTCACGAAATCCCCTTTCTCCATGATTACACTCTGTACAGGGAACATGATATTCTTTTTACATCACCGGTACTTGATTTCGGCCCCCCGGCAATACATGTTCATGTTTTTCTCAATTCTCGCATTTTTCGTGGGGTAAAACCTATTTTCAGGCTATGTCCTAGTCTTGGATCAAATCAGCCCAGCCCACCTCAATTAGATTTTGGTTCAGCCTTATTTTTAATTTTACTTTCTGGCCAGGTTGAACTTAATCCAGGTCCTCCCATGTCTGGGAGCCTAAATTTGTCATCGATCTTCCCATGTGGCTATTGCAAAGACCCGGTCACGTGGGAGCAGCGTGGAATTTGCTATGATAGTTGTGATATGTGGTTTCACAAAGATTGCGTCGACATGGGATCTTTCACCTTCCTGGCATATTCCACAACAAACGTCTCGTGGATATGATGTCGATGCAATCATCCAAATTTTGATCGAAATTTATTCCATTCGTTTGAAATTGAAACCACAAATAATTTTGACAATCTAAATTTTAGTGGCTCTGAGAAAGTCAATTCACCGAATACAGATTTCGCTCCCACACAGCACAGTAGTCCAATTCCCCCCTTTAGGCTTAAAAACCGTCAAAGAAACTGGCGTACTTTATTAATAAATTGCAGAAGCCTAAAGGGGAAAGTAGCAAATTTGTTAGCATCTCTAAATTACTACCAACCTGATTGTATCCTTGGTACTGATCCTTGGCTTGACAAGGATACCACTACCAGTGAAATTTTCCCTCCTGAATACCAAGTTTTGCGTAAAGATAAAAACTCGAAGGCCCGAGGAGGAGGAGTCTTTATTGCTTTCAGATAACATTATGACATGACCCTCCTCCCTGATTTAGAAACCAACTCAAACTGTGAAATTTTATGGGCTAAAGTTCAGATATCGGCATCAAAATGCTTAACCCTCGGGTGTTTTTATAGACCTCCTGACTCCAAAATTAGTACTTCAGAAGAACTTGTGAAATCTTTAGACCTCATGCCAAAAAATTCAAATCAGACCATTGTCATGGGAGGTGATTTCAACCTGCCTGGTATTGACTGGGACAATGGAGTAGTAAATTCTAAAGCAGCAAACAAATCACAATGCGAGCTGCTTTTGTCAAGCCTAGATACACATGCCTTGGCCCAAATTCATAAAGAACCAACTAGAGAAGAAAATATTTTGGACCTTCTGATCACAAATAAACCCGGTTTGATAAAATCTTCTCATAGTGTACCTGGAATCTCGGATCACTGTGCTGTTGTGACCGAACTGGATATTGACCCACGCTACCGTCGTACAAAACCCCGCCCAGTGCGTCAGTTCAAAAAGGCTATTTGGGAAGCTATCAGGCAAAAAATTAGGAGCTGCTGGACCTCCTTTTCAGAAAACAGTCCCAGCCGTTCTGTTAATGAAAATTGGTTGAAACTTAAATCCATCCTAAATCAATGCCTGAACAAATTTATACCAACTAAAATGACTTCCCCTAGGGACAATCTACCTTGGCTATCCAAATCACTCCTTGCATCTATTCGGAAAAAAACATCATTATACAGCAAAGCCAAGCGTACAAATAAGGCTGACCTTTGGGCAAAATAAAAATTATGTAAACGGCAGACCCAGCGTGCCATCAGGTCTGCCAGGTGGTCTTTTTTGCAAAACAAACTTTCTGAATCTTTAGAGCAAAAAAATTCAAAACCAATCTGGCGTTATATCAAATTTAAACGTCAGGATGGAAATGGTGTCTCTCCCTTGAAGGAAAACGGCCAGCTGCATTCAGATAGCAGACGTAAGGCCGACATACTAAACAACCAATTTTGCTCAGTTTTTACCTCGGAAGACACCACGAATATACCTAAATTAACAGGACCACCGAATACTGAAATGCCTAAATTCGAAATTACGGCTCAAGGTGTAACTAAATTACTTGAGGGTTTAAACGGCGAAAAGGCATCTGGACCGGACGAGCTCCCGAGCTTGATTCTGAAGAATGCTACCAACGATATATCTCCCTTTCTTAAAATTATTTTTGACCAATCTCTACAGACGGGATAATTACCAGATGACTGGGTAGAGGCTAATGTTGCCCCAGTCTTCAAAAAAGGGGATCGGCACTCTCCGGCAAACTACAGGCCGATATCCCTCACATGTGTTTGTGCCAAATTACTCGAACACATCATTTGTAAACAAATTATGTCCCATTTTTCGGAAAACAAAATTTTAACCCCTGTACAGCATGGCTTTCGATCAAAACACTCATGCGAAAGCCAGCTCTTGATTACAACTGATGAATTTACTCAAAATTTTGAAAGCAAGACACAAACAGATGTTGTTGTCTTGGATTTTAGTAAGGCTTTTGACGTTGTCCCCCACCAACGCCTCTTGCACAAACTTGACCACTATGGAATTCGGGGAACAACTCTTAATTGGATTCAAAATTTTCTGACCAATAGAACCCAAAAAGTAGTAGTTGATGGCAGCTCTTCAGAATCAGCTCGCGTGAGGTCCGGTGTGCCCCAGGGTACTGTTCTCGGACCCCTACTCTTTTTGACCACGGTCTCCTTGCAGGTTTGTCTCTTTGCAGATGTCTGCCTCCTGTATCGCCCGATAAAATGTCGAGCAGATCAGGAGCAGCTGCAGAGAGACCTATCTGCGTTACAGGACTGGGCAGATCGATGGGGGATGTGGTTCAACCCCTCGAATTGCTCAGTCCTGAGGGTGTCCAGGCCGAAATAAAAAAACCTGGAATTTGAGTACACCCTTAAAGGCGAAATACTAGCGAACGTTTCATCAACACCATATCTTGGTGTTCGCCTTAGCGAGACCCTGGAATGGGAGGCCCACATTAACAAAATTACAAGTAAAGCAAATTCCACTCTGGGCTTCTTGCAGAGGAACCAGAAGGCATGTCCCCCTAAACTAAGGGAGACTGCCTATTTCTCCCTGGTCAGTCTCCAGATCATCTTTAGAATACTCTTCAGCAGTTTGGGACCCCTTTAGACAAAAAGATATTGATAAATTAGAAAAAATTCAAAGATCAGCAGCAAGATTTGTCACCCAAAATTATAGACAAACAGCCAGTGTGACATCTCTCATTCAAAACCTGGGCTGGACTGACTTGAAAACAAGACGTAAAAAATTCTAGACTTGTAAACATGTTCAAAATTTTAAATGAGCTAATCGAAATTCCTATCAATGACCGTTTAATCCTAGAGGACAGAAGAACATGTGGTGGGCACAATCAGGCCTATAAACATCTTAGAGCTAACACCACACTGGGACAAAATTATTTTTGGCATCGAACTATCCCTGATTTGAATTCTCTTCCGGCAGCTGCCATAGAATCAAAAACTGTGGCAGCATTCAAGAGTCAACTGGTTGACTAAATCCACCAGCCCTTTTCCCCCCTCCAGCCTGATACTCCAAATAGGAGGTGCTGCTGGATAATATTTCAAAGTTCAAAGTAGTGCGGTATATAAATTATAGGCAGCGGCTAATCGTACGTGATTCTTCATAATGTAGGGGAGAGTGGGGCATGTCCGCCACCCTAAGACATATATTACTTTAACACCTACAGCAGTGAAGATAAATTGGACTAATATGGCTACTAAGACAACCTCCCACAGTACATTGGTTGAAACAAAACTCGGTGGCACCCAGCCAATTTATGAACAGTTGATGTGGGAAATAAAACTTTACTCGCATGTGGAGGTTATGCCCCGTGCATGGGGCATAACCCCCACGTGCACGGGGCATAACCGCCACCAATTATGACCTAACTCTCAAATATTGATTAAATTAAATTGGGAGGCAGACTGTGACTACCCGACAGTGGCAATGTTTTTTTATTCCTGGGGAAAGTCTATTATTAGGCATTCCTCTAAAAGGGGATGCTTACTGTTTTTGCATTGGACGTCTGCCACCGCCGCCGCAGTGCGTGCCACCGTTTATGCCTCTGTCACGTTATGGCCATTTGAGTCTAAGATCTATGCAGATTGTTTTTAAATTTAACTAATGTTTATAATTATGCATAATGGTAATTTGTGGTGAAATTTGTTGACCTGGCAGCAATTTTACAAAATTTTTGAATAACAGTAGGCCTATGTGTCCGAAATTGAACTTCGAAGATTTCAAAAAAATGTTTTACCAGTCAAAATTTAGTTGTCCTACGATACAGTCCAAACTGAATGCTGGATTTATTTTATTTTAGGCTAAAATCAAAGCTTGTGGGCAGTCATCGGATTGTTTTTTGGTTTATTTTTTGGGGGAGTGGTGGCCATCATTATTTTGCACATGTAATTATTGCAGTGACCGCTTAATATTGCAGCAACCACTCTTTCACCACTTTTTTTCACTAACGGTGTAAAGTCTGAAAAGTCTAAAGTAATATATGTCTTAGTGGGGCATGTCCGCCACCCTAAGACATATATTACTTTAACACCTACAGCAGTAAAGATAAATTGGACTAATATGGCTACTAAGACAACCTCCCACAGTACTTTGGTTGAAACAAAACTCGGTGGCACCCAGCCAATTTATGAACAGTTGATGTGGGAAATAAAACTTTACTCGCATGTGGAGGTTATGCCCCGTGCATGGGGCATAACCCCCACGTGCACGGGGCATAACCGCCACCAATTATGACCTAACTCTCAAATATTGATTAAATTAAATTGGGAGGCAGACTGTGACTACCCGACAGTGGCAATGTTTTTTTATTCCTGGGGAAAGTCTATTATTAGGCATTCCTCTAAAAGGGGATGCTTACTGTTTTTGCATTGGACGTCTGCCACCGCCGCCGCAGTGCGTGCCACCGTTTATGCCTCTGTCACGTTATGGCCATTTGAGTCTAAGATCTATGCAGATTGTTTTTAAATTTAACTAATGTTTATAATTATGCATAATGGTAATTTGTGGTGAAATTTGTTGACCTGGCAGCAATTTTACAAAATTTTTGAATAACAGTAGGCCTATGTGTCCGAAATTGAACTTCGAAGATTTCAAAAAAATGTTTTACCAGTCAAAATTTAGTTGTCCTACGATACAGTCCAAACTGAATGCTGGATTTATTTTATTTTAGGCTAAAATCAAAGCTTGTGGGCAGTCATCGGATTGTTTTTTGGTTTATTTTTTGGGGGAGTGGTGGCCATCATTATTTTGCACATGTAATTATTGCAGTGACCGCTTAATATTGCAGCAACCACTCTTTCACCACTTTTTTTCACTAACGGTGTAAAGTCTGAAAATATACCCCCCTCCGAGATTATACCCAGGTAGATTGTGGGCGCCCCAGCATCTACCCCGGGGCAGATCCCGAACTATACCCCCGGGGTAGATTACGTTGGCTCCCAGAATCTACCCCCCCCCCTACCAGGATCTAACCCCCCCCCCCTTATTGTGATTATGTGAAGTGTATTTGGCTCCCAGAATCTACCTCTCCCTCCCAGAATATACCCTCCTTTTCAACAAATATATGCGACCTTCCCAGAATATACTCCTTCCTCCCAGAATTTACTCCCCTTTTCAACAATTATATGCGACCCTCCCAGAATCTACCCCTCCCTCCCAGAATATAGGCCCTACCCTCCTTTTCAACAACTGTATGCGACCCTCCCAGAATCTACCCCTCCCTCCCAGAATATACCCCCCTTTTCAACAACTATATGCGACCCTCCCAGAATCTACCCCTCCCTCCCAGAATATACCCCATTTTCAATGTCAGCTATATGCGACCCTCCCACAATCTACCCCTCCCTCCCAGAATATACCCCCCTTTTCAACAACTATATGCGACCCTCCCAGAATATACTCATCCCTCCCAGAATATACCCCCATTTTCAACAACTACAAGATTATGCGACCCTCCCAGAATCTGCCCCTCCCTCCTAGAATCTTTTTCAGTTCTGGGAGCAAGTGGTCGATTCTCTCACAATTACAAAAGCGTCTAGAAAAGGGGGCATAATCAGTGACTGAGGGCTATGTTCTTGGAATATCGCATATAGTTGTAGAAAGGTGAGGAGGGATATATTCTGAGAGGGGAGGGGGCATATAGTTGTCTAAAAAGGGGGGGGTGTTCTCCGAGGGAGGGGTAATTTCTGTGAGTGTCGCATATAGTTGTTGAAAGGGGGGGGGGGGGTATATTCTGGGAGAGATGGAGGGAGGGATAGATTCTGGGAGAGTGGTATAATAATATAGTTGTTGAAAAGTGGGTATATTCTGGGAGGGAGGGGTAGATTCTGGGAGGGTCATATATAGTTGTTGAAAAGGGGGGGGGGGGTATATTCTGGGAGGGAGGGGTAGATTCTGTGAGCATCTCATAATATTATAGTTGTTGAAAATGGGGTAGATTCTGGGAAGGTCGCATGTAGTTGTTGAAAAGGGGGGTGTATTCTGGGAGGGAGGGAGGGGTATATTTTGGGAGGGTCGCACATATACATTTGTTGAAAAGGGGGGGGTATATTCTAAGAGGGAAGGGTATATTCTGGGAGGGTCGCATATAGTTGTTGAAAAGGAGGGGGGGTATATCCAGGGAAAAAGATGTATACTCTTGGAGGGTCGCACATAATATACATTTGTTGAAAGGGGTATATTCTGGGAGGGAGGAGTAGATTCTGGGAGGGTCGCATACTGTTGTTGAAAAGGGGGTATATTCTGGGAGGGAGGGGTAGATTCTGGAGGGCAGACATATACATTTGTTGAAAAGGGGGGAGGTATATTCCGGGAGGGATGGGTAGATTCTGGGAGGGTCACATAATATTATAGTTGTTGAAAATGAAGGGGTATATTCTGGGAGGGAGGGGTCGATTCTGGAAGGGTTGCATAATATTATAGTTGTTGAAAAGGGAGGAGTATATTCTAGGAGGGAGGGGCATATTCTGGGAGAGTCGCACATAGTTGTAAAAGAGGGGGTTTATTTTGAGAGGGAGGGGTATATTCTGGGAGGGTCGCACATATACATTTGTTGAAAAGGGGGGTATAATCTGGGAGGGGTAGATTCTGAGAGGGTCGCATGTAGTTGGTGAAAAAGGTGGTATATTCTGGGACGGAGAGGTAGATTCTGGGAGGGTCACATATATACATTTGTTGAAAAGGGGGGTATATTCTGGGAGGGAGGGGTAGATTCTGGGAGGGTCGCACATATAAATTGGTTGAAAAGGGGAGTATATTCTGGGAGGGAGGGGTAGATTCTGGGAGGGTCGCACATATAAATTGGTTGAAAAGGGGGGGGGGGGGTATGTTCTGGGAGAAAGGTAGATTCTGGGAATCAAAGACACTTATCTTGGAAAGGGAGGTATATTCTGGGAGGGAGGGGTAAATTCTGGGAGCGGCAGAATCTATCCCGGGGTATAATTCAGAATCAACCCCGGGGTAGATACCAGAATACTGGGAGATACCAGAATCTACCTGGGTATAGTTTCAAGGGGGGGGGGGGTATAATCTGGGGTGTTACACCTGTACTCAGAAAACACGAAACATCGGCCCAATATTGGGTTAATGTTGGGCTGATGTAGATGGTCGCCCAACAATCAACCGACACTGGGCTAACGATTTGTGTTTGCTGGGTAAGGGCTCAAAATTAACTCCTGTAAACCGACTCCATCAAAATAAAATTGACCACGACTAGTAGTAGTACAAATAGACGACCACACAGTAGGGAAGCCATATTTTTGGGCTGGATAATATTCTAACTGTAATGCCATTGGGGCATGATCGTCATGGGGCATGTCCGCCACTGGCGGTTATGCCCCAGTTAATATGGTTGTTTAGTGCCTCTAATATCGGCCACACTAGTGATCCGACCTTCAAACCTAACATGGTAGGAACTTTTCAACAGTCCAACTTTATAACTGCAAATTACTGTTCATCACTATCTAAAAGATTTATACAACTACACTGCATATCAGTAAAATGACAATATTAGATCGAATTGTGCACTTAAGAAGTTTTATTCACCTCTGCAAAAACTGAAACGCCAGGATGTGTGTCATGTCTCAGAAATTGGTGTCTTATAGTAGGTGCATCGTCTTCACTTAGCGCTGATCGGCCTTACGGAGCGAGTCGCCTGGACCACGGCTACGTCTTCACTAAAATAATATTCACCAGGTGGCACCCTAGTGCGATAAACATGGTGGGGCGGTCATGCCCTCGACCGCCCCAGGGGGCGGACATGCCCCACTCTCCCCTAACTCTATGGGCAGCCTCGTTTACGAAATGACGGGTTCCGAGGGCGGCTATTGACTCCCATTAATGCATTATGATTATAACTTTCCCGTACAAATAACAGTTATTAAATAGCCACTCCGTAAATTATAATTGTGATATCATGATGCATTGATTGATATCGGATGATGTTTTTGCAAATCAATTTATCGTTTTCTTCAGTTACTGTATTCAAATCTAGAAATTTGTTCCGTTTTTTGTTTTACTTGTATTAGTCTATGTGCCGGGGCAAAGTGCAAGCGGGCGATAATTAAAGAATTTAATTCATTTTCAATTAAATGAAGTCTTGATGCCGGGATAAAGGTAACCATTGGCATTGCCGAGAAAATATAGGCCTACTAGACTATAAACATTGTATAATGTACAATAAATTGGCTCACCAGTTCTACTAAATCATTGATAAAATTCTATGATTGTCCGAAGAAAAATGACCCCTTTTTTAACGCAGCAGGCATAAAGAGGCCCCGGTTAGTGCCCTGAGGGCACAGCTGAAGTGTGGACGGCCATAGAGTTAGTAAGAACACTAGAGCGGGCACGTCATTGGCTGACTGAGTCAGCCGGTGGCCGGTAGCGCCGCAATCTTACGTGTGTTAAACACGTGATCGGCGGAAGTAAACAAATACATAAAACAGTGAAAACTGTATAAAAATATCACACAAACCTGTCTTGTTATGACGAATTATCAACTATTTGAGCAAATCGTTCTGTTAGAATACTATTTGGTACATCTGTAAACATATTATTTCACAAATATTGGCTGACATAAAGAAATAACGTTTATTTTAGCCAGATTAACTGATGAATGGAGGAGTCACGAGGTGAACCTGATGACGGGAATCACCACTGGAACTGACACCACCGTGCACCAGCTAGTCAACACGATGTTATTTGTTTCGGATCCTACGATTCGCACGCCTGCTCAGTCATGTCATTGGCAGTAGGCTTATGTACTGTGTATTATTACTCAGTATAACCAAAGCCAAGGGCAAAGTCACATTAAAATTGATCACCCAGGATCGCATGTTTTTCGCTGATTCATCGGTCAATTGTCAACCGATTTTAGTCTACATGAAATTTTGTAACAATCATATTTCAACAGCATCCTGATATCCCTGAAAATTTCGTAAAATTATATCGTATTTCAAAAGTTAGAACATTTGAAATTATGACATCCCTGTATAAACCCATTTAAACTCATTCTAGAACTGTATTAGGGCCTACATCAATACATGTTAAATAGTCTAACTTTTGAAATATTCAATATAATTTTGCGAAATTTTTACCGCTGTTAGGATTTGAATAGAAAATGACCTTTGCAAAATTTCAAGAAAATTGGTTCAGAATTGACGGTGAAATCAGCAAAAATCATGCGATCCTGTTTTAATGTGACTGCAGTCTGTCCGACGGTGGAGATGGTCCAAAATGAAAGCTTTTCGATAGCTAGATTAGATTACTCAGTCAATTCTCAAGCGATTGTCACGAAATTTTGTAACCATTTTTATCTAGTCATTTGGAAACAACATTAAAAATGTCATCCGTAATGGGGGGAGTGGTGCGGGCAAAATTTGATGTGCAGAGGAATCATTCATGTGGATAAAAAATTAACTATGAGACAGAGACAAACAATTTTACGTTGTAATATTCTTAAAAACGGCCCCACAATGTACAGCATATGTTCTTAGGACATAACTCTGTGAACGTACAACATAAATGTAACAAATGACGTTATTGGGACGTTCTGGGGATGTAACTAAATTACGTCCTTAGCACGTCCTCGTACCGTTCATCCATGACTGACGAAACCGGGACCTTACCGAACGTTAACGTTACGTACAGTTTTTGCAGGGTAAGAACTACCCATAAAAATTGAGTAGCCAATATAGCCCTAGGCCTAATCGTCAAAAAAACATGGCCTACAAATTAACGTGAAGGTGACTAGCTATACCCAAAGTCACATTAAAACTGAATGACCAGTATCGTATTATTTTTGCTGATAACTTGTAGTCTATACTCAACAGATTTTCATTAAATTTTGCAAATCTGTTTTTTAAAAGAATCCCAACAGCCTAAAAATCTATAGCCCATTTTAAAATTTAGACCATTTGAGATATAGTAAATTGAAATTATAACGTCGCCCTATTAACCCACTAAACTAATTATAGAATTTTATTACATGTCAAATGGTCCAGTTTTTTTTAATTTTTTAATTTTTACCGCTGTTAGTGTTAGGATTTGAACAGAACATGGCATAGAAAATGGCCTTTGCAAAATTTAAAAGAAATCGGTTTATAGGGGAGGTCGGGGTAAGTTGATCATAGGGGTATGTTGATCCAACCCTCCCCCACCAATAATAAATGGACAGTTCCATTTTTCGCAGCGACCTTCTGACTACCAACAACACTATATTTTATTCAGCCATGTTGTTTTGAAGAGCAGCAAGGAGACACATTTTATTCAGGTAAAAATAGTTTTTTCACTTCTAAAAGTAAAAATTAGCAAGCAGACAACATCTTCTCTTTGGCATTTGATTGTGACAATATTCAACAATGAAACGTTGACACCACACAGGTTACCAATTGGCCTTTAAGCAGGTGAAACTGTTTTTAAAATTGGATTCATAGTTTTTTTAACATTCACTGTGGGCATGCCAGGGTCATGATGGGGCAAGTTGATCCACACAACTTGGGGCAAGACGTGCCATGGCTCAACTTACCCCACCATGGATCAACTTGCCCCAGATCTATATTTATGTGTGCATATCTAGGCTTGGTTAACTGGTTTGAAGCACATAACGTTTTAAGTTTCTCGCAGCCGACTTTGCCTGTTGGAGCTGAGGGACTGTAGAAGTTGGAGGGAGAGGAGCAGAAAGTACAAGAGGAGGAGGAAGAGAATGGGGAGAAGGAGAAAAATAAGAGAAAGATGAAAATGTCGACGAGGAGAACCAGGAGAGCGGGAAGGAGGACGACGAAGAAAAAGATGACAGGACCATAAATGGGAAGAGCAGGATGGTGAAGGGAAGAAGAGAAGGGGAAGAAAGAGAAGACAAATGTAGAAGAGAGGGGAGAGCAAGAACAAGATGAGAAGGAAAAGAAGGAAGGAGGTACAGGGAAGAGTAAAGTGAGAAGAGGAGAAAAAGGAGGAGAAAGAGGGAAAGATGGAGAATGAAGTGGATGAATAGAAGAAGAGCCAAGTAATAGTGTGAGAAGGTGCTGAAGGACGAGGAAGATGAGATGGATAAGAGGGAGAAGGGAGGGGGGCGGAATACGAAGTGTTGGGGGTAAAGGAGGAATAGGAAGGGGAAGAAAAAGGAAGTTGAGGAGGAGGAAAGTGACGTCTCATCTGACGGTTTAGGGGTAGTATTAAAGAGCAATATAAAGAGAAAAATGACTCCCCCCTCTTTGTCTTCCAACTTATTTTCCTCGCATTCCTCCTCCTTATCCTCCCCTAACTTCGCTTTATCCTTGTTCTTCTACCCTCTTTCTCATCTGGCATCTTCCTTCTCCTCTTGCTCCGCGGTTTTTTCCCTATTGAGTATTTCCCTATTGAGTATTTTTCTTTATCCTCTTCTTCTATTTTCTCCACTTCCATCTAATCTTCTTCCACTTTCTCCTTCTTTTTTATTATTTTCCTTTCCTTCTGATCTTGCTCCTTCTTTTTAATCTCTTCTACCTTCGCTCTTCTTCATTCCTTCTGATTCCTATTACTTCCCTTCTTTTTACTTATCCTCCTCCGTTCTCCTTTTCCTACTCCTTTCTTCACGCATTCTCTTCGTCACTGTCTTCAACTTCTTCCTTTCTTCTCTTTTTGAGTTTATCCTCCTTCTTTTACTCTTCTTACTCTCCATCCTTACTTCATTCTCCATCTCCTTTTCCTCATCATTCTCTTTTGCATTTTCCTAGTAGTTTGCTCATTCCTCCGTATCCTCCTCTCATTTGCCCCCTTCTCATCTTCCTCTTCTTCTTTCTCTTCTCCTTTCATCTCTTCCTCTTTTTCCTCTTCTCTTGCCTTCCTCTCTTTCATCCACTTTTCCTGTTCCTTTCTCCTCATTCTTCTCCTTTTTTTTCTCCTTCTTCCTTACTTTTTTTTCACTTTTTCTATATTTTCTTCCTTTTCTTCCTCCTCACTCTGTCTTCGATTCCTTCTCCTTCATCTCTTTGTCCTTACTTCATTCTCCTCCATCTCTCTTCTCCTTTTTCGAACCATTCTCTTTCGCATATTTATAGTATTTTCTTCATTTCTCTGTATCCTCCTCTTATTCGCTCCCTTCTCGTTTTCCTCTACTTCCACTTTTTCTATATTCTCTTCTTCATTTTATCCTCTTCTCTCTCTGTCTTTGCTTCCTTTTCCTTTCATCTCTCTCTTAATTGATTCATCCTCTTTTTCCTTTCCCTTCTCGTATTTATCCCCTTTATTTCTCCTCTGTATCCTCCTCTCTTTCCCATATGTCAACCTTTCCTCTTCTCCTTCCTCTTCTTCTACCTTCTCATCTTCTTGCTCTTTCTTCTTTCCCCCCCCACCGCCCCCCCCCCCTACCGTCAGACCCTCAGACGAAGTCGGGTACTTGAAAATGGTCATTTGGAGCGCATTTCAGTTTTATTAGTCTTACAAGTGACAGAGACGTGTACAGGGGGAGGGTCAGAGGGGTTCTGCCCCCCCCCCCCCTTGAGCTGCAGATTTTCAAAAAAATTTGTGGATTTTCGAGGGCGAACCCCCGGAACCCCAATGTTTATCTAAATTTTACCTCTTGACCCTGCCCCCCCCCCCCCCATATCGGAAAGCTGTGGACGCCCCTGAATAATGCACTGTAGTCCGCTATTTACTATTTTTGGAATGAGTAGTGCAAGAGAAGCGAGCTTGAATAGTATAACACTTACCTTATGGGATGGATCACGTACGCGTCTCCATGGTGATGGTACACTAGCACCCCAGATTGCTCAGAAAGGGTAGACATATTACTCAAACACCCTTTTAGCAGTTTAGTTATATGCTTTATTGGCCTTAGTGCATGTGTGCATCCACTTTTTTGATAATGGGTAAAGAGATCAAGCACTTTACATTAAACAGTCTCCAAGAAAAATGTTGTGGATAACTTACGGTGTAGTGGCACAACTCACCCCAGATTGTGGAACAACTTACCCCATGTTAGGGGTAAATTGAGCCATTTAGAAAAATAATTTGCAACCACCAATTTAATGTTATAGCTTTGTTCTATAATGAACGAATTTTACTAAAAAATAGTGTACAATGAATATTTCGTGTATGAATATTTCGGTTATTCTAATGAAAAATGTAGCATAGATGCAGCTGCTTGAAGAAAAATTGGCTCATCTTACCCCGACCTCCCCTAATTGACGGGGAAAATCGTGCAATCCTGGTTAAAATATGGTTAAAGGGAGACAATCAGGCTGAAATCATAAAAAAATTGGTATTTTTATTTTCGCGTTTTAATATGGCCATATATTGATGTGAACATGTCCATAGCATAGACTAATTGCGTAAGTTTTTAAATTTTTGCGCATGTTGCGCATGCATGTCCAAAATAATTAGAAATACGTGAATTTCGTCTTTATATCTTGCTACACTGGTAAATGCACAACACAAGAAAATATAAAAACTTAGGCAATTCTAGTCTATGGACATGACATGTTCACATCATATGGTCATGCATATTAAAAAGCAAAAATAAAAATACTTATTTTTTTATAATTTTAGCCTGATTGTGTCGCTTTAAGCATTTTAATGTGACTTAGTATACCGGTATATAGCATAGGCTAAAGCTCATCCAATATGAATGAAAGCTTACTTCGTCCCCTTAGCTATGAAAGGGTGTATCTGCCACTTTACAAAGTGGCAGATACACCCTTTCATATCTAAGGGGACGTGTACAGTCTTTTCGCGGACAGGTGCGGATCCAGAGGGGAGGCACACGCCCACCGCTTTTTGCACTAATTTTTTTAAAAAGTCCCATAAATTGGCCCAAATATGCCAACAAAATATAGGGGGCGAGCCCCAACCCCCATGCCCCTCTTTTTTTAAATTCCTAGATACGCCCCTGGCTATTGAATGAAAATAAAAGAAGTTTATATGGCTGTTTTAAATGTCAAGGAAAGGCCCCAATTGCTGCACAGTGATTGACATTAAGCATCTATTGGCAAATAGGCCTATAATCTGTCCAACAGTGGAGAATTGTCAAAAATGAACGTTAGCTTTTGCTAATTATTACTCAAGCATCAACTCTCAAGCGATTTTCATTACATTTTGCTAACAGCTGAGTATTTTCTATAGTCATTCGGAACATCATAAAAAATATTGTATAGTCTATTACAAAAGTTAGACCAGTTGACATGTTGTAGGCCTACTAAATGTCTAATTATGAGGCCCTTTATAAACCCATATATATATTCCTGTTGATTCTCATAATATCATGGGAATTTATTGATAATGGACTGAGAAATTAGAGAATAACACTCAATCATGTCAATGCCAGCTGACAGCAATATACAGATATAGGCCTATAGGCCTATAACAATGAAAATGTGTTATTTTAATTTACCAATTAGAATTAAACAAGAGCACACTTGACAATAGCCTCCCGCCTGTGTATCAAACTGCAAATTATCCCTCCCACAAGGCCTAATTATTGTTGTAAAATCATGAAAATGCTAAAAATAAAAATTAATCGCACATTTCATTCTTTTCAGCCAATAATAAACTTGTGCTAGAACTGGTCATTTAATAGTAGCATGCACAACAAATTTGGGCAGGATATATAAAAAACTTTTGAAATTATCATGCCCACAAATCAAATTATGGATATAAAATGTGAAAAATCGCAGTAAATCGGCCATTTTGAATTTTCTCTGAACCATTATTGAACTTGTCCACGAACTGGTCAAAGTAACATGTATAGTAACATGTATAACAAATTTTACAGGATACATGAAAAACTTTTATTTAAGTTATTGTGCCCACAAGTAGATCTAAATGTTAATGCTGACGCTGAACTTCAATTGCAATAGCCCACCTTTTCTTCTTAAAAATTAAAAGGCAGGCTAAAATATTTTTTTTTCTTACCGATTTTTATTGCGTGGCATCTATGTGTTGTATATTTTGAGAAAATGAAGAAATAAAATGGTTCAGAATAATTCTTTTTTAGCCCCCCTTTTAATTTTAATTAAAAAAGGTGGGCTATTGTAATTGAAGTTCGGCGGCGTCGGCGTTAACATTTACTTGTGGGCGCGATAACTTGAAAAGTTTTTCATGTATCCTTCCCAAATTTGCTATGCCTGTTACTAATGACCAGTTCTCGGACAAGTTCAATAATGGCCGAAAAAAATTCAAAATGGCCGACTTATTGCGATTTTTCTTCTTTTACGTCAATAATTTGACCTTGTGGGCGCGACAACTTGAAAAGTTTTTCACTTATCGTCTTCAAATTTTTTATGCATGTTACTAAAAAGTAGTTCTTGGACAAGTTTAATAATGGCTGAAAAAAAATTCAAAATGGCCGATTTATTGCGATTTTTTGCATTTTCGTCAATAATTTGACCTTGTGGGCGCGATAACTTGAAAAGTTGTTCACGTATTCTTTTCAAATTTGTTATGCATGTTACTAATAAGTAGTTCTTGGACAAGTTCAATAATGGCTGAAAAAAATTCAAAATGGCCGATTTACTGCGATTTTTCGCATTTTACGTCAATAATTTGACCTTGTGGCCGCAATAATGACTTCAAGTTTAATAATGGCAGCGGGCTATTGTCTTGTTTAACTAGAGATGTGTTTTTGCTATGAGGGAAAAATGAAGAATGCATCCTCTGCATTATTTGACTCGATCAATATCACTGAAATGATCAACAAGGCCTGTGGCACAGCCTCGAGCTCTAATCATCGTTTAAATGGAATATCATTTGAAAATAATGTTAACTATAACAAGAGCACACTTAACAATAGCCCGTCGGCATTATTGAACTTGTTTGAGAACAGGTTATTAGCAATATTCAGTACAAATTTGAGCAGAATACATGAAACACTTGTGAATTTATCACATCCGAAGGTAAAAGCAGAGACGTAAAGTGTGAAACATCGCAATAATTAATCAGCCATTTTGATTTTTTTAACCATTATTGAACTTGTCCCAGAATTCGTAAAATGCATGTATAACAAATTTGAGCAGCTAGGATAGGGCCTACATGTTACAATTCTGATATGGGATGAATATTGAATATTCTGGTGGTCCGACATAATTTATGGGGGTTTCGGACCACAGCTAGTGTGAAAACCCTGCTGTATTGAGCATGATGACAGTCAACCAAACAAGTGGAATTTTATAAGATAACATATAGTTCATACAAATGAAAGCTGGCTTTTTAAGGTCTAATATCCCCCAAAAATTTCAAGGTCCTATCACAAACACGAATTAGGACTTGAGTCATAACCAAAACTTTAGTTTAATGTTGGGCCACCTTCTGCGACACACCAATTGATATCTAATAAATAAAAGTATTGGTATTACAATTGTTGCTAGTTTTATTTGTTGAAAACTCATTTTTCTGACCCAATCAGCTGATTGTGGTCAAATGCCTATATATTTAAATGTCAATATCATGTTTAACCCTTAAATCATTGAACTTTTTATCCACTTGGAAGTTGTGTCTTGCTACAGCAGCCCACAACTTTAAGTGGAGGAAAATTACTCAGATTTGCTTAGTTTGAGAGCAAACATTTGCAAATATTGATGTTTGAACACTCATTTTATTCCCAATAACAGTGATTTGTCCGGTTACTATTTCAGATTAGAATTATTGACCGATTTTTATTATATCCAAATTATCAGTGATTAAGTTAATTTAATCATCTACCTAGAGCTATTTCATCAATTTCAGTAAGAATTGACCAGGCAAATTTCTTGAATGACAACCTCATAGGAAAAATCGGAGACTTGGTTGAAAATCGCTACACAAATTTTCAAAACAAATTGAACCCTGGATGGGCGTTTATTGGAATATGTCATCTGGAGCGTTTATTTTAATAAATATAATTGCATCCAGTCTTCGTAGTTAGAGATATCATTCACGAATATCAATCAGAACTCCACTTTACTAGGCAGGATTCGAACCTACAAGTCAAACAGTACGTGTGACCAAACCAAGTTCAAAAGTTGATGCAGAAGTCACCGGTTGTATAACATGAATGATCAGGCACATCTCTATATATCTACCTATCACTACTTTTCACATCAATTGCTGCTAACCAAGCTTGAAATTCATTAGCCGAGTCACGATAATAGAAAATCAATAAAAAAATTGAAATTTCATCTTTTTATAAATTTTATAATACCTCAGGCCCGCTTTTTATCAATAGGCCCCTATAAACTTATATATATTGAAATAATAATGTAAATTATGCATATTTTAAAAAAAGTCGACACTAAAAAAAGGTTAAATATATTTTGTTTTTGACCGCCTGCTCTGAATCGTCGTTAACCAATTAATAAAAACCCAGGGTTCCCGCCAGGAATGTTTCAGGGGGGGGGGGGGTGTGTCCAAAAGATGTGGTGGGTAGACTACTTGCCCAGGAGAATAAAAATCACTTATAGAGTAAAAATGTTTATAATGGCCTTAGACCCATAACATATAAATATTGAAATAAGAAATTTGATGAGTTCAAATTAGAAAAACCCTTTGGTCCAAGATCATGTCAAGGTGATCTCCAGGTCACAACAAGGTCAAATCAGCCAAAAAGGGTGAAAATTGTTAGTTTTTGTTATTTTTGCTCCAATTCTGTTCATTTGAGAAAACCACTTAGGTCCCAACACGGAGTGTACACCAAACACATCTCAAGGGGTTACAGGGGTTACAGAGTAATATCCCTCCAAATGACCCTTATGTCACCCCCATTTGATTGACAGATATTGACCAAAATAGAGACATATTGTCATGTTTGGATCAGTAGCACGCACTTCTTTTAATCGTGATGAAGCCCAACCCATATGTATACACAACATGGTGACATGGGCTGGGATGGGGCTTCGTATGGGTATTACCCTAAGGTCATCTCAAAGTCACAACAAGGTCAGATCAGCCAAAAAGTGTGAAAATAGTTAGTTTTTTCTCCAATTGTGTTCATTTAGGATGTCTATAGTATGATGGTTGAAACCCACAGTTTAGGCCCCCACCAGGAGGTACACTAAACAGATCTTAAGAGGTTACAGGGGTAATGTAGGGGTTAAGAGGGTAATACCCCCCCCCCCAAATGCCCCTTATATTACCCCTTCTGATATAACAGAAATTGAAAAAATACCAGAGATATTGTCATGTTTGGACCAATAACAAACACTTCTTTTAAAGGTGATGAAGCCAACCCAAGTAGGCCTACACATGGGCTGAGGTGGGGCTTCATGGGTATTACCCTAAGGTCATGTCAAGGTTATCTCAAGGTCACAGTTAAATCAAATCAGCCGAAAAGGATGAAAATAGTTTGTTTTTGCTCAAATTCTGTTCATCATGTCTATGATGGTTAAAACTCACTAGGCCCCAACACGGAGGTACACCAAACACATTTCAAAAGTTTACAGAAATAATATAGGGGCTAGAGGATAATACCCCCCCAAAACGACCCGTATATCACCCCCATCTTATATGACAGAAATGGATCAAATAACACATACCGTAGGCCTACATTGTCATGTTTGGACCAATAACTATAGTCTGTTTCACCAGATCCAAATTGTAGTGTGTTTAAAACATCAATTTTATATAATTAATATTTATTTTTAAACCACACAATTTTAGGAACCGAAAGTTAACATACAAATCTCGTACTTTATCTCAAAATCTGAAATTGGTCAGAATCTGACCATTTTGTCTTTCGGAGGCCCCAGCTCCAATGGTCAAAACGCGACTTCCGACTGATTTTGTTGGAGCGGGTCACATATAATAAACACATTAATGATCATGCAGGGCCACCATTTAATTATCAGGGTTGGGGAAGCAGAGGAGGCCCTAGCCTATGTTTGAAATAAACATGTTTTTTCAGACTCAATTTCTGTGAAATATTTAAGGGCCCTTGAAAAAAGGTTGAGCCTCGCTTCGATCGCCAACATTAACCCTCTAACAGCCGGTCCTGATGATATATATTTTGAGCTGCGACCTAACGCTCTATAAACGATGTTGTCTGACATCTGTAACACTTCGTTTCCGGGCAATATAGTCAAAGTTTCTTCACCAATCAACTTCTAACCTGGCACTAACACTCATGGGGGTTAGGGCCAGACCTGATTTGTTTTTCACAAAAATCGGCCCATTATCGGCCCTCTGGTGGCCAAAAAACTCACGAAAATCAGCCAAAATTGAGGTTTCCGGATGCTTATGTGAAAAGTTTTTGACTGGTCAACTTCTAACCTGGCACTAACACTCATGGGGGTTAGGGCCAGACCTGATTAGTTTTTTATGAAGATCGGCCTATAATCAGCCCGCTGGTGGCCAAAAAACAAAAGAAAATCAGCCAAAATTGAGGTTTCCGGACGCAAATGTGAACAGTTTTTGACCAATAAACTTCTAACCTGGCACTCAAAATCATGGGGGTGAGGGCCACATCTGATTAGTTTTTAACGAGAATCGGCCCATTATCGGCCCTCTGGTGGCCAAAAAACATACAAAAATCAGCCAAAATTAGGTTTCCTGATGCTACTGTGAAAAGTTTTTGACCAATCAACTTCTAACCTGGCACTATAGCACTAATGGTGGATGGGGCCAGACTTGATTAGCTTTTTACTTAAATCGGCCGATTATCGGCCCTCTGGTGGCGAAGAAACATATGAAAATCAGCCAAAATTAAGGTTTCCGGACGCTAATGTGAAAAGTTTTTGACCAATCAACTTCCCTCCTGGCACTAACACTCATGGGGGTTGGGGCCAGACCTGATTAGTTTTTCAATAAAATCGGCCCATTATCAACCCTCTGGTGGCCAAAAAACATACGAAAATCAGCCAAAATTGACGGTTTCCGGACGCCCATGTAAAAAGTTTTTGACTTAAGGATTTCTAACCTTACAATTGCATTTATGTGCATGAACTGCAGAGCTGATTAATTTTTGAGGATATTGGGCCATTTTTTAACTGATTTGTTTCTCAGGAAAATCGTTGCAGCTACCAAATCCCTCCGATTTGCACCTGTTTACTGGTACACGTACATAAAATACCATTTTCTGAACATATTAAAGATAAAACGTGATATAAACGAGCAAGATTTAACAATCTTTGACCTCCATGTTGTCAAATCAGAATACTATTCACCCACTTGAAGTTGTGGATCGTGTCAGCGAGACACAACTCCAAGTGGATGAAAATTCCAGTTAAATAATTTGGCGACAAAAGGGTTAAATGGCTTTAAATTTGTGATGACTCAATTTGCCCGGCTTCTTATCTTCCAGATCAATAATAAGCCTAATTAGGAATTCAACTTTGTGGACAAAATGGACTGGCTTCCCGGAGTTGACTGACATTCAGTTAACGTTGGCGATGACGAAGTTCCGTATTCATGTTTTATATCGCTCATAGTCATACAGAATGATAAGGGCCTAGTCAGGGGCATGCACAGGGGGAGGGTCAGAGGGGTCATGACCCCCCCTTCAGATGCTTTTAAAAAATTCCAGGGATTTCCGTTGGCGAGCCCCAAGAACACCCGTATTCGTCTAAATTTTACCTCTTGACCCCCCTATACCGGGAAGCTTCGGTTGCCCAAGATACAGTGATAGAAGACATCGGTCGAGCAGCGTTTTACTAGACAAAATATGTCTTAAGAAAGTGAAATAAATATTTTGCTTCGGGCTGAGTGTGAAAAAAATTAGTTCTGCAGATAGGAAGTGAAATAAATAATTTGTTCAATTCAAAAATCTCAGCCGCATTCCCCCCCCCCAATTATTTAATGATGCTCCCCTGTGGAATGTTATTACATATCAATTCAAATAATCTAGCTTCTCAAATATTCAATACAATTTTGCGAAGCTCTTACCGCTGCTGAGATTTTACTAACGTTAGAAAATGGCCTAAACTTTGCTAAATTCCAAATACAATTGGCTTGCCAAAGGTGAAAAAAATTCGAAGGAAATCGGTTCAGAACTGATGGAAAAATCGCCGAAAATCATGCGATCCCGGTGTCGTATTCTGAAGGTTCCCCCGTGCCGAGAGTTCCCCTTCCGCCCATCTGCGCATGCGCGACCATGAGCGGAATGGCTGGTATCTGTCACTCATATTCTGAGAGTTCCCCCCAGGCTCACAGTTCCCTACCTGTCATGCTTTGCTCTGCTGAGTGCTGAGAGTTCACACCTCCCCCTACGCCTTCAGCTGTGCTGAGTGTTCCCCTCTGGCTAATATATTTCCCCTGCCTTCCCTATTGAAGACAATATAGAATGCATAATATATAATACATAACATACATTAAGTTATTTTGTATCCCTATATTGGAAACGAAATGTTTGGCTGTCAATAGGACTAGTTTCAAATATTTTTTTTAATGCATTTTATTTCAAAATTCAAGTCATATTGAAGGGGGGAACTAAGGGGGGAACACTCAGCCCAGCTAGTATGTCATAGACTAGCTATTTTTAAATTCATTTTATTTCAAAATTCATGTCATACCAGGGGGGAACACATATATATACTAGTTTTAAATATTTTTTTTAATGCATTTTATTTCAAAATTCAAGTGATATTGAGGGGGGAACTGAGGGGGGGAACACTCAGCCCAGCTAGTATGTCATAGACTAGCTCTTTTTAAATTCATTTTATTTCAAAATTCATGTCATACCAGGGGGGAACACATACATATACTAGTTTTAAATATTTTTTTTAATGCATTTTATTTTAAAATTCAAGTCATATTTAGGGGGGAACTGAGGGGGAGGGGACACTCAGCCAAGCTAGTATGTCATAGACTAGCTGTTTTTTTAATTCATTTTATTTTAAAAGTCATGTCATACTAGGGGGGAACACTCGGCTCAGCTATTTTTTCCTACTTCATTCTATTTCAAAATTAATGTCTTACTAAGGGGGAACACTCAGCCTAGCTATAATGTCTGATATAGACCTCGCTAACTATCTGTCTCAGCCACGCTAACGGTAACAATGTTATACCCGCCTACCTTTTTAAATAAGTAACTTTGCGAGTTCTCGTGCTATCTTAATATTATTTTATCATTGTTTTCAGTATTTAATAAGCTTTCTGGAGATATTTATTACATGTTTATATCACATAAATTGACAGAGATAATAATTCGTATTGTGCTGGTTTTTCACACCTCGCTTACCCACTAACAAGGGCTATTTAGTTGTGTAATGCACCTTGTAAAGCCAAGGGTGTGCTAGGTGTTAACTGCACCGCATATAATATAAATATTTCGCATTGAAAACCCCATTGAAACATGGTTTTAAATTAATCACAGAAAAAGTTTTCAAAGTACAGTAAAAATAATTATATCACTGGAGAGCATTTTCCGGCCACTATAACCTGATATGCATCCCAACGCTGTGACCAAAATATTAAAGTTTTTATCCAATTAAAACAATTTTTATATAAGTTATTTTTCACTTGTCACTTAATGACAATAATAGCAGATACTAGATGAGTAAGCGATTCTGATGGTACATCGGGCTTGACAATATCTTGAAAATAGGCAAAGCTATAATTATTAAAAGATTTACCAATTTTGGCGATTTATTAAAATCCCTTTTTTATATAAGTTTATTTCAGATATCAAAATATGACAAAAATAGGCTAATACTAGGTGCCTAAGCGATTCCAATAATGTATCACACTTTAAAATATCTCGACAACTAACCAAATTGTGTCATATTGAAGGGGGGGGGGAACACTCAGCCCTGGTATGTTATAGACTGTGTTATAGGTATGTTATAGCCCAGCTAATGTATGATATAAACTAACTAGGTTTAATTTTTTTTATTATTATTATTTAAAAATTCATTTCACATCAAGCTGTATGATAAAGACTTAGATTAAAAAATATTTTTTTTTTGTATGTATTCCATTTTATTTAAAAATTCATGTCATATTGAGGTAGCGTGTGATTTCGATCAGATATTTCATTCAAAAATTCATGTCATCCCCTTTTCTTGTCTTTGGCTGGCTGTCAATTCTACCTAACAATCCCTAAGTGGTGTGATTTAATACAGCACACCATCCAAGTGATTGATGAGTATTTTGTCCTGGTAGTACACTTTTCCATAATATTCTTTTCACTGTTTGTTGTTGATGGTTTGACAAATGCCCACAGAGCTGCTTTTTTCTTGTTGCATCTTCAAGAGCTTGTATTTACTGACGTGTATATAGGCTACATAACAATCTCAAAGTGGTGCGATAAGATACAGCACACCATCCTAGTGATTGATTTGTAGTTTTTTGTTGAATTTTGATACCAAAGATGATGTGAAGCTGGAACAGGATATTTTTGCCACATCAAGCGCATCTTCTTCTTCTCAGTGACAACAATCAAGCATTTGTTGTTCTTCAGACACTCCTTCTTTATCACGTGGGTGTTGTAACACAACCTACCACCTACAAGCAAATATTAGCAATTGTATTGTGAAAATGTAGTGTATTGTGAAAAATTCATGGCTAAAATCATGTAGTAATTTTTTCCAATTAATTAGTCTTATTGGGGGGAACACTCAGTCCATACAGTGTATTGTGATATAAATTGGCTGGCTAAACAAATAAAAATAATAAAAATAAATAATAATTTTTTTTTTTCAAAAATCATTTCATTTTGGGGGAAACACTCAGTCCACATAGTGTATTGTGATATAAATTGGCTGGCTAAAAATATATAAAAAATAAACAATAGACCCCTAATTTTTTTCATTTTTTTTTCTAGTCCATACAGAACAGTGTATTGTGATATAGGCCTAGGTTGGCTGCATGGCTAAAGAAAACATAATTTAAAAATCAAGCCTATAACGTGTCATAATTAGATAGATCAAACCGCTATCGGTAGTATTCTAATGATTATCGGTATTGCATAACTGTTGTAGTTGGTTACGCGCCAAATAATAAATGGCTAAAATGTGAGATTCTTTCGTCTAATAAATATCTTATTTTACAAGACTTGTTATGTCTTGACATGGTGTCAGAAGATGAAATGGTAAATGAATCATTTGTTCAGAGTCTGGTTATACTGAAAAGCTAGGATCATCTGGGATATCACGAATATTCACAGAAAAACGGCGAAGTAAAACTGAAAATTTTCCAAGATGGCGAAATTTCATCCACCTGAACAGTTTCACAGGGAGGGCAGCGGGTCTTAATAATTTCACAAGAAGGGCAGCGGACCCTTGGAGCTTCAAAAGAAAGGCAGCGGTTCATAGTAGTTTTTCAGGGAGGGCAGCGGGTCTTAGTAGTTTCTCAGGGAGAGCAGCGGGCCTCAGTAGTTTCACTGTAAGGATAGCGAATCGTAGAAATTCCCAGGGAGGGCAGCGGGTCTTAGTTGTCTTGCAGGGAAGGCAGCGGGTCATAGAAGTTCCACAGGGAGGGCAGTGGGCCTAAGTAGTTTCACAGGGGTGTATGCGCGGGAATCAATCTAAGCTTGTCATACCGCTATGGTGAATCTATTCTGGCAGACACTTGTTGATTTCCTCTAGCGGGTTGTAGAAGTTTCATAGGGAGGGCAGTGGGTCTTTAGAGTTTCTCTGGGATGTAAGCGCGGGAATCAATTTAAGCTTGTCATACCGCTATGGTGAATCTATTCTGGCAGACACTTGTTGATTTCCGTTTTCTTCATCATGGCCGGTCTTGAGATGTATGCATGGTGATTTCCTTCAAGCTTGTCATACCGCTATGGTGAATCTATTCTGGCAGACACTTGTTGGTTCCTATTCATTCATCCCCATGCCGTTTTGCTTATGATGAAGTTCGACTGCCTAACTGCCTGACTGCCACCTGAGACGGACCTGTGGACTGTTGGGCTGATCCTTCCGCCAGTTCTCCAGTGTGGAACCTGTGTATATGAGAAGGTGTCTTAAGCGGAAAGTCTCGTCATCTATGCACATGATCACCATTGGGTTCTATGGTTGCTTTAGCTGCCGTGGATGTACAAAGGAAGTCTGTGAGCACTGAATTCGGCTCTTGAAGTGGCCCACCGGCTTAGTGATACACAGCTCCGAGTAAAAAGCAACTGGACTAAAGGCGGGATTGTGATCGATCGATAATTATCGGAAGGCCCGGGCAGCCTGCATGCGGGCTAGCTAACCTAAACAAACAAACAAACAAACAAACAAACAATTTGATTTCAGCAAACCGGCTGAATGGCCCATGTGGAAAACACGATTTCAAAGGTTCCGCACCGCTACGAAGTTGAATAAAGAGGACGAAGTTGTCCAGGTTGACTCGTTACTGTATGCGTTAGGACCCGAAGCAGAAAATATTTTCAAAACATTAACTTTTACTGCTGCCGGTGATGAGAAAAAGTGGTCAAAAGTGATTGAAAAACTTGACAGTCATTTTATTCCACAAAGAAACATCATTTATGAAAGGTCAGTTTTCCACGAAAGAAAACAATTACAAAATGAATCGGTAGAAGAATACGCCAGAAAGTTGCACGAATTAGCCGCAACATGTGAATTTGTGGACAAAGACGATCAAATTAGAGATAGATTTGTCATTGGTCTCCTCGATAGTGACATAAAAAGAAGATTACAGTTAGAATCAGAATTAAAACTTGAAAAAGCAGTTCAAGATGCTCGACAGTATGAAATGATAAAATCGCAAATGACTGGTTTGACGCTAGCGACCGGCGAAGAGAAAAATGTTCAAGAAATAAAGAGACGTCACAAGCCTAATTTTAAAGCACAGTTTAAGAAACATGATGGTGCTCAAAAGTTCCAGGTAAAGCAAACATTTGACCGACATAATGGTGAAAATACTGCGTATGAATGTTCAAAATGCGGCAGAAGGCATGGCGATAAAATCTGCCCGGCGAAAGGACGTCAATGCAAAAAGTGCAATAAACTTAATCATTTCGCAGTAAAGTGTAGAACAAGAAATTTGAATGAAGTGCAAGAAACACACAGTCACAGTGACCAAAGTGAAGAGGCAGGAGCATATTTCTTTGGCACTGTAGTAGAGTGCAATGAAAATAGTGATGCATGGTTCGTTCAATTAAACGTCGGCGGATCAAACGTGAAATTCAAAGTCGATACTGGTGCAGACTTGACAATTATGTCGTCAAAGACATTCGAACAATTACCAGAAAAACCACAAATAATTCCTACTACGGTGAAATTGCTCAGTCCAGGTGGAGAGCTTAAATGCAAAGGTGAATTTAGAGCACATACTGTGTTTAGAAATATTGAATATTCTTTTCGTGTAGTCGTGGTCAAAGGTGAAGAAACGAGTAATTTACTTGCCAGGTCAGTCTCGGAAAAGATGGGTCTCGTCATTCACGCAGAAGAAATTTCACGAGAAATATTTGATAGTGGTGGACTGTTGAAAACATCACCAGTTAAAATTGAACTGAAAGAAAATGCTATTCCGTACGCTATGACTACTGCTCGTCGTGTTCCATTTCCGCTTATGAATTCGGTGAAAGAGGAACTGGAAAGAATGGTGGATAGTGGTACAATTCGTGAAATAACCGAACCAACTGACTGGTGTTCGCCCATGGTTCCAGTTATGAAGAAAAATGGAAAATTAAGAATATGTGTAGACTTGAAAAAGCTTAACGTATTTGTGAAACGCGAGCGCTACATGTTGCCGACATTAGTGGATATAGCACCCAAACTCAACGGAGCAAAATATTTCAGCACTCTAGATGCTTATACTGGTTTTTACCAAATACCCCTTGATAGCGAGAGTCAAAAACTTACAACTTTCATCACGCCATTCGGAAGGTACTGCTTTCAGAGAGTACCATTCGGAATTACGTCTGCTCCTGAAATATTCCAGCGAAAAATGGCCGAGCTATTACAAGGCATTGAAGGAGTTGTTGTGATTATGGACGATATTTTGGTGTTCGGGAAAACAGAAAGTGAACATGATGAAAATTTAGAGAAAGTTATTCGCAGATTGCAAGAAGCCCAGTTAAGGCTAAATAAAGACAAATGTAAATTCAAGTGCACATCTGTAGACTATTTTGGACACATAGTGTCATCTGATGGGTTGAAACCTCAATTGGAAAAAGTTGACGCAATTAAAAACTTGTCGCCACCAGAAAATATTCATGAGTTACGACGCATATTAGGACTCGTAAACTATTTGGGAAAGTTTTGCCCAAATTTATCGACAATAGCTAAACCTATGAGTGACTTATTACAGTCAGATCGCGCATGGTTATGGAGTCAGGATCAACAATCTGCATTTGATGCTGTTAAAGAAAAGATATGCAATGCGACAGCTCTTGCATATTATGATGTCACAAAACCAATAATAGTTACAGCAGATGCGAGTAGCTATGGACTAGGTGGTGCACTATTACAAAAAGACGGTGATAAAATAATTCCTGTTGCGTACTGCTCAAGAACACTTACAAAAGCAGAAACGAGATACGCACAAATTGAAAAAGAGACATTAGCGGCAGTCTGGACTTGTGAAAAATTTGACCGTTATTTGGGCGGATTGGACAGTTTTACATTAGAAACAGATCACAAGCCACTAGTACCGCTCATTAACAAATGTACAATCGATGAAGCACCGCTGAGAATTCAACGATTGCTAATGCGACTAATGAGATTCAATGCAAACGCGCTACACGTACCTGGTAAAAATTTGGTCTTAGCAGACACATTATCACGAAATCCTCAAGCACACACATCAAATACAGTTGATATAGAAAAAGAAGAAGAAATTGATTGTTTTGTGGATTCAGTCGTCTCGTCCTGGTCAGTCAGTGATAAAAAGTTACAGAAAATAAAAGACGCAGTAGATGAAGATGAAGAGATAAAGACTATAATAAAGTTGACTTTAGAAGGATGGCCGAAAAGTCCTAAGCTAGTACCAGACATAGCTAAAATTTACTATGGTGAAAAAGCCAACTTATCTGTGCATAATGGCTTACTAGTCTGTGGACAACGCATTGTTATTCCAAGATCATTGAGAAAAGATATACTAGAAAGAATTCATGAAGGACATCCTAAGTTGAAAAAGTCAAAAGACTTAGCTAAAACTACAGTGTGGTGGCCAGGAATTAATAGTGATATGCAGCAGAAAATTCAAAACTGTTCTTATTGTCTAACTAATGCTCCTACGCAGCATAAAGAGCCTCTTTTGCCAACGAAATTACCTCCACGTGCATGGTCTAAAATTGGAGCAGATCTGTGTGAGTTCAAAAATAAAACTTATTTGATCACAGTAGATTACTATTCCAGATGGATTGAGATTGATTTGTTGTCTACTAAAACTTGTCATCAAGTTATCGGCAAATTGAAGAATATGTTATCGTGCTGGGAGATAATTGATGAACTGATCACAGATAATGGCCCTCAATTTTCAGCGAGAGAATTTAAAGAATTTGCTGACGAGTATGGTTTCACTCATACCACATCCAGTCCATATTTCGCACAAGCTAATGGAGAAGCAGAGAGAGCAGTACAAACTGCTAAGAAAATATTAAATCAGCCAAAGCCTGATATCGCTTTGATGAACTATCGTGCAACTGAACACTCCGCTACAAAATGTAGTCCAGCAGTTGCAATGCTGAAGAGAGAAATTCAAACACGAATTCCTACGCTTCCAGAGAATTTGAAGTTAAAAACTTGCCGAGGAATAAAGAAAGCTGATGCTAAAGCTAAATGTGCATATAAACAGGCTTACGACAAGCGGCATGGTACCAGAAACTTACCAGCTATCCAGCCAGATGAAAATGTTTGTGTTAAACTGGATAATGAGAAAACTTGGGGTCCTCCATTAAAAGTGATAGGGAAAGCAGGTGACAGGTCTTATTATGTGGCTGGTCCACATGGTGTTATTCGTAGGAATAGACGCCACCTACAGGTTGTGCCACCCGCTTCGAAAGTCAATAGTCCTACATGGTACGATTTACCTACGTTAAAAACTATTCCAGTACCATCTACCCCAGTTCATGGTGTGCCAAGACAATTGGTACCTGCAGAGCCACCTGGTGAACTAGAGACAATTAATAGACAAGTGCAGAATGAAAATCGTTATGGTACTAGGTCTGCCAGTGGCAGAGCCATAAAGAAGCCAGAACGCTTCAGAAACATTTAAATATAGTTAAACATGTTAAAGTATAGTTATGTAACATGTCATTATTTGGGCAGAATAATCCCGAGACTTGTTGCAGGCTCATGAGACAGTCTACTCTCAGAGTCAGGTTTAATTTGTAAAATTCGTAAAATTTTAAGAATATTAAAGTTTAAATTTTAGTTTTGATCATTGATCTCAAAGGAAGGGAGATGTCATAATTAGATAGATCAAACCGCTATCGGTAGTATTCTAATGATTATCGGTATTGCATAACTGTTGTAGTTGGTTACGCGCCAAATAATAAATGGCTAAAATGTGAGATTCTTTCGTCTAATAAATATCTTATTTTACAAGACTTGTTATGTTGTATTTATAAGCCTGGTCTAGTCCTGGCCTAACGTTAGCCTACTCTACCTGGCAGTGGCTTATTACAAAATAATAACAATTATTCTAGGTCTAGGCCTAACCTTTCATCTCGTACTGTCCTTTCTCCAGTGATTTCCGTATGGACCTCCTCTGATTCTTGCTGTACCAGCCTGTTTGTTGATCCATCTTTATTTCATTGATTTCAGACTTAGTCTTAGTAGATCTATAGACTATATACCAGTTAAGATTCGAATAAAAATAAAGGCGATATAAGCTAGTAAAATGGTCCGTTTTGTTTGAAAACAACGTAAGGAATAAATATAAGAGGGAACGCTGAGCACAGGCTTAGACCGGAAGTAAACATTGCCGTAACCACGAGTAACACGCATGCTCACCGGGTCCCCCGAAACGGCGAATAGTAACAAATAGTAACACAAATATCGAATAGTAACGAAAAGGACCAGAAAACGGCAAGGTATCGCTTTTTTTTTAATTTCATCATGTATAATATGCCATACTGATAATATATCTGAATTTTTGAAACCAAATAAATATTTCAACAGTGTTTAAATCGTGTTTTATTGTCGCTTAATGGGCGCTATACAGTGTAATGTATTATCAATGGGGCTTTATGTAAACGGCGAATAGTAAAGAATAACACCAGAAAACGGCATAATATCACATTTTTATTTATTGTCACATTCGTAGTATACCTTAATGCTTGTATAGATGGATTTTGAAAACTAAATAAAGATTTTAACAGTGCCCAAATCGTGTTTTATTGTCAGTCAATGGGCGCTATACAGTGCAATGTATTATCAGTAGGATTCCGTACAAACGGCGAATAGCAAATAATACCACTGGAAAACGGTATAATAGCACGTTATTATTTATTGTAACCTGTTTAGTCTTCCTTAATCCTTGTATATGTGGGATTAGAAAACGAAATAAAGCTTTAGCCGTGCTTAAATCGTGTTTTACTGTCAGTCAATGGGCGCTATACAATGCAATGTGTTATCAATAGGATTCCGTACAAACGTCGAATAGTAAAGAATAACACTGGGAAACGGAGAAAGAGCACGTTATTATTTTTTGTTAACTGTTCAGTATTCCTTGATCCTTGTATATATGTGGAGTTTGAAGACTAAATAAATATATTAACACACCCTACATCGTGTTTTATACACTTATGTTTGACCCATGGCGCTTTACAAGGCAATGAGTTATCAATTAAGTCATTTATCAATTTACCTACTTTATTTATTATATTTATTTTTGGCAATTAGCGCTATAGGGCCTACATTCGAATGTAGGCATATTATCAATCTACATAGAAAATTTTCACAGACTGTAGAACAGTAGGCCTATAACAGGTCGAGTATCTATTTCTAAAGAAAAAACAACAAACAACACAAGCATGATAACAAAGATATATTTATTATGCAGTGGGCAAATGAAATATTAAACCACATATATTTAAAAATACATCATCATCATGAAAGCCAAGATTATATATGCGTCAGGTTATGATAGTGAAATATATACAGTGTCAATAACACCGAAGTGTAGCAGTCTATATAGCTTACACTTCGAAGTGTAGGCCAAGCACTCCATGAAATTATATATAAAAATGTACAAGTATATACACAAATATTCAACACCGTAGTGTAGCAGTCCATGTGCTGATATCAAATGTTTATTGTAGCTTGATTCGTTTGATTCTGGAAGTCCTTGCATTACGACATCTCTTAAGTTGGTTGATTTTCTTACCAACAGCCGCTGACTCCCTGACAACTAGTTGGCCGTCAGTTGACTCGACATCTCTTTGATGCCGAGCCTTTGTTGCAAGAGGAACACTCAACAGAGTTTGTAACGGTGTTCTTTTGGCATATAGAGCATGGAAATGGTATGCGAGGCATGATTTTTGTTGAACAATTAGCAAGTTGATGTGAGTAAGTTGATAAAGATGTAGCTCAGTAAAACAGCGATACATGAATGAGTGGTACTCTTTTAATAAGTTTCCTTTATAGGGAAGTTCAAACAGGGAGGTGTGAATGTTGATCGCAATTGTAGTGTAAAAAATGAACTCCTCGGAAAGTGGACGGTTTAAGCAGATTGATATGTGTGAACAGACATTGTGAACGCCAACAGAAGAAGATAAACTGTAAGATGACTATTATCAATAAATCCTGCCAAAACTTAGCGGAGGACGAGAGAGAACGCGGCCCTTTCAAACATTATTGAACAAATAAATTATTCAATTTGAATTTTCATCCACTTGAAGTTGTGTCTCGCTGACGCGATCCACAACTTCCAAGTGAGTGGAAACTATTCAGTTTTGACAAAATTGAGGTCAACCCTTTTATCAAATCTTGCTGGTTGATGTCACATTTTATCTTATATTTAAAATATGGTACTTAATGTGCTAATAAAAAATGAAAACCCTGATATATGCGGCACTGGCGATTAAAGGGTTAAGGAACGTCTTTGTATTAGTTATGTAAACTGCTCCAAGCGTGAGGTATACCGACATTGTTAATACATTTTTAGGTACCGGTACTAGTTAGGCAAATAGCTCTCATCATGTGACATTAACACCATTTCATTTCCAAATTCAACATATACTTTTAGCATTAAAGTATACTAGACATGTGACAATAAATAATAACGTGATAGTATATCGTTTGCTATAGCTTTTCTTTACTATTCGCCGAATATATTGACTACGAAGCCCTAGCTGATCATTATAGCCTATAGATTACAGTGTATAGCGCCCATTAACCAGCCGTAAAACACGATTTAAGGGGTGATAACATGTTTATTTCTTTTTCATATTCAGCATATATCATCAGTTGGGTGTATTATACATGTTACAATAAAGAAACATGTGGTTGTATTCCGTTTTCTATTATTTTTCTTTACTATTCGCCACTTGTATCAAAACCTGTTGGTTACATCTAGCGCCCATTACCCGACAATTAAACACCCTTTAAGCACTGTCAAAATCGTTTTTTCCTTTTTAAATTTCACATATACAAGCATTAAGGTATACTAAACATGTGACAATAAATAATAACGTGCAATGATACCGTGTTTCTAGTATTATTCTTTACTACTCGCCGTTTGTATGAAGTCCTATTGATAATACATTACAATGTATAGCGCCCATTGACCGATAATAAAACACGATTAAAACATTTTTTACAATATTTATTTCGTTTCCACATTCCATATATAGCATCAATGGGGTAGAATAGACATAGTAAAACCAAAAATAAGGTGATATTATGCCGTTTTCTGGTCCTTTTCGTTACTATTCGATATTTGTGTTACTATTTGTTACTATTCGCCGTTTCGGGGGACCGATGCGCACCGACCCCAGGGGGAATTAATTTTGGGGGGAACCCTGGGCACATCACACCGGTTAATTATGACATCCTGAGAGCCGAACCAACCGAGCGATGAGGGATCCTAGCCGTGGAAGAGCCCGCATTTACACTGTCTAGGTGCAGGGCTAGGCTACACTGACAGTCAACAGTGCAATCGGCAGCTGCCCGCTTTCGCATGTGAGTGAGCGATAATTGGGGAATAATTCAATATGTATCTATTTTATGGAATTTAAGTACAGAAAACAATATAAATATATAATTAAGATATACCTTTTTATTAGATGCGAATAATTAGTTACAATTGATATGTGAAAGTCGATCTTCCGCAACTTATTCATAAAAAATACGATTTGGAACCGAAATCTTTCTTTTAACACACACAAGATGGCGGCGTCATTTGCCACCGGATCGAGGCGCTGCCTTCCTCTACGTATGTGGACGGCATCATTGGCATTTAACGTCTACGCGAAACAAAGTGTTTCTGATAGAAGCATGTGACATGGCATAGATCTGTGTTTACACAGCACTTGTAGTTGTAAACGAGACCAAGTGAGACTTGACAACTTTACACTCACTGCAATGCAGTTATACCTACTTACATAGTTATAGCAGATATTTTAGTAACAGTTATACTTCATGTACTTATAAACAACATCTGGTTATAGGAAGTAGGAAGAGTTGTTAACTTGAGATTTCAAGCTCAATCAATTATTTATTTGTTAGTTTGCACCCATCCTCCCTCACAGTGATACGTTTAAATTTATTCCACGCACAATTTTTGCATGGAATGCTTCACCCCCAGTATTACAATAGTAGTTGACTGTGCCACTCTGAGCTCATTCAGGCTGGCGCTCTCAGATGTTTAAACTACATAACTACTGTTTTTAATCTGCACTATTTTTTGTTACAGTTAACTGCACCAAATTCACTCTTTAAACTTTTATTTTGCGCAACCAATTCTACCTGGAAATAATACTCTGTGTCAAGAGTGATTGCTGTATTAGAAGAAGAAGAAGTATTTAACCAAGGTCCAAGTTATTTTTGCCATTGATTATCACGCATGTAACAATAAGCCCCATAAACCATCTTCTTCAATCTCTATCATTCTATGGTAAGCCCCCATGCACCTGATTCAACACATCTTTTTACGGATTCCATCTTTAAAATGTAATTATCTCTAAAATTTGCGAGCTCATTCTGTCTTCAATGTTAATCCTTAGGGAACTACCAACAATTAATTACATTGAGTAGTACTGCTAGCAAGCTCTATTTAAGGTCTAGGGAAATTGAATAAACCAATGCACGGTACTCTGAGGTTTGAACCGATCAACGTCAGAATAATAAATGAAAACTCAAAAGTCTCATTAGAATAACACTAACAATGTATTCACTCAAACAATCTCACTGTGATAAGTTCAGATTGACAAAATTTCACAATTTGATGCACCACGCGGTACCCTGGGGTACCAAATAGAAATCCGTCATTTTGTATAATTATTTAATTTATTTTTCAGGGCTGTACCCTGGGTACCAAAAAGTGTAAATATTTGAAAAAGAGGGCAAAAATAGATGTGAAACCTTCTTATTTTGCAAAATAATCTTGTTTTGGGGGCATTTTCGACACTGAGGACTATTGGTAAAACATCTTTCAATGTCGGAACCTGTTGCAATGCAAATTACCGCTGCATTCACCAGGTGGGGCTGCAAATCACGCGGCACCCCGGGGTACAACGGTACCCCGGTGTACCGCGTGTTGCAACATTTCTCAGACAGACAAGTTTACAAGAATAGACTAACTTCGCAACACAGTCCCTCAGGATCCTTAAATGTCTTAGTGTGTGAATGTCTACAAAGGTAAATAATTCAAATGAAAGAATAATCTGCAGGATAAAACGTCAGCAGCATCAATCACTTACAATCAATGTCTAGTATAGTAGATAAGGTAACCTATTGTGCATTTTATGATTAAAGCATGAAATTTCTACCACCTGTAGAATTTTCAGATGTGGGGGTAAACTGGATTTGACCTCTGATGACCTCTAGAGGTCATTGACCTCGAAAGGTCAAAATATTCACTGGAAAAGCAAATTAGTATGAAACTTGTATATTACAATATCTATGATTTGTTTCTATGGCCCAAAAGTGTGTCAAATACTCGAAGATACTGTTTTGAATCATAAAAAACCACCAAGGTCATGTCAAGGTCACACCAAGGGCATTTAAAGGTCAAAGTAGCAGAAAATAGTTAAAATTTTCAATTTCTACCCTGTTGTTGCGCAGTCATTTATTGCAAAGGACTGGTTTTGACATATTCTTCGTCCTATGTATTTTCCACACAGATTTGAGGATATTAAAGGCAGTATCAACCTTGGGAGGGGGGAGGTTCTCCTAGGTATTCCACTTATTACGCTCCTTCCTCAATATTAAGTTGAACGGGCCAAATTGCAATTATGCCTCACTGTAAAACATTAGCTTGGGCTCCCATAGCAAAATATTGATAAAAAATTGGGATATGAAGTTTGACATCGAGTGGGGTTGTGTTTTACTGGAGTACCATCCGAAATCAATTTGAAGGTCATGTCAAGGTCATTTCAAGGTCAAACTGGCAAAAACTGTTACCAAGATCACATGTCTTCTTCAGAGCTGTTCCAATTTCTGGTGGCATGTATACAATTTGTCTTGAATCACATCTATCTACATCAACTTAACTTTATGCAGGTGAGCCATATATGATAATTTAAAGATTGGTTTTAGGCCCATTGGTTATACATTTGATAGCCTCCATGTAGCAATCATGTCTCCCTCAATAAGTTTGGTCAACAAAGCAGTGTCTTCTAATTTGGGACCACATTATTATCTATAGGCCGACTGTAGACAGATGCATATTGTAAGCCATGTGAGCCATTGGCATAGCGTTGATGCCATCACCTTTATCTATTCTCTCCAGTCTAATGTTCCAGGTAGCTGGAAGTTGCTAGAAGACCACATACATTCAGAAAAAATGACGGCTGTTTATACTGATTATAACTGCTCGATTCGAACGTTGAATTGTATATATATTCTTAGCGTGACCATATGGCCCAATATTCTAATAGAAGTGGCGAGCATGTTTATATCCCACGACTGTGGGGGAAGGGGGATTTTAGTCGCGGTGGGATATATCAAGCGTGAGGCATCAGGCGGTACTTAATTTTTGTGGGTGCAATAACTAAAAAACTAGTGGTCATTTTTTTTAAATTTTAAATCACATTATCAACAACGTGGGGATGTGCAAGTGAGTTATTAAACATGCTACCAAAATGCAAAATATATCTTCATAATTTTTTGTGGGGGCAAAAACGAAAAACCTTCATCAGAAATTATCCAAATCTTACCGATTATTCCATCGTTCGGTATTCAATCCAATTCATACTGGATAGACTGCATTATTTTCTATTAGGCAAAGGCGCTTTTCCATGACTTGTCGGCAACAGTTGCATTTTTACTAGACTAACCCTATCACAGGCATGAAATAGGATATATAATATTAACTACTTTGCATATACTATTCCGTTATAACGGTCTAGTATTTCGTTTTAGCGGTATGGTATTTCGTTATAACGGTTTACTAATCCGTTATAACGAGCTACTGTTCCGTTATAACGTAGGTTTGCTATTTCGTTATAACGGTCTAGTATTTCGTTTTAACGACATACTAATCCATTATAACAGCCTACTATTCCGTCATAACGTGATAATATTTTTATTTCGTGATAATATTACATTATTTCGTTATAACGGTTTTTATTTTGTGATAATATTACATTATTTCGTTATAACGGTCTACTTATTCGTTAAAACGGTCTACTAATCCGTTATAACGGACTATTATCCCGCTATAACGGTGAATTATTACAATACAACGGTCTATTATTGCGTTAAAACTGGCTAGTATTTCGTTACAACAGTATACTATTTCGCAACAATGGTCTAGTATTTATATAGCGGTCTAGTATTTCGCTATAGCGGTCTAGAGTTTCGTTATAGCCATCTATTAATCCGTCATAGCGGCCTACTAATCCGTTATAACGGTCTACCAATCCGTTATAGCCGCTCCCAATCCGTTATAACGGCCTACCAATCCGTTATAACGGCATACTTATCCGTTATAACGGCCTGCCAATCCGTTATAACGGCCTACTAACCCGTCATAACGGCCTACTAATCCGTTATAACGGCCTACTAATCAGTTATAACGGCCTACTAAACCGTTATGACGGCCTACTAATCCGTTATAACGGTCAACCAATCCGTTATAACGGTCTACTAATCCGTTATAACGGCCTACCAATCCGTTATAACGGCCTACCAATCCGTTATAACGGCCTACTTATCCGTTATAACGGCCTACTAATCTGTTATGACGGCCTACTAATCCGTTATAACGGCCTCCCAATCCGTTATAACGGCCTACTAATCCGTTATAACGGCCACCAGTCCGTTATAACGGCCTACTAATCCGTTATAACGGCCTACTAATCCGTTATAACGGCCTACTAATCCGTTATAACGGTCTACTGATCCGTCATAGCGGTTTACTAATCAGTTATAACGGCCTACTAATCCGTTATAACGGCCCACTAATCCGTTATGATGGTCTACCAGTCCGTAATAACGGTCTACCAATCCGTTATAACGGCCTACCAATCCGTTATAACGGCCTACCAATCCGTTATAACGGCCTACTAATCCGTTATAACGGCCTACTAATCCGTTATGATGGTCTACCAGTCCGTAATAACGGTCTACCAATCCGTTATAGCGGCCTACTATTCCGTTATAGCGGACTACTAATCCGTTATAGTGGCCTACTATTCCGTTATATCCCTATCACAGGCATGAAATAGGATATATAATATTAACTACTCTACATATACTATTCCGTTATAACGGTCTAGTATTTCGTTTTAGCGGTATGGTATTTCGTTATAACGGTTTACTAATCCGTTATAACGAGCTACTGTTCCGTTATAACGTAGGTTTGCTATTTCGTTATAGCGGTCTAGTATTTCGTTATAACGACATACTTATCCATTATAACAGCCTACTATTCCGTCATAACGTGATAATATTTTTATTTCGTGATAATATTACATTATTTCGTTATAACGGTCTACTTATCCGTTAAAACGGTCTACTAATCCGTTATAACGGTCTATTATCCCGCTATAACGGTGCATTATTACAATACAACGGTCTATTATTGCGTTAAAATGGCTAGTATTTCGTTACAACAGTATACTATTTCGCAACAATGGTCTAGTATTTATATAGCGGTCTAGTATTTCGCTATAGCGGTCTAGAGTTTCGTTATAGCCGTCTACTAATCCGTCATAGCGGCCTACTAATCCGTTATAACGGTCTACCAATCCGTTATAGCCGCCTCCTAATCCGTTATAACGGCCTACCAATCCGTTATAACGGCCTACTAATCCGTTATGACGGCCTACTAATCCGTTATAACGGTCGACCAATCCGTTATAACGGCATAATAATCCGTTATAACGGCCTACCAATCCGTTATAACGGCCTACTAATCCGTCATAACGGCCTACTAATCCGTTATACCGGCCTACTAATCAGTTATAACGGCCTACTAAACCGTTATGACGGCCTACTAATCCGTTATAACGGTCAACCAATCCGTTATAACGGTCTACTAATCCGTTATAACGGCATACCAATCCGTTATAACGGCCTACCAATCCGTTATAGCGGCCTACTTATCCGTTATAACGGCCTACTAATCTGCTATGACGGCCTACTAATCCGTTATAACGGCCTCCCAATCCGTTATAACGGCCTACTAATCCGTTATAACGGCCACCAGTCCGTTATAACGGCCTACTAATCCGTTATAACGGCCTACTAATCCGTTATAACGGCCTACTAATCCGTTATAACGGTCTACTGATCCGTCATAGCGGTCTACTAATCAGTTATAACGGCCTACTAATCCGTTATAACGGCCCACTAATCCGTTATGATGGTCTACCAGTCCGTAATAACGGTCTACCAATCCGTTATAACGGCCTACCAATCCGTTATAACGGCCTACCAATCCGTTATAACGGCCTACTAATCCGTTATGATGGTCTACCAGTCCATAATAACGGTCTACCAATCCTTTATAACGGCCTACCAATTCGTTATAACGGCCTACCAATCCGTTATAACGGCCTACTAATCCGTTATGATGGTCTACCAGTCCGTAATAACGGTCTACCAATCCGTTATATCGACCTACTAATCCGTTATTGCGGCCTACTAATCCGTTATAACGTCTTACTAATCCGTTATAACGGCCTACTAATCCGTTATGATGGACTACTAATCCGTTATAACGGTCTATAATTCCGTTATAGCGGCCTACTAATCCGTTATAGCGGACTACTAATCCGTTATAGTGGCCTACTAATCCGTTATAACGGCCTACCAATCCGTTATAACGGCCTACTAATCCGTTATGACGGTCTACTAATCCGTCATAACGGTTTACTAATCCGTTATAATGGTCTGCTAATCAGTTATAGCGGCCCACTAATCATTTATAACGGCCCACCAATCCGTAATAACGGTCTACTAATTTGTTATAACGGCCTACTAATCCGTTAAAACGGCCTGCTAATCCGTTATAACGGTCTACTAATCCGTTATAGCGGCCTACTAATCCATTATAACAGTCTAATTATCCGCTATAACGGCCCACTAATCAGTTATAACGTCCCACTAATCGATTATAACGGCATGCTAATCCGTTATAACAGCCTACTAATCCGTTATAGTGATCTACTACTCCGTTATAGAGGTCTGCTTATCCGTTATAGCGGCTTGCTAATCCGTTATAACGGTCTACTAATCCGTTATAACGGTCTACTATCCTTTTATGACGGTCTAGTATTTCGTTATAACGGTGTACTATTTTGTTATAAACCGTCACAACGAAATAGTGAATCGTCATAACGAAATACTAGACCGTTATCAAGGTTGAGTACTGAAATAAATATATTATATATAAATATATTATACCACGAAAACATACTAGTATTTAATTGGATTATAACACTGTGAATAACATCATATCGCTGTATATTTGTAAAATACTGATTAACGTTGCCTCTCACTCTAGTATAAACTAATCGATGTACAAGATGGCTACAGTTGACATACAAAGAGGGCGCCCTTCGGCTTCCTGAAATTGGGCTTCCAAGGTCAAGTTAAGATCATTTCAATGGTGTGTGTTTTCATATAATATATTGGGACTATAATGACTGTGTGTTGTCACTATCACCAAAAATTTATTATATATCTGATACATATTCTGAAAATAAATGCTGCATTTCAAGAGATCAACGGGTTTGTAAGTTAGTAAAGGTATACATTTTAAGGATTTTTGCCAGTTTGACCTCCAAGTGACCTTGGTATGACATGTACGTTGTTTTCTGTCGGTACCCCAGTAAAACACAATTCCAAACCAATTATCTATCGATATTTTGCCATGCGAGCCCAAGCTGATGTTTCACACTGCTGCACGCTGCAATTTTGCTTGTTCAAATAAACATTGAGAAATGAGTGTAATAAGGGGAATAAGGCTGTGATATACCCCTCCCAGGGTTGACACTGCCCTCAATTCTTGAAAATGTGTGTGGACAATATGTCTGACCAATAATGTCTTAAAATCAGTCTTTGGATATTTTCATATTTTTTGTTGTTTTGACCTTGAAATGACCTTGATGTAACTTTGCTATGACTTTGGTGTTATTATTATCATTAATAGTATTCTCCTTGAGCAATTGACATATTTCTGGAATACAAAAATAGTTTATAAATATGGTAATACACAATGTTCACCACTTTTTGCTGAGTATTTCGACCTTTTGATGTCGATGACCTCTAGAGGTCACCAGGGGTCAAATCTTGCTTACCTCCACAATTTAAAATAAAGATTAGGATATTTGCTAATAATGGTAGAAGTTACATGCCTTAATCATAAAATGCACAATTGTTTCATTATAGGAGCTTAATATAAACACTACACTATGACTCGAGTATTTTGCCGAACTTTCTGAAAAATTGATGCAGCCTAGAAATTGATTATGGTATCGGTATGAAAGTAAAAATAAATATTTTTTTTGATTTTTGAAGGTTTGGCCTTGAAATGACCTTGATATGACCTTAACGTTGTTTTTCGACGGTACCTCAGTAAAACATTCCGTAGCAAAAACTCTCACAAAACTAATCTACTACCACTATTTATATGTCCAGTATTTCCACAGTACTCTAGTAGATTCCACCCCATCACAATCCAGAGGATTCTACAAGGGTACATATCACTAGAAGGTTCTATGCATTCTAGATAATTCTGGATTGATGGCTTATTTGTACAATAAGCGTACCCACAGCGTACTAACAATACAACGTGACATCATATTATCACTACATACAGCGTGTGTACAAGATCACAACATAGGGCATGGTGGGTTTTGAGGGTGTTTTCCTTCATTCGCCTAATAAGGGGTTCTGGGCATGTCTAGGGGATTTACACCAGGCTTGATCATCACAGACAAAGGACATAGCTGTCCTCTTGTCTTCCTTTGATCCGTCAGTATACACCTTCCGGTGCCTCGGAAATCTACAAAATAACTCAAGCAACATGCTCCGGAAGACAAGGAGACAGGTGTCTCCTTTCCTGAGATCTGAGAGGTTAAAAAGTATATTAGGCTGTTGGAGAAGCCAGGGTGGACATTCTGGTGGGCGCACAACGCTAATTGCGTCGAGCTCCACCTCCATGTCCTCCAGATGGGGTTGAAGCCTTATACCCAAAGTAGGTATAGTCCCTGGCTTGTTATTAAACAGTCTCTTGTACTCTGGGTTGACAACACACGAGTATGCCGGGTTCTCAGGATTTGCTTTCATCTTCATATAGTATTGCAGGCTCAGCTTCAACCGGCGAGTCTCTAAAGAGGGCTCACCGGTCTCCACCTGAAGACTTTCGATTGGTGATGTTCGAAATGCCCCTGAGCATAATCTCAAACCTTGGTTCGCGATTGGATCAAGTACTGCTAAGTACGATCGTCTCGCTGAACCATAAACAATACAACCATAATCCAGTTTGGATCTGATGTGAGACCGGTAAATCCTCAGTAAGGTTGTCCGGTCACCACCCCAATCCTGGGGGGGATGGGTGTCACCTCCGCGTGGTCCCCCCTGGGCAACTTCATAGAAGGCCAAGCACACCCAAACGTTTTATTAATATTGTGTTTTTCTCACGTAATTACATATGGGTCTAGAGTATTTTGCATTACTTTTCAATCTATATTAAATCGGTTTGGCGGTAAATACAGAGCATAGTCATTGGTTTGTGATGTTCAATATGATCTGAATCGGTATGTGGATGTGTGTCTAACGTTCTATTAGTATACGGGACTGTCTTAAGTATTTCTATTGTATGTATTCGTTTTTGTAAATGGTTTCTCTTTGGCATCCTGGTGTTGGACGGGATGTCCGAAAGAAACCATTGTCATATAATTAGTTTTTCATTTCATTGTTTTAATGGTTTCTCTGTGGCATCCTGGCGGATAATGCAGCATGTCATAGAGAAGCCATTGCCGTACAATTAGCCTGTGGTGACTTACGGTGTCCTCACGGTTCGTGATCGCTCTGTGATGTCCTCCAATATCACAGACCTTATTACCAACTGTGGGGGCACTGTAAGTCTTTAATTTTTGAAAAAATTTTGTGATTTAATGATTTCTCTGGCCATACTGGCCGAAACGTGAAGTAAAGAAGACATTTACTTACTTACTTAATGGTTTCTCTGTTCATTGTTTATGTCATTCATATTTATGTCTAAATGGGTTTACTTTTTTTGATTATAGTATATAGTATTATAGTATATATTATATATTTGTTTTGACAATGACACTGTTTTGACTTAGACTTGTAGTTTTTACACAATCACTCCAATTTCATGGAGATATAGTGACTTGAAAAGTCGTTCATTTTATAATCACTTCATATTTTACATTATTTATACTGATATTTTTATACCCATTAAACTGTGTTGTAGTGCAGGCGCTTCAACATGTTATCAGACTCGATACATATAGGTGCCAGGAGCATCGTCATCTTATCATATCAAACACTTTAAACTGAATATTTTAGTACGAACATGCTTTTATTAGCTTTGTCTTTCCTTCACTACTTTAACTATACAATATGGGATATTGTAATACCTGGAATTTTCACTTAAATGGCCATACTGGCCGAAAAGTGAAGTAAAGCAAATATTTTACTTACTTACTTACCCCAATCCTTGCTGGATATAACTCGTAGTAATTGTAATGCTTTCCTACACTTATCTTTCATATATTTGATGTGTGGAATAAAACTAAGCTTCTTGTCGAAAAACAGACCAAGAAATTTGACCTGCTCTTCAACAGGAAGCTGTTGTCCATATAGTTTGAGATTAGGCTCAGGCTGTAAGCCATTTTTTTTGCAAAAATGTACACATAAAGTTTTTGTGGGAGAAAATTTAAAGCCGTTCTCATCCGCATAAGTCACCAACTTATCGAGGCAACCTTGCAGGCGCCGCTCAATTATTGCCATATTGCTTGACTGGCAGTAAACAGCCAGATCATCAACATATAATGATTTTTCAATATCGTCTGGTAAAGCATCAATTATACTGTTTATTTTAACGGTAAATAGAGTTGGTGAAAGCATACTACCTTGTGGGACACCCTCCTCCTGTGGATTTAGTGAAGAGTGGGTGTTGTCTAAGCGGACTTTAAATTTTCTCCCCTTTAAAAAATTATCAATGAATAAGGGTAATCTACCCTTCAGGCCCATTTCATGGAGATCTTTCATGATACCACCCTTCCATGTGGTATCATAGGCCTTTTCTAAATCAAAGAATACTCCAACTGTATGTTGATTTTTAAGAAAACCTTGACGGATATAAGTCTCTAGTCTGACCAAATGGTCTGTGGTGGTTTTTCCTTTTTAAAAACCACATTGATATTTAGTTATTGTCTGGTGAAAACCATGTGAGACGATGATTGATCATGCGCTCCATGATTTTACAAAGACAACTTGTCAATGCTATTGGCCTATAATTATTAGGATCTGTTCGATCTTTTCCAGGTTTAGGAATCGGGATCACTGTTGCTTCTCTCCATCCATCTGGGAAATCCTGAGATTGCCACAGATCATTCAAGAGTAGAAGCAACAGATCAAGTGATACATCAGGCAAATGTTTCAGAAACTGGTAGTGAATTTCATCAGGGCCAGTTGCCGAATCAGTTGCCTGAGCGATAGATTTAATTAGTTCTCGTTTAGAGAAATTAACATTGTACTTTTCGTCATTATCTGACTCAAAGTCCAATGTGTTCTCCTTCTCCTTGTCCCTAATCTTTCGAAATTTTTCCTGATAATGATCTGGTGACGATTTAGCAGCGAAGTAAGTAAGTAAGTAAAATGCTTTACTTCACTTTTCGGCCAGTATGGCCATTTAAGTGAAAATTCCAGGTATTACAATATCCCATATTGTATAGTTAAAGTAGTAAAGGAAAGACAAAGCCAATAAAAGCATGATCGTACTAAAATATTCAGTTTAAAGTGTTTGATATGATAAGATGACGATGCTCCTGGCACCTATATGTAACAAGTCTGATGACGTGTTGTAGCGCCTGCACTACAACACAGTTTAATGAGTATAAAAATATCAGTATAAATAATGTAAAATATGAAGTTATTATAAAATGAACGACTTATCAAGTCATTATATCTCCATGAAATTGGAGTGATTGTGTAAAAACTACAAGTCTAAGTCTAATAATTAAAACATAGAATATAGGTTACATTCCCGAAGGAACTGAATAATAAAACCAGCAGGGGTGTCCCTGAATAGCTCAAATAAGGAATTAAATGCAAAATACTTCCTTCTGATGTGCGCATATTTCGCACAACTGAGAAGGACATGTCTTACAGTGAGACGAGTATTGCAGCACATAGGTCGCAATTCTCCTCTCAATAAATAGCCGTTTGTGAAATAGGCATGGCCAATTCTGGCCCTGCATAAGACAACATCATCTCTTCGGCGTTCCATTGGTGTAAAAGATCGCTTAATGATTGGTTGTACCTCGAACAATTTGCTGGTGACATTGATGTTCCATTCACCTTGCAAAATGTCATCAAGGTAGACCGAGATGTTATACTTGAAATCAGTATATGGTATATAATAAAACTGTTTTGTCTTATCCAGGGCAGCCTTGGCCAAAACATCAGCCCGTTCATTACCCTGTATTCCAATATGGCTGGGTACCCAGCAAAAAATAATGTCCTTGTGCCCAGACAAGTAGTGACACATATGCAAAATATTGGAAACAACTGGGTTGTTGAGTTTTTGACTCTTAAGAGCCTGCAATGAAGATAGCGAGTCTGTGATGATCATGAACTCCTCGTCATTACTATCCCATATGTATTCGATGGCAGCTTCAATAGCTAACAGCTCTGCTGTGCAAATTGAAGCCTCATCGTTAATGCGGCAGCTAAATTCATGATCATCACAGACAAAGGACATAGCTGTCCTCTTGTCTTCCTTTGATCCGTCAGTATACACCTTCCGGTGCCTCGGAAATCTACAAAATAACTCGAGCAACATGCTCTGAAAGACAAGGGGACAGGTGTCTCCTTTCCTGAGATCTGAGAGGTTAAAAAGTATATTAGGCTGTTGGAGAAGCCAGGGTGGACATTCTGGTGGGCGCACAACGCTAATTGCGTCGAGCTCCACCTCCATGTCCTCCAGATGGGGTTGAAGCCTTATACCCAAAGTAGGTATAGTCCCTGGCTTGTTGTTAAACAGTCTCTTGTACTCTGGGTTGACAACACACGAGTATGCCGGGTTCTCAGGATTTGCTTTCATCTTCATATAGTATTGCAGGCTCAGCTTCAACCGGCGAGTCTCTAAAGAGGGCTCACCGGTCTCCACCTGAAGACTTTCGATTGGTGATGTTCGAAATGCCCCTGAGCATAATCTCAAACCTTGGTTCGCGATTGGATCAAGTACTGCTAAGTACGATCGTCTCGCTGAACCATAAACAATACAACCATAATCCAGTTTGGATCTGATGTGAGACCGGTAAATCCTCAGTAAGGTTGTCCGGTCACCACCCCAATCCTTGCTGGATATAACTCGTAGTAATTGTAATGCTTTCCTACACTTATCTTTCATATATTTGATGTGTGGAATAAAACTGAGCTTCTTGTCGAAAAACAGACCAAGAAATTTGACCTGCTCTTCAACAGGAAGCTGTTGTCCATATAGTTTGAGATTAGGCTCAGTCTGTAAGCCATTTTTTTTGCAAAAATGTACACATAAAGTTTTTGTGGGAGAAAATTTAAAGCCGTTCTCATCCGCACAAGTCACCAACTTATCCAGGCAACCTTGCAGGCGCCGCTCAATTATTGCCATATTGCTTGACTGGCAGTAAACAGCCAGATCATCAACATATAATGATTTTTCAATATCTTGTGGTAAAGAATCAATTATACTGTTTATTTTAACGGTAAATAGAGTTGGTGAAAGGATACTACCTTGTGGGACACCCTCCTCCTGTGGATTTAGTGAAGAGTGGGTGTTGTCCAAGCGGACTTTAAATTTTCTCCCCTTTAAAAAATTATCGATGAATAAGGGTAATCTACCCTTCAGGCCCATTTCATGAAGATCTTTCATGATACCACCCTTCCATGTGGTATCATAGGCCTTTTCTAAATCAAAAAATACTCCAACTGTATGTTGATTTTTAACAAAACCTTGACGGATATAAGTCTCAAGTCTGACCAAATGGTCTGTGGTGCTCTTTCCTTTTTGAAAACCACATTGATATTTAGTTATTATGTGATTGTCTTGTAAAAACCATGTGAGACGATGATTGATCATGCGCTCCATGATTTTGCAAAGACAACTTGTCAATGCTATTGGCCTATAATTATTAGGATCTGTTTGATCTTTTCCAGGTTTAGGGATCGGGATCACTGTTGCTTCTCTCCATCCATCTGGGAAATCCTGAGATTGCCACAGATCATTCAAGAGTAGAAGCAACAGATCAAGTGATACATCAGGCAAATGTTTCAGAAACTGGTAGTGAATTTCATCAGGGCCAGTTGCCGAATCAGTTGCCTGAGCGATAGATTTAATTAGTTCTCGTTTAGAGAAATTAACATTGTACTTTTCGTCATTATCTGACTCAAAGTCCAATGTGTTCTCCTTCTCCTTGTCCCTAATCTTTCGAAATTTTTCCTGATAATGATCTGGCGATGATTTAGCAGCGAAGGATGTCGCCAGCGTTTCTGCAATATCCGTTTTATTGGTTATTTTGTCAGAATCAGTGACAAGGTACTTGATGGTTTTATCTTTCCTCTTGCCACTGATTCTGCGCAGCATTTGCCAAGTATGTTTTGCCGATGTATTATTATTTAGTGTGGAGACATATGCTCTCCAAGATTGCCGCTTGGCTTCACTGATTGTGCGGCGAGCTTTAGCGTAATCTTTCTTATATCCGTCAAGGTTTTGTCTAGTTGGATGTTTTTTAAATTTTTGCAAGGATTTTTTCCTTTTGTCTATTGCCTTTCGGCAACCTTCGTCAAACCAGGGTTTGTCGAGTTTTTTGGGAACTGTCGAGGTTTTGGGTATGCTTTTATCTGCTATATTGTGTAACTTGGTTGTAAAAAGGGCTATAGGGTCATCAACCCCCTCTTCATTCTCAAATTGAGAGATTGTGAGGCTCTCCCCACAATACTGTTGGAAGGCCTCCCAATCTGCTCTGTGCAGCCTCCAATGCTGCACTCTTTCTTCAACAATAGAGTTGTTGCTCTCTATAAATATAGGATAATGATCACTGCTACAGAGATCCTCGTTGACCCTCCAAGTGTAATCCAAATATAAATCGGGATCACACAAGGATAGGTCAATGGCTGTTGCAGATCCTGAAGCAGGGTGCAAATAGGTGGTAGTATCATCATTAAAAATGCAGAGATTTTCCTCTGAGAGGAAGTCTTCTATTATTCTGCCCCGTGGGTTGATGTCCCTACAGCCCCACATTGTGTGGTGCCCGTTAAAATCTCCCAGTAGCATGAAGGGTTTGGGCAATTGTTTTACCAGCTGCCTCAATTCCACAACATCTATTGAGCGGCTCGGTGGTAAATAAACAGAGCATATCGTCATTGGCCTGTGACAGTTTATGTTAACCGCCACAGCCTGTAAAGTTGTATTCAACGTGATCTGTTGATGTGGTGTTCCATCCTTTACAAGGATGGAAACCCCCCAGCAGGCCCTTTCATTATTGGCAGGGCCAAAACAATTGATTATTGAATAGTTTTTAAAACTTATGTTAGTGTTAGGTTTTAAGTTAGTCTCCTGCAGGCACACAGCCGTCGGGCTGTGCTCCTGCAGAAGAATAGCCAGGTCATTGTAGTTTGACCTTAAACCTCGACAGTTCCATTGTATGATTTTGTGGGCCATTATGAATTTTTATGCCTCCCTGGTTTTATCTGTGCTTGGAGTGCAGCGACGGTGTCAGGAGATACGAATACCTCACTATCGCTGCTATCTGCCTCATGTGAACAGTCCATGGATTCAAATCTATTATGTACAGATATGGGATCATCCATGCCCTTTTGCAGCCGACCGATCCCACTATTATTTGTTCTTGGTTTAACTGTTGTATGCGTGCCTTTCTTTTCTTTTGTTGGTTTTTCTGCTATTGATGGTTTGTTCGTTCCATTGTATAATTTTGTGGGCCATTATGCATTTTTATGCCTCCCTGGTTTTTTCTGTGCTTGGAGTGCAGCGACAATGTCGGGAGATACAAATACCTCACTATCGCTGCTTTCATCACCATGTACACACTCCATGGATTCGTATCTGTTATACGTAGCGATCTGGTCATCAGTGCCCTTGGGCATTCGACCACTACCTTTATTTGTGCTTTTCTTGGTAATTTGTTTTGTTTGTTCAGCTACTGGTGGTTTATTTACCGTTTCTTTGATCTTATCTTTATTATTTGTTTTGCCATTTTTTGTTTGTTTTGAATCCCTATTTGCCAGTGGCTTTGGGGCAGTAGGGGTAGCTGCTGTTGTTGTATTTTTATTGATCATAGTTTGTTTTTTGGCAGTGGAGGTATCTTTGCTTGTATTAGGTTTTGATGAAGAGGATGCAGGTGTTGCGGAAACATTTGTTGCACCAGTTGCAGATCTGATCTCTACTGTATCAGTCTGGCAACCAACCGACACAACCTGCTTCGCGACAACACTGGCAAATGATGGTTGTTTGTTAACCCCTTCAACAATTTTCCGAGCTTCAGGGAAGGAAATCTTTCGCTATGTGCGAACACGTTGGATTTCCTTCTCTGTAATCCATCTGGGACAATTTTTGGAATAGGCCGTATGTTCACCATTACAGTTGACACATTTTATTGCAGATGTGCAGGCGGTGTCTTGATGGTCAGGTTGTGCACACTTTGCGCACACCTTCGCTTTACTGCAGTTATCTTGGTGGTGTCCAAACTGTTGGCATTTGAAACACCTCAAAGGGCTAGGCACGTATGGCTGGACGGTACATCTCTCAAATCCAACCTTTAATGTGGCCGGTGGAGTTGGCCGGTTGAAAGTGAGAATGGCAGTGTTTCCTCTAATCAATTCTTCGTTTTTTTTAATGGTAACTATACGTGCGTCAGTGACTCCTTGTTTTTTGTCAATAATTCCTCTCTAGTTGTATTTTTGAGCTCAGGAGTCCTGAGAACTCCCTTTGAGGTGTTTAGTGTCCTGTGTGGTGATACTTTCACAGGCACTTGGGCCAATTCCGTAATTGCTAGAAGCTTGGTAGAATGCGTTTCTCTGTCGACCTCTATTAAGAGGTCGCCAGACCGCAGCCTTTTGATGGTTTTAGGCTCTCCTACCAAGTCCTGGATTTCCTTTTGAATGGCAAATGTTGAGAGTCTGGAGAGAGATTTCTCATCATCTCCAGACGTCATCATCAAAAATCTCGGAAAAAATATTTTAGCTTTTAGAATTTCCTCTCTGGTTTTTTTATACCTTTCAAGGTATGCTTGGTCACTATCAACTTCCTCCTCATCGATATATTTCCGCTTTGTCGCTTTGTTATGACCGTTATCCATGGTGTGTTGTGTTGTTTTTTCATCACCCTGGCTCTCCACCCACCACGGAGCCCTACAAGGGGGCAACCTGCCCTCGGTAACCAGCAGGAAGTATTGTCAGAGCTACCAGGGTGATATACTCATAGCAAAAGAACAGCAGTTGTAATAACCGCAGTACACATCCTTTCACCAGATTAGCCCATGAGCCATCGCCATCTAGTGTCCACAATCGTGTATATAAAAATGGGATTGGCGCTATCTTTCACTCTGTCTTGGATGATTGCTAATGAGATGAGATGATAATAGACAAAAATGGACACTAGATCAACGAGACTAGCCGATTGATCTGGCCGGGCCCACCAGACCACCCGTCTCAATGAGATAAGGGCCAAAGTGGTGTGTTGGGAGTATAGAGTCCGCAGGCTCCTACGCCCTCAACCACCAGGATCCCTTCTCCCACCTATACGGGATGCAACCCACGGCAAACAGGTTGAGGGTGTGTTTAGCCTTCTAAAAGAAGTTACCAGGGGGACCACGTGGAGGTAACACCCTCCCCCCCATTGGCCCACTGCCAACGGCGCTGGACCAACATTGAAACAGCATCGGGTCAAGTCCTCGTCTTTGCAGGGAGAACTGTCGGCATTTGGATACATGTGTGCCGTCTGTGTCTGGCTGGAACAGGCTACACAGAGCCTGTTGTCTGGATGTGACCTGCTGTTGATTTCAGCAATAAACTTATATGCGCCGTCTAAACCCTTGAAGCACAAAAGGGACGATGACGATTAAGAAATATTAATAACTAAACAACAAAGTATTGTATAAAAAAACGAAATTTAACCTAACTCGGTATTTATTTTTCAGATTTTTATGAGGTAAAATATGTATTATTTTTCATGGCATAAATGTCATAATTTCAGCATCATAATATTGTATGAGAGTAGCATCAATAATTCCAAGCCCCAACACCGAGGAGCAGCATTGAGAGTGATTTCACATTTTAGGGGAGTCGACTCATAGATCTTACTGTACAGAATTTTTGGATACTATATCTAAACAGACGCCTTGAACAGGTGACCTTTGTTAAAGCTCTATGTGTGCAGAATGCCCTCTGATACACAACTCACACGGGGCCCAAATGGAGGGGTCCAAATCTAATATATCACTCTCAGAAAACATACAGAATTGTTAGTTCAAAGTCACTTATTTTTTCCCCGCAAATGACGGCTGCTAAAAAACAGAAATACCATATATAGTGTAAATTATTTCACTTTTTGAGCTGAAAAACATAAATGATATAATTTTTATGTTATTTCTCCTTTTAGCAGCGGTCGTTTGCAAAAAATAATGCCCGAGACATTCAAAAGGGTGTTTTATAGAAACATATGTCAGCTTTGTAACCTTTAGTGAGTCAAGCCAACGTTAAACCAACATTGATTCAACGTCTTGTGTCTGCCGAGCTTGGTAAAGCACTTTAACTTATTGGTGTAACCCTTTGAGCCTTCACGATGCATCAAAGCATCATTTCTCATCTCTGAAGAATGGCCCAATTTCCTGAAACCTGGTGGTTTTGGAACACAAATTTTCATGAAACTGTTTTAAAAATAACAGTATATTTTTTCATTTGTCACCAGCTGCAAGTCATTTTCATCCACTACAAGTCGAGAATTGCGACAGCAATTTGCGGCTGGTAGTGGATGAAGATTACGATGGTAAACTCAGGCTCGAAAGGCTTAATGCTGTTTTACCGTCTGGAACGCTGGTCCGACTTTGTTTTTGATGGCCAAATGTTATTTCGTGACCATCCACGTGATTGACGTTAATTATATTACTGAAAAATGTCGTTATAAACGAAAATAAGCCGTTTTAAATGAAAGGTAATACTTTCCGAACATCATTATTCTGGGTACATTATGTAATGGTCCAATGTTGATTCAATGCTGGTCCACCGTCTTCGCCTTTGGTCCAACATTGAAACAACATTGGGTCAATGTCTTGCTTGAGGATGCAAATGGGTCATAAGTTTTGCGGTATATAGTTTTGTGGCAAAAAGCGAAATACAACATTATTTACGGGGGCTGGTATTTACTGTATATTGATTTTTGGGAATCTTCACACAACTTCATCCAACTTCATTATTACTCTGATACACATAGGCTTACATACTTTATTTATTAGCGCAAAAAGTGGACTTTGAGCTGTGCGTTTCATCACATGACCGTGAGTGTACCCATTATGTCCCGGTTTACTGTAGGTGTCAGCAGGTCAGACAGGCAGCTGCATGTTATCAGTGGTTATCAAAATACATACATCCTCCGCTTCCATACACTGCAATGTAGACGTGGCCGAGACAGCGAACATGTTGTGTGACTTAATTACTGCGACAGATTAATTTTAAAGTAGTTGGATCGTTACGATCGCGGAGCACATGTTGTATGTCCTCCCGCATGCGTAGCATGGTCAACGTTCCGAGGAGTGGGTCCATCAAAAGGTAAATATTGATAATAAGTGATTCGAAACGACGCAGCTGCTTAATGAGCATGTAAACATGAGTGCAGAGATCATCAAAGAAATCAGATCATGTTTAATTGAAAAATAGACAAATATATTATAAGTGCTTCTTTATTCGAATAGTATATTAGTATATATGGCCTGATCTATCTCAGCAGACACAAAACATTGACCTATGTTGTTTTAATGTTGGCCAACCGCCTGCGACGCTGGCCCAACATTAAAACAGTATTGGATCGATGCGCTCGTGGCTTCTAGGGTGCAACTCAATATGAAGATGATTAGTCGGATTATAAATAGGTGCTTTGACTGATACTAGTCCTAACACGCAGCACCATGCACTTGTTATGCTTCCAATACATAAGCACACATGTATACTGGTTACAAAACTATATAGTCCAGGAGCCAAAGGTTATTTGCGTACAATAATGGCTCCGAAATCACGCACCTGTTTTTGATAGGGGCACATTTTTAGCGAGGGTAGAAATTCTGAAACCCGGCAGTAAGTGAGATATTCAAGATTTTGTATAAAAAATAAAACCGGAAAACCCCGCCAAAATTAACGATCATATGCCTTCAAAATGGCATATTATCACCGAAAATCCACCTGCAGCAACATTTAAGACCTCAAAAGGACAAGTGTAGACCCTGTGACCAGATGAGAAAATGATTGAATAAAGTTCAAGGTCACCAGAGGTCAAGATGTGGAATAATATGACCCCTGCCCCAAATTAGGCGCCCTAAGGATTAAAACGTCTCCAATTTTTAAAGGAATTACAATTTACTTAAACTAGTGTTTCCTTCTAGCGACATATATCATGTAAAAGGTTTTTTAGAAACATTAGGGGTGATCATATATTTTATTGGTACCATCAGAGCCACATTCAATATTAGTAATCTTAGTGGACTTGCCAAAAAGTCCAAAAAATATACATTTGTATTATTACGCTATAATTTGACAGAGAAATTGATTGATCCGAGTTACAGGTAAACGGTTGATATAATATATCAGGAAGTCATGGATCAGCAAATGTCAAAAAATGAGAGATCTGGAAGAGATTCTGAGATGGCTGGTTTGGAGGGAGGACTAGACTATGTTGTCTCCAGCATGCAGACGTGAGAAAACGTTTTATTTTATTATTCCTGTTGTAATTATATTGAACAAATGACGCTCTAAACTCTTTGTACACTGTTAAAGTGGCAGGGGCTGACAGTACAGTAGGTAAATTTACGAGGTATTATCAGATACATTTGCTTGTGTAAAAACAATTTCTGTGAAACGATTTTCAGCGTCGGAGCTATAAAATGTGTGATGCGATACCCCATTGTTTTAACCCTTTCAAGTCTGAATTTACTATTGTCATCTTCATGCACTACAAGCCGCGAATTGCTGTCGCAATGCTCGACTTGTAGTGAATGGAGATGACTTGAAGTGGGTGAAAATTGAAGAAGATGCTATGTATTGGTAAACAAGTTTCATGGAAATATTCATTTTAAAACCCTTGATTTTTTGGAAAATTGAGTCTTGTTTTCAGTGATGAAAAATGATGCTTTAATCCATCGTGATGGCTTAAAGGGTTAAGTGGGTCTCGAGGTTTCCCAACATACCTTTTATAGCTCTCACTGTGGAAATCATTCGGGAGATTTTGTTTTCACACATACACGAAAAATGTACTCAAAGTACCGACTGTATTTAATGATGTCTCTGGTGCGTTGCTTTGTGGGGCTCTATATTATGAGCAGCGAGCTATCCTGTTAAGAATCTTGATAAATTATTCACTTAGTGATCGATATATAGTCCTATTTTTTAATTCGAAATTAATTGATTTATTCATTTATTATTTTTTTTTGTTTAAATGGCGTTTGACCCAATGAAAAATATGTTTAAAATATTGGACTGAATTGCAATTGTCCCCTTGGCAAAGCGTTATACGGTCTGAGCCTGATGTTTTTACAGTTATGTTGATGTTTGTTACAGTTATATGCCGGGTGGAGATGCAAGGGGCAAAAATGACTTTATTCTCTTAAGAGACGAAGGTCAGAAGACCAACAAGCTGCTCCCTGTAGATGATCTGATACAACAACTCCGTAGTAAATCTCTAAATGGTCATCTCTATCGTGACAGTCTTCTCCCAGTTCCTGGAATTAACAAAGCCGGTCATTTTCAGCATGCTGTATTTGACTCAGATTTCATCATTTGCGTTTTTGATGGAGATGATATTTCTGACCAATATAATTCTCAGATAAGTTTAAGTCACAAATTCAGAGCACATCAGGGAATAGATGATCATATTATACATGTATTCACTGATCCGAACCATCAGACGGCAATAACGACTCGCTATCCTAAACTAGGCAAGTTCATAACGTTATATGAATCTACGTTCATGAATGAAGATATCTGGATAGAAAGGATAATTCAGAGAATGACAACACCTTCTCTTGGTGAGTTTTAATTCACTATAGGCCCAATAACCACACATTGTTTATGTGAATTACTAGTCCAATATGCCACGGAGTTTCTGCATTAAATTACATAGCGAAACCCAAGTCTCCGGACGTCTTGGCATGTCTTGGGGTAGATCCCCTAGACATGACCAGAACCCCTTATTGGGCGAGTGAAGAAAAACGCTCTTAATAACCCACCATGCCGTATCACCCACACCATCACATCATCATCTGTACATCATTTATCTTATCAATTGACTTTAATAAAAATATGTTATTTGGACATTTCGCACTTAAAGGTACTGGGAAAACACAATTAAAAAATAAAATGTCATTAAAATATATTATGTAACACCCTCACATCATCATCTGTACATCATTCATCTCATTAATTGACTACAACGTTTTTATCGTATTATAATGTCACTTAAAAGACCTTTTGTGCCGAAAAGTGACGTAAAGCAATGATTTACTACTACTACCCTAAAATGGACCAAACATGTAATATAAAACCCAAATTAAATGTGCATTAAAAGTGAAGCAGAAATACCCTCAGTGTAATGATACCATCATCAAAAAGCATGGTCTAAGCTAGTAGTGGATAAGTACTTGAAATGAACCAGTGCAATACTTACATTGCAACAGTCTGACAGTTCTTGTCAGTATTTGTCATTCATTTTTACTGTAAACATACAATTTTTATTGTAAACATAAAATAGATATGCAAATACATTATAGTATAGGCCTGAATGACATGAACGACAAGGAGCAAAAACAATACAAATAATTACAAGTCATGAAAAATTGAAAATGTGTCCACCATTATGGGGTGAAAATGTGTCCATCATTGTGAGCTGAACATGTGACCATAATTGTGAGGTTTATATGCGCCCATTATTGTGAGGTAAAATGTGTCCATCATTTTGAGGTGAATACGATTTATTCCATGTAGTAGTTTGCTCAATATCACTTTTCGGCACTAATGTTTTTTTAGGTGGCATTGTTATATGATAAAAACAGTGTAGTATATTGATGAGATGAATGATGTACAATTGAGGGTGGAATGATAGGCATGGTGGGTTATCACTCGTCCCATAAGGGGTTCTGGGCATGTCTAAGGGATTTACCCCCAGACATGCCCACACGGTCAGAAACTATCCCCGGAGTAGCAATAGCTGAGGGTAACTTAATCCATCCCACGTGAGAGACCTAATGTCGAACACTCTATTGCGGTTACTTTAAGGCCTTACCACAGCCAACACCAGTGCTCGCACTGATGCAGGAGCTGCTTTGACACCGCTCCAGGGTACGCCGCTGGCAATCCGCCAGAAGATTACAGCCAGACACATGGAGGCTGCAGCTTCCCTTGGATAAGTGATGTAGACTAGTGATTCTGTTTCGTTCCATTCAGCATGCAGCAGACGGAACAGATCCATAATGACCCCCGCCAGGTAGGGGCGAAAAGCACTGCCACTAGCAACCATCCCAGTGGTGGTGTCTCAAGGTACCACATGTGGTGTCTCGATATTCCCAGAGTATTTTATATACTCATCGAAATGGATAGAGTATTTTACAGAAATGTTCCCCCTGTCTATCATTTTGAGATATTACGTGACATATTTATTTTGTGACATTTTTCAACTCTCAAAAATTGTACGCCGACCCATAATTGAATTTGGTTTAGAGTATGTTTAAATCTCATCAAAAGAAAATTTGCCATCAAATGTTTAGAAAAGTCTAAGAAATACATGAAATTTTATTTATGGTTATTAGCAGAGCGATCTAATCATTGTACACATGAGCAGGTACTAACACCTTCTGTAGGTGAATTATTATGTAGGTGAATCACTATAAGCCCACTAACCACACCTTGTCTGGTCAATAAGCAGACGGGAATAATGCTGTTAATCATCATACTTTAGGCAGGGGCGGATCGAGAATTTTGAAGGGGGGTGATTGGCAAAATTTGACAAAAAAATATAGGGGCTTGACATTCTAAATTTACTAGGGTGGTGCCTCAATATGAGGCACTAACCTAGTAAAATGTTAATGTCAATTACCGATATTTTGATAAATTTGATAGATGTTTAGGCTATTTATTTTTGAAAAAGGAGGATCAGGACCCCCCAGATCTGGATAGGGGCCTACGTCAATGTTTAGCAAATACTGTGCAATGGATTAGTGAGTCACCTTATCATGATAAGTGTGCATTATGATAAGATGACTTCATTAATCCAAAGTCAATTGTTGGCAGGATCACACTTACGGTCACACTATAATAAGGTGCTACCCCAGTCCTGCATGGCCCTCCTGAGGACGAATATGGCTCAAGAAGAATGGTTGAAGCAGTACGTGCCCCTGAGGTACAACATGAGGACATTTAGCGGCAGCGGCGTGACAGAGAACTCCGTCAACAACATTGTACACGCTGTTGAAAGTCTAAATGACACACGTACTGTGTTAATTTATGGAGATGAAGGGACTGGAAAGTCGACTTCACTAAACCATTTGGCATCTATATGGACGAGTAGATCCGGTTTAGTGGAGAAATTTTCACATTTGTTCTTGGTGCCAATCAGACAAATAAACAGTCCCACATCTCAACTTGAGCATGTAATATGCCAAGATCTAGAACTGATCCCCCCAGAGCAGGAGCAGGTGGTCCGAAGGTTCATCAAGTTCAATGCATCAGCAATTCTTTGGTTGTTGGATGGATACGATGAACGAACAGACCACGGGAATAAGCAGTTTACAATTAATAAACTTATAACAGGGGAATGTGCACCCGCCTCTACAGTTATTGTGACAAGTAGGCCACACTCTGCTCAAGCCTTGTCAGCCCTTGCCACAAGCCACAGGGCAGAGATTCAACTTACAGGTTTCGATGTTGCGGGGGTAAAAGAATACTTAGGAAACCTGCCTCGGGAATGGGCCCCAGAATACAACGATCTGAGCAATTTGATTCCCCGGGAATTGTTGAGCTTACCTCTCTTCCTAGCTATGATAAGTTATGTTCACAAAAAGCATCACACGAGATCTGGTAGAGGAAGTAGAAGTATCCTCCAGGTATTTAGCATCAGGGCTGTCCTGGATGCTGTGGTTGGTATCTTTCTGGGGATAATGGAGGAGAAGGAAAAGGGACGTCAGCTTCCTCAATACACGGGCTACAAAGATCCACAGCTGCCTAAAAAAATACAACGAATAGTTAAAGCAATCACCAAACTTGCTTTTGATTCAATCGGAATGAAACAATTATTCATAGATATCGATGATCTGGAGAAGCATGTGACTGAAGAAGAAATTAAGAACATTGGAATTTTGCATTTTGATAGGCGAGATCAACGAAAAGTTCGTTTTATTCACTTGCTTTTCCATGAGCATGCTGCTGCATACCATATGTCTGTAGATGAAAGTGCAATAGAGCATGTCCTGAAGCCTTTGAAAAATCCTGGGTTGGTGACTTTAAACCTGGGTGTTTTCTTAAGCCCTTTGGTATTTGCTGTGGGCCTCAACCCAGCTGTTTTAGCATCAGTAATACAGATCAATATGCCATTACCGGTAGTAAAGTCAAATCACCAGGAAAGATCAACAACTGTCTCTGTGAATCTGGACCTTGAAATATCCTACCAAGCCCGTTTGCTTCGTGAATGTTCTGACACAGCTATAAAACAAAATTATTTGAGGGGTATAATAGATAGTGAATTACCAACAAATCTGGTCGTCCTATCATATAAGCCTCAGGTGGAAGTGTCTGCGTATGTCGACCTCATAGATTGTCTTGGCTTGGAGGGCTGCTTGTCTCTTTTGAAAAAGGTGCACAAGGATGACATGAAAGTAGATGAAGACAAGGCATCTTTGTCAGCGTCCGGGGGTAGCACCACACGCTGTATAACTGACACTTTACTGTTAGGCTGTCTTCCAGCTGTTGACATCAAAAACACTGACCGATTGATCATCAGATATGTAAATCTCAAGGTGCTTCAACACACTGTCAGGGAATGCCAATGGAAGGTAAAGTTACCCAAATATACTTTAATAATTCGATTTCAATTTGCAATTACTATTTAAAAAAAACAAATGCATTTTAAATGAAATGTCTTTTCATAGCAATATCTCTTATTTAATCTGAAAAACATAATCATGTTGTCCTCCAAAGGTTTCCAAAAAATATGGACACGTCAAAGAAATTGTTATTCAAGAGCTAGAGTGCAGTGTGACTGAGTTGCATCTGTTATTGAGGATACTAGATGCGACTACAGAGACTTGTTTGACAATTGATGGGTCGTGTAGCATCACACAGCATGAGGGTGACATTGTTGAGGGTGAACCAGAGATAAGGCTCAAGCAGTTGACGGTGAAGGCCAATATGTTATCACAAGGTGTGCAAGCTTTATTGACACCGCTAGCTGTTGGTTCTGTATATATGCAGGGCTGCAACATGTTGAATGAAGGCCAGGAAAATAACGTGTTTACTAAAAAACGCAAGGTATGATTGTTGTAACAATGGCAATTTAGTTATTATATTTCTTAAGATATTAACAAACGTTGTAAAAAACTGTGATTCTCTGTTAAATGGATGATTTATGTCCAGAACGGGTTATTTCGATCACATATGTTTTGCTCACATACTCATATTTCTGTAACAAGTGGATTTCATTTATTCATGTGGTTATTATTGTCACATGTTTAAATTGTATTTCCGGTAATTAGAAAATATTTCTCAAAAACCATACTGAATGTACAAATATTATATGCATATCTACGCTAATGATAGATTAGTAGTTATGGTGATTTTACATTATTACGTTCATACACATTGTCATTTCTGTCACATTTCAAATTGTGTTGACATATTCTGTACAAATAATTATCTGAAGAATTGTATTCATCAATATTGTACTTATCAATGTGCTGATGTATAAAAACCAATGCAACACAATAATTTAATTTCAAAAGCATCTTATTTTAATTTGGTATTTATGTTACAAAAATAGTCCGTTTTGTTAACCTCATAATTTGTCTTTCGTGATTGTTTACAAAAATATCAACAAAATAGCTATTGAATTTTGCACCATTTTACTTCAAATAAACATACCAATTTGTAGCGGACATCACAATACTGTATTTAATAAATGACTATTAAATGTTGGAACATTTTACATCAAATGAACAAATTTGACCTGTTGTGGGAAGTTTCTCTCTTAATTTGTTGGACGCTGAAATCGTCCGCGACTATATGCTGAACGACAACATGATGGGCCATACAGTATCAATGTTTAATTAAATAATATACTATTTTCACTTTTCAGCAACAATTTTCATTTCTGTTACAAACCTTGTCACGTCTGTTAAACCAAAAAACTTAGTCATTTATTCAAAAACGTATACTCCAACATGCACTTAAGACACGTGTAGATGATTCAGTTGAATTTTGTTACATAATACAAATTCTAGTTATGTTCAAAGGTGTGATATATCTACTACTTTGAAAATTTTAAATTTGTGTAATGGCTTTATTAAGTTAAATAAATATGCCTAGTCATATTGATGTTACAATCCAAACACAATTCAAGCTGTCTTCACAGAGCCATATGTATGGTTGGTTTCAAAATTATGCAGTTTAATCAGTTATTTATGGTAATGTTTCAACGAAATGTTCAGTAACAGAAGTGACAACAAATTACACCCCATAGCCCTAATCATATAAAAGGTAGTTAGTTCTTAAAGTGCCAAGCACAGCTACGGTCGTTTTAGTACGTTTTATTAGCAGGTTAAATAACCATTAATGGGAATGAAAGGAGTGCTTAAACATCAAGATTTGTAAATGTCTAAAATTTAACTAATATGAGTAATTGTCAACAACGTAATGTTGTGGGTCGTGGTAATATACATTATGAATAATATTTTTTAGATGTATTTTGTGTTATGAAACTGTTTTTAAAATATATCTAAAACACTAAATAACACCAATACTATATAAAACCACTTTAGCAGAGCTTTGGCTTGCGAGACGCAGCCATGCTGTAGCAAACAGTTTCAATGAATGCCGCTGGCCTGAATTCAGTAAATACAAACAATGCCCTATTCTGAACAGTATAAGTAAAAGCTGAATTCGCACCAGACAGGCAACTTTTAACATGCAGTATTTAGTGATTATAACTGGTGTATACTGGTGTATGATTTCATATAATACAGATTATTATTTGGCATGCTTAGGAGAGCGATTAACATAACTAGATAGTGCTTTGACTAAGGAGGGCTCTCTAGTTGATATAATTGCTGTGAATTTATTATTTGCATCCATAGCATCAAAGCTGTGAATAAATGTTTTGGTAGTAGAGAAAAGAACTGCTCTATCAGCAGTGAGTGCACTACGACTTCACACAATATTGCATGGTTTCATAATATGATTATTATATCGTTACAGGTGCAAATAAAGCCACATACCTACAAGGTAAAGTGTAGCCTTCACAACAGTTACACCTACCTCACATACACTCCTGAGCAGCATGATTCACATCCAGAACCAAATGTATTCAGGAGAGTTAAGATCAACCAACCTCTGTCACTACGGGTAAGGAGTTTAAATCATTATAGGGTAATGCGAGCTATTCTCTTGTCATTCGAGATAATGAGCGTCAACCTCCACATTAAAAGCCTGTGTGGCATTTCCCTAAGCGATCATCAACATCCTTAACCAAAGAGCTGATCGGCTCACGAGACACAATTAAACTCTTTATTGTTTTACGGAGCTATTTAGATCAAAGTTTTTCTGTTCTTCTGAAATATTTTCTAAAGAGTGTCTAGGTATATTTATGTCATTTATGTAATGAAATATACATCAGTGTAAAATAAGTTAAAGTTCCTTGAATCAACTTGTAAATCAGTCCAAAATGGCACGTTGTGTCCTATAAAACAAGAGTTCATTCTGAAGCCCACATCATAGTTTTTATTAAAAGAAAATAACCCGATATTTTTTTATTTTTTTATATTTCATTTGTAGCGTAAATAATAAAATAACTGTGTGGGAGATCTGTCATACGATCCATATTGATATAAAATTACAGAATATTTTTCAAAATGTAACAGCAATCACATAAACAAATTCTATATTGCAGGTCGCCTGTTCATTTCTTCATCATAGAGAAGGTCCAATGGCAGATGCACACTGTGTATGTAAACTTATTCTAACATTTTTTTAACACCTCCGTGTTTATGATTTATACAGCCAGTAAATTTAGCCTACAATAATGGCCAGGATCAAATATATATATATATATATATATATATATACTAGAATCCAATTTATTATTGGGTCTTTCTTTTGTTATACCGTATTATTGGGTCTTTTAAAGGAACCATAATTTAGACACATTTAAAAGAAACTTCTAAGATAGTAGCTTCAGGGTCGGTGGTCGGGGACGGAGGTGGCGCCACCAATCTATAAGTTTTCCGTCATTTAGTTAAGTTTCTATCTTAACTAAATGACGGGTATTGTTGGGTCATTCTAAAAGACCCAATAATACAATGAAAGACCCAATAATACATTGGATTCTAGTATATATATATATATATATATATATATATATATATATATATATATATATATATATATATTTGTCTACCTGGCAACAAAATATACATTACAATGATATTTTCAAGATGCATACTTTTCTGTGTCCCGACTCAAAACATCAAATCATGATTTATTAAATAGATTCAAACATTATCCCAAACCCACAGCCATATGTGGGCCACATATAAGTTGTTAAACGTCATGGTGACTCATGATGACATTTGGAAAGTTTCGGCAGAGACATAAGTTAGGAGTCTTGAACACTTGAGGCTAGATACACAGTTTGTTATATACAGAGGGACATGCAGCTGCATTTACAATATATAAAAAAACACCCTCTCAATTGGGTCCAACTTATACAGTGCCAAAACACCTCTCTCTGGCTCACAATATAGGCAGAGTGCATTCGATGATTCGCGCCTGAGCGAATCAATGGCGAGCATCTGGTCACATGGTAGAACGCAAGCCCATCCTTGCACAGACCGAGTCTCCTCTACCATCAGGCATAAGAGGGCAACTAGTCATGAATCATTAACCAGTTACCGTTCTTAGGCCAAGTCATAGGCACTAGAAATTCAGAGAGGTGAAAGGAAGGTATCTCACCTAAACTCAATAGCTACATACCGTCCTTCATCTCTCAATGATAGGCATAGCATTATTATTTAAACATGCAAGACACAGTGTTGGCCCAATTATTGTACCATCTGAATACAGCACACACCTATGTCGCTTATGTCCCACGTTGGTACGCTGCTGCTCCACCATCTCCAATGCTGGGCCGGCTTCGAATCAATGACTTGCACATCTGCATGTCTGCATCTGACCCACTTCTCTAATGATCACATGACCGCCCCTGTCTTGCAATAGAAACGAGGTGTTGGTCAAACACTGGGTTAACATTTACTAACTTATCTTTCTTTTATATATCATATATAACCTCCTGCCGATCGGGAGCTTGGAATGACCTCAGAATGGACCTTTTGAATGTTAGTCCGAGCTCAGCAGAGCTGTCAAACGGTCGCTGTCTTAATAACGGCAAATTCAATCATAACATGACGACAATCGTCCATTTGGTTTTAAGATTGGTAAAACAAGTTGCTTTGCTATATAAAATAAGGGGTTCTGGGCATGTCTAGTGGATCTACCCCCAGACCCATACAAGTTTAAAGGCTGCACATCTTAGTATAATATTCAAACGGATTCATCTTTTTTTTAATATTCAGTTTAAAGGTATTTTTTATCGCAATGGCACAAAATATAATGTATGGTAGCAAGGTAATGTTGAACATTAACTAAAATACATATCAAGTGTCAATGGAGACAGAATATATCTGGTGCATGTGTTTATTTTATTAATTTAGAA